>CAWUFW010016023.1:0-330202 GCA_963921515.1 Calotriton arnoldi | reverse complement strand
CTGTCGCTAACGTCTGTGCCGCTAACGCCTGTTAGCAACAGCTTGGTAATAGGGTGTTAAAAAAAAAACATGTTAGCGGCACGAAAGTGCCGCTAACGCGGCGATAAATGGCTTGATAATATGCCCCCCTGTTTGTTGGTCGCAGAAAATACAGCCACTCATTAGTAACTCCTGAGAAATATTTACACGTATGTAGTATCAAAATGATCCAGTGCATTCAGTTCAAAACCTGTAAAATTGACCATTCATGGATTTTAAAACAGTCAAAGACTGAAAAGGGACGACAAAGAATCCATTAGCAACCTCAGCCAACAGAACTGGGAGATCCTTCTGAGCACCATGTACAGGGAAATATTAAGCACATTTTAAGGACTCTAGATACTTGCAGCAGCAGCTGGTCTTTCACTACACACCTACCAGAAGCGACAAAACAACCAACAGTGTCTACTCAACGTACAGAGGTTAAAAAGGATAGAAATTGAAATTGGCTGCTCTATGTACCGAGCTCTGCAGACCAGAGCCAAGCCTTCTTTGCTTCAGAAACTTCAAAAACGCAAAATGTTCACCTAAGTGTTTCACCGTTATCTAAAACCAAAGGTGAAGTGATTAGGGGGCATATTAGCAAGACCGGCGATAAAATTATCGCCGTTTTAGCGGCAGGAAACTGCCGCTAAAGCGGCGATAATTGGCTTGCTAATATGCGTATAGAATTCAATAGAAGCCCAAGTTAGATGGGCAGGACATCTAACCTGGGCTTCTATTGGAATTCTATAACGCATATTAGCAAGCCCATTATCGCTGCTTTAGCGGCAGTTTCCTGCCGCTAAAACGGCGATAATTTTATCGCCGGTCTTGCTAATATGCCCCCAATTTCTCTTACTTCTTAAGCACCTCCTATTGGTTCACAGGATGGCAACTCCGATCCCTTATAGCGTTTGCATCACCATAACCTAATGACTTAGGGGCATATTAGCAAGGGCTGGCGATATAATTATCGCCGCTTTAGCGTCCGATTTTGGGCGAAAAGCGGCGATAATTATATCGCAATATCATCAAGCACATGCTAGCGCGTGTTTCCTTGATGTAGAGCCCGTTTTTTCACAGCCTCGCATCGCTAATGAGATGCAGAGAAGGCGTGGCTGTGAAAACAACACATGTTAATATCGTGAAGGCAGCTTCGCGATATTAACAAGGAGAGTGCAGCGCTAAAAAAATCGCGTACCTCAGTCTTAACTCAGGAATTTAACGTCTGTTAAATTCCTGACTAAGGCATACTTTTAATGGGAGATGGATTATGCTGATACGACCACAGGGTCGTATCAGCAATGTTATCGCTGTTTTCAATGGAACATCGCTGGAAAACCAGTGATGTTCCATTGAAAACACCGCTATCGCTGAAATATTATCGCCATAGCGCTATGCGTTGTAAATATAGCGTTATCATGGCGATAATATTCAGCGATAGCCAGCGATAATATTTCTATCGCTATGTACGGCCAGCGATAATTATCGCTGGCCGTTGATAATATGCCCCTAAGACCTTTTGTTACAAAGCCCACTGAAAAAGCTTAAAGGCATCTTATGTGTGCTATATGCAACCAATAAAACATATAAACTGCAATCCTACTTGAATTATTACTCTCTGCTAGGCTAACTCAATGTCACTGATTCTTCACCGGTGAATATTTTGTGCATCTAAAGACAAGCATTGGTGAACACAGGCAGGGCCATTCATTTTCAGCAGCGATTTTACTTATTCCTACATTTCACACTTTCAGCTCGTTTGTTTTATAATGATACACAGTAATCTCAGATATACTGGCCCTTATTATCAAAGCCACTGGAATCTATGCGGCAATGGAGGACCAAATTATGAGGCATCCTAACTAAATTATGCAGTAACAACAGGCAAATTATGCGGCACAATGTGGCACATTCTACAGATATATTGTTTCACTACTTATTGAATTTAAGACTCATTGACATTGTCAGGGAAAACACTTTGATCTCATTAGTACCACTTTTACATCTGATTGCAGGAGTCAGCCACTAGAATGTGACTCGTGAATCTTTGAAAGGTGTCTGCTACTGCCTCTCGGAGGTGAGAGTGATTTTGGAACGAGCATCCTCCACATTTGAGATGAAAAAAAACAACATGCAGCTGCATGTTGGGGGTCAGAACGGAGGTTGAGATGGGGAATTAAAAAAAAACGTACTGCCTCTTCCAGAGTGGAAACGGGAGGAACTGAACCAGACATTGGGGGGAGGTGGGTGGGTGGCTCAGGCTGGCTGACACATGCAGCCACATTTAAGAAATCAAGCAGGAGATAGTACATGGGCTTCTGTAGCACAAGATAAAGGAGGGTGGAACATGCAGCCTGGAGCCAACCCTGGAGTGAAACAACGACAAAGACAAGAGTGCTGCATTTTTCTACGAGCATTTGAGGTGTTGGCGTCTGCTGCGTGCGCTATACCAGCCCCACCCATTCAGGTTGCTTTGCGAACTGAAAATACTCTGTCACGTACATGCCAATAGACCCAATTCAGACTGGAGACTCCCAATTTTGAAGTCCAAAATGATTTTATTTTGGATGTCTCCAACCTGAAAAAATTGCCTCTCATTAAATAGAAGTCAATAGGGAAGATATGTTCTCCAGAATTCTCTTTTTTAAATCTCCCACTTTTCTCTACACAAACATAGCTGCCAAATTTTCACATTGCTTTTGTGTGACATTTCGATGGTTTCAGTGTACTTATGAGTGACAATCTACTGCTAAATGAGCGACACTTCAAGTGACACTTTCTCACAAGTAAAACCAAGCAAAGGGGCTTGCAACAGGATGGCATCACCAGTGACCACTGCACTATTGACTAACTACACCAGCCACTGACCCAGAGATCATCATGACCCTAAAGTCAAATGATAACAAAGGGTCACATGACAGCTATTTAACATATCTTAATGTTACTGATGTTGATTTGATGTCGTGGTGCTTGAGCTTTATGTTGCTGACGTGAATCACACTCATTGCTTTTTATATGTATGTATATATCAGTTGTGCTATCACCAATTAGCTGCAAAAATTATGAAAATAGTTTATTTATATGCTACCATAATCAATATATGCCTGACTTTTTGTTTCAAATAATCAGAGTACAGCGCTCTGAAACCTGGTCAGGTAGTGTTGCACTGCCTAAGACAATAAATAATTAGTTCACTTGTTAGTGTTGGTGTCTCAAGTTCACCTTGTGGGTCAGAAAGTTATTTTTCTCAGATTATCACCCAGTTCTTATATGATCTTTACTGCATTTCAAATCTTGCACTTATGTTCAGCTTTGAAAGCCACCTGTGTGGGCAGCTTGTATAAACAAATGAATCCTATTTGGGCAGGCACACAAGTTATCATTTTCATGTGGTGAGCTCATTTCTCTCCTCTCACAGCCTCTATCCTGTAAAGTGCAGGTCGGTCCACAGCATGTGACATGTCACGGTGGCTCAAAACCAAAGGATGCTAGAGATAGGAGCAGTTCTGCAGTCCCACAGACTGTAGCCCCACAGAGAGGCAGACCATAACAGAGGCTTTTGCAGAGATCTTCACCAGTTCAAATGGAGGAACATCTTCATTTGATATCCCATCTTTATACAGTTTTTCCAACATTCCACCAATGACCACCCTCCATCATTACAGCATTACCACGCACTTTCTTCACTGTCACAGGATCACCATAACCTGCACCGCCTTTCTTCAAAAAATTTTGACATTTAAGGCGAACCACATCTTCAGTTCGAAATATTAGTTGTTTGAATGACTTTTTAATTTCATACCTGTCTTTAATTTTCTTCTGAATTTCTTCCACTCTACTAAGCTTGGACCTCTGATCCACCTTACTTGTGACTTTACTTTGGACAGCTTTGGCTAACCAAGCAGGGTAAAGTATTAAGGAAGAACGACATCCTCTGAGCAGCTCAAAAGGGGACACCTTGGTGACTAAATAGGGTGTTGTGCGATAAAACCACAACATCGACTTCATGGCTTCATCCACACAATAATTGTTGTTCTTAGCCTACTTTTTGCATTCAACCACAACTCTATTAATTCTTTCCACCAAACCATTGGTTTGTGGATGGTAAAGTGAGCTCCTCAAGTGCTTCACACCAGTTTCTTCCAGAAACAATTTGATTTCATGATTCACAAATTTAATTCCATTATCAGAGATGATAGACTCTGGGACACCCTTCCTCATGAAAATATCTTTCAGGAAACATACCGCATTGCTAGCCTTGGGAACTGAGAAGAAACATACTTCTGGCCATTTACTATGGTAGTCCATCAACACAAAAGCATAATGTAAATGACATGGAAGAAAATGAAAATGTCCTTCCATATCAATACCCATCTTCATACATGGTCTTTCAGGCAAAGGTATCGGTTGTAGAGGTGGAGTCACCGCCTTGAACCCCTTCTCAGCTCTGCTACATACCGCACACTCTGTCACCACCATGTCCACATCCCTGTCCATCGAGGGCCACAATAATGGGCTCTAACCCTTCTCTTCGTCATTGTTGAACCAAGATGTCCTTCATGTGCATTGTTAACTAACATAGGACGAATGATATCTGGGGGCACACATTTATCACTCCTCATCACCACCCCATCGTCAATAGGGAGATCTCCCACAACTTTAGAAAAAGGTTGTATTTCAGAACACAGGTTCCTTTCTTTTGTCCAACCATTGACAATAAACTATTTGACCTTTTTCAATAGAGCATGATCCTCACAGCTGGTTTCCAATGAGGCTCAGTGCAAGCTTTACTCTCATCAGCATCAACTAGTGCTAGAAAGCAATCATCTTTATCATCTTACAGATCTATATTGTCCTGATAGGAAATCCGCCGTGACATTCTCTTTACCTGGAATGTACCTCACATAGAAATCATATTGAAGAAATTTGGTTGTAAGACAAGCAATATGAGGGGTGGTGTACTAATCCTTGTCCCCACTCAAAATGTGTACAAGGGGCTTGTGATCAGTCTGTATAAAGTATTTTCTCCTGCATTTCTCACTTGCCCAACAATATGCCAGCAACTCCTTTTCAATTACAGAGAAATTTTAACATTGGCACTTGCAGCACTCTTAAGGCATAACTAATGACAGTTGCATCCTTACTAGTACATTGAGTTAGGACCGCACCCAACCCGTACTTGCTGGAATCCACTGTGATGGTGCAAGATATACCAGGGTCTATCACACTCAACAGTAGCGGCCCGTGGTGGGAGTGCTGCCGGGCACTGACGTGGGGCAGGGGAGGGGCATGGTGGGGGGTAGTAAACTACGGATTACGGCCGAGCGCCCGGCAGCACTCCCACCACGGGCCGCTACTGACACTCAATGCTCTTTCATTCGTCATTTCCAGCTTAACCCAATCAAATGTGTCTTGGCATGCACTATCCTATATGAATGGAGCCTTGTTCTTCAACATATTAGAAAGAAACTTCATCTTAGTGGCCTAACCTAGCATAAAATTCAGACATTCCAATGAATGAGCACAGCTCCTCCTTGTTCTTGCGTTTGGGACATTCTACAACTGCTTTAACTAACCCAGGTCTAGGGGAAATGCTCTTTCTTGAGACACAATGTCCCAAAACTTCAATGTCTCTTTTTCAGAATTTGCAGTTTTCCTTCTTTACCACCACCCCAGTCGTCTAAAAAATGTGAAGTGCTGATCTAAGAATCTTGTAGTGATCTTCTAAGTGCTTAGCAAAAATCAGCAGATCATCTTGAAAAGCTAGGACTTCCTTACCTTTCTCCAACAAATGGTGCATTATGCGCTGGAACACCAAGGCTGCAGATGCCAGGTCAAACGGCATTCTGCAAAATTAGAAAGTGCCAAACAGCCAGTTGAACACTGCATAATGGTGGAACGTATCCTCCAACACCACCTGTTCAAACGCAGAGACCAAATAAATTTTGGAGAACCACTCAGCGCCTCTAAGTTCCTCCACGAGATCACTAATCTTGGGTAGGGGATAGGAGTCCACCAAGATTTCTTTGTTTAAGCTCCTCAAACCAATGCACAAACACATGTTACCATTGCGTTTGCGTGCAACAACCAAAGGAGAAAGCCATAGACTAGATTCAATGGGTTCAATAACTCCATTATTGTTGAGCTTCTTCAGTTCACATTTGAGGTCCTCCCTAAGACTAAATTTAACAGACTTAATTTTGTGTTTGACTGGAATTGCTCCTTGCTTGACTCCTATCCTGTGTTTAAAAGCCACAATCTCCCCAGACCAGTAAAGAAAGCATTGGGAAATTCATCCTCAAAAGGAAAAGATGATGGTAAATCCTTGATAACTAGGACCTGTTCTCTAGTTCCCAGCTTGAGTACCATACCAAAAAGACCTTGGTGAAACCATCCCAAAATATTCAATTCTCTTAATGTCACATAGATTTTGCGTTGGATCTTGTGCCCCTTGAATTCCAAAATCTCATCAATTAAACCTTCTAACTCAATTTTCCTTCCTTCATACAAGACTGGAGCTCTATATGGAGGAAACAACATTCTATCACCCCAGGTTTTGCAAAACAGTTCTGATATTATCATTGTAATACGTGCTCCTGAGTCAACCAACAAATGTAACGTCTTACCACCCACCTCAGTATCAACATAGGGATCCACACATTCACTCGGGTTCCCACTGACAATATTGCCTTCCGTGACTACCACAATCATATCTTGGAGAGTTTTGGCCATGACTTGATCCCTAGCTTCTTCACTGGCATCCCCAACACTGTTGACTTTCAGTACCTTGCTCTGTGCGCCCTGGCAAACCTTAGCAAATTGTCCCATTTTGCCACACTTTCTACAGATATGTTTTGCTGGACAACCTCTGCCCTCTCTGCTGTATGGCGCATTACCACGCCTAAAACATATATTTGTATGTTTAAAAAACCTTTTCTCTATGTTTTGAGTATCTTTGCGATTCATCTTACCGGAAGACACCACACTAACATTTACAGTCTGTTCTACAGATGATGTCACATTGAGTACTTTAATCAATATCTGCGCCAGTTCCATACATTTTGAAACTTTTATGACATCTTCCAACAATGAATTACCCATGCTCAAGAGTTTTTGTTGAATATGCTTGTCAGAGTAGTGACCAATGAACTGATCTCTTACAAGTTGGTCATGGAACTCTCTGAATTCACACAGAGGACATAGGTTCCTTAGTGCACTAATATAAGCTTCAACATCTTCATTTTGTTTCTGTGAATGTTTGAAAAATTTATGACGGAGAACAACTAAATTGGGTTGAACATCAAACCTGGCAACTCATTTTGTTACTATCAGTTGATAGTCGTCCAACTCCTCGCCCTCAGCTAGCACAAAATCGAGTAGGTGTTTGAAGTCTTCCCTACTTTCAAAACCCAAAGACTGCAACAGGAGATATTTGTTTTCCTGGTCTATACCGCAATGCCTCAATTGCACCAAGATATATTTCAAACCCGTCAAACCATTGTTTCCAAGGAATGCTAGAACAACCAGGAGACTCTAGAAAGGGTGGTGGTGGATTCACAGCCTGCATGACAAACTTGACAGTGAGCTATGGTATTAGTAAACCTCTTCCAAACTAACATATTTGCTGCTGATTTGTCCAAGTGTGCGTGTCACTGTTTAAACACGACAACAAGCTGAATTTAGACCCCGCAAAACTGGTGTGCATGTCACCGCAGAATATTTGCTGTTGGCTGGGTCAAAATAGGAGCATGATGTTATATCAGCCACTGGCAACGTCATCACTGTTTTATAACATGAAGAATGTGCATATCACCGTTTGGACATGCACAACAATAAAGAACCAGAGATAGCTTAGTGATATGCAGATGTTGAGAATGGTGTGCACATCATCATTCCTATGCACTGTAAACAACGTTGTGACGTCATACAGTAGCGTAGTACCACCTACACATCCAAAATTACGTCAAAATGCTTCCCACGGTGTACGTGTTTTTGCTTTTGAAATTCCTAAAAGGAATGGCTGAAAAAGTGTTTATCCTCAATGGACATGCATTTTCGCGTCACTCGAGCAATGCTAACATTACGATTAGACTCCTGTGTGATTCAGCTTTACTCGCGCTGTCTCCGAAATGGCGCCCGGTCCTGTGCAGCTGTGGCTTTCTGACTTCTACTAGGCCAAACTATTGGCCAGTCATGCGCAGTCGTCTACCTGACCTTCACTAGGCCAGCTATATCGTGTCCACCATGAAGTGCACAGCGTCCTGCACCTGTCTTACTCCTCCGTAAGAATAACATGGAAAAATAATGCAGGGACATTTCGATGGCCATTGAGGGCACACTAGAAAATTGCAGCTGCTTTCA
This sequence comes from Calotriton arnoldi, assembly GCA_963921515.1. Lineage (NCBI taxonomy): Eukaryota > Metazoa > Chordata > Amphibia > Caudata > Salamandridae > Calotriton > Calotriton arnoldi. Next base: position 321,817 of record CAWUFW010016023.1, on the reverse strand, counting down.
CCTGGTAATACTTTGTAGCTGATGATCTAGTGTGGACTTTCTTCGGTGGATTCAACTTGTCGCCAAGAAGGATGTTGTGGCATAAAAAGGAAACAAACAAGGTGCGGTGATGTTCACAATAAGTTTATTACAGGTTACCATCAAAGACTTAAGAAGCCACCGCTGTGCCCTCTGCCGGACGCGCTCCAACTGACACCAGTGGAACGCTCCTCCAGAGAGTCTGCAGCTGTGTAACCCTTACAACCACATTACAATAACGCCTACAGACATATGCACATAACAGAGCTCCACAAAAGCTGATGTAAACAGTACTTGGGCCTTGGGACACTGATAAGAGAAAAACACGAGGAACAAACAGGAAATAGTATGCTACAGCCGATTGAATGGCGGAAAAGTAATAGGCAAGCACAGCAACAAATAAAAAGTAAGGGGTAGGATATCATATAAGCCCCTTTTAATATATATTAAATACAATGGATTTCACAAGCACAGCGCAGGTGCTTTGCAGGCGAAGCATAAAAAAGAAGTTTTATGGTCTTGACACCCAAAGCTCCACTAAAGAGAATGTTCTAGGTCAAAGGCCAATCCTTGGGACACGTCTGCACCTTTTGATTACATAGGAATCCACTTTGACCAAAAATTAGCTTTAACAAAGTAACTGGAAAAGAAAGTCACAAAAATGTATCAAAACCCCCAGAGCCATTCTGCAGTTCAAGAATAATTTTAGAAAGGAATTCATAAAATCCATAGTACAAGTGTATAACATGAAAGTTGCAGCCCCTACGGCTTATGGAGCTGACTAATGGGGCCATAACTGAGTACCTTCAAAAGACAGGATTGTTTTTTGCATCAGATCCTACACAGTTTCTACTCCTAGGCACGGTCACCCCAGTGGAAGCTTTAAGACAGGAACTTGTTATAATTAGTATCAAGACACTAATGTGGTTTTAACCTATCCTTTACCTGGCCAGAATATGGTCTACCTCTGCTACACAAACTTGCTTAAATATTCTCTTAAACATATTGAACTATAGGAAGAAAGCAAAAATTGAATGGCTAGATAATGTGCATAATACACTAGTGAAGAAAGGCTTGTCCGATTTTTAGAATAACCCAGACTCAATAACCAAAGCTACCATTGCATTGATCAGAAGAAGGTACCAAAATAACGCATGTCAATCAATCAATCAATCATGGGTTTGTAAAGCGCAAGCTACTCACCCGAAAGGGTCTCAAGGCGCTGAGAGAGGGGAGAAGAAGGGAGGGGGGAGCGGCACGCAGATCCCGGCAAGGTCCAGAGTTCCATTGAAGAGCCAGGTCTTGAGGTCCTTTAAGAACTTGGGGAGTGAAGGAGTCTGTGGAGGTGGAGAGGGAGGGAGTTCCATGCCTTGGCAGCTAAGAGGGAGAAGGAGCATCCTCCTGCTCTGGTTTTCTTGATGCGAGGTACCGTCGCGAGGGAGAGCTGGGTCGAGCGGAGTGGACGTTGGGGAGCGTGGAAGGTGAGGCGGTGGTTCAGGTTGGCGGGTCCGGTGTTGGGAAGGGCCTTGTGAGCGTGGGTGAGAAGCTTGAAGGTTATTCTCTTTTCGACGGGGAGTCAGTGAAGAGTGCGTTGGTGTTGGCTGATGTGGCAGTGGTGCGGTAGGTTGAGGACTAGTCTAGCGGCGGCGTTCTGGAGCTTGTGGATGAGGTTCTTGTTGATCCCGGCGTAGAGTGCATTGCCGAAGTTCAGTCTGCTACTGATGAGGGCATGTGTGACGGTTTTCCTGTGTTCGGGGGGGATCCAGCTGAAGGTCTTTCGGAGTAGGCGGAGGGTGTGGTAGCAGGAGGAGGTGACGGCGTTGATCTGGCGGTCCATTTTGAGTTTGGAGTCCAGGATGATTCCGAGGTTGCGTGCATGGTCTGTGGAGGAGGGGGGCTTCCCGAGGGCGGGGGGCCACCAGGTGTCATTCCAGGCATCGGGGTGTGGGCCCATGATGAGCACCTCGGCTTTGTCCGTGTTGAGTTGTAGGCAGCTGTTCTTCATCCATCTGGCTTCCATTCCGTCTTGAAAGTTGTGTTTGGTGATGTTGGGTTCGTTGGATAGGGAGAGGATAAGTTGGGTGTCGTCTGCATATGATGTGATAGTGAGTCCGTGTGATCTGATGATGGATGCGAGCGGGGCCATGTAGATGTTGAACAGGGTCGGGCTGATGGAGGAGCCTTGTGGTACTCCGCAGGTGGTCGGTGTGGGTTCTGAGAGGAAAGGAGGGAATCTGACCTGTTGCGTTCTGCCGGAGTGGAACAAGATGATCCAGTCAAGGGCCTTGTTCCGGATTCCCGCGTTGTGGTGTCTGCGGGCTAGGGTGCGATGAGAGACAGTGTTGAATGCTGCTGAGAGGTCTCGGAGAGGTCTAGCTGGTCTGTGAGGACCAGCTTAATACAATTCACAAAGGAAAAACAACCATATTATATTTTACAGTAAAACCTTCAGCCAACTTTGAAAGCTACATTAAGCAATTGACACCTGAATTTAAAAGAAATCTATTTAGTAAATTCAGATTAGGAATTCTCCTCATCCTAAACTTTGCAAACAAATGGACAACATCAAGGTCCATTTCGGACTTCTGAATTTAATGGTAAAGAGACTTTATTGTACTTTATGCTACTTTGTTCTAAAACGATTGGACACATGTAGCAATTTATATGGCCAATGTTCCTGACACACAATATAAGACTATGTAAAGAGACCTTGGATTTGTGCCTGGTGAGTTCCAAACAATCTGTATACCAAGCTGTAGCAGCTTACATCCTACCTACATGGAAATTAACAAGATAACCTTGAAACTCCTCTGTTGATTTTAACCAAGGATTGTGTTTTTAAACAATTGTAGCTACTCTACTTTTAAAAAGAAATGCAAAAAAATAAAATTTCATTGAATTGAATTGATTTTAGTAGTTCCAAAACTGTTACTGCACCATTCATTTTTCATCTTCAACTGGCAAGCAGAAGGACGACAGAATTATTAGTTTGACACATAGTGATGTCAGTGGAACAAGAACAGATTGACTTGCTATTCTAGTTTAACAAACAGATCAACTAATCTGAAGATTATATCACAGCATATCTGCCAAATGTCGGACATGAAGCACCCTTCAGAATTCATAGATGTGGCCTGCAGCTCTATTCAAGCAGTATGGATTGTGCACCGCTGCTGAGAGGTGAACGTCTCCAGGGCACAAAGACCTTTTGTGCTGAGTCGTCAGAATGGCAGCCTTGATGTAGGGGTTTTATAACTAGAGGCTAAATGAAATGCACTTGTAAAAAGCTCAGGGCGCAGTTCAAGTTCCTCTCAGTGTATTGGCTATTGACTGGAGAAAAAGCCTTACGTGAACTCCAAAAACCAGCTCTTGTCAGTGCTTATAGTTTTTGCCCTAATGTAGTTCAGATTTAAATATTTCAATTTCACCCACTCCATATCTCTCTGTAGATTTAAACATATTAGTTTCACTCTTGCACCTTCTCTCTGCAAATTCATTGAAAACCTCAATACTTGACAGCCCTATTTTAAATGCAAAGAAAAAAGGGCCTGATTCACCAAAGGCCTCCCCCCTTACGGCGGACGCCCTGCAGTCGAGGGAGAGTCACCACATTCGGGGCGGAATCTCTGCAATTAAAATTCTCATTGCGGAGATTCTGCCCGAGCGTGTGAATCAGGCCCAAAGTTCCTAGGGCCTTATTTATAATTTGATGGATGGGATACTCCGTCAAAACATGATGGATATCCTGTTCCTCGTATTGCAAGTTCCATAGGCTACAATGACCTTGTAAGGACATCTGGCACTTTTGTGATAGTGTATCTTGTCTACTGAACTCTAAATAAGGCTCTTATTCTCCGAGGGCCTAATTCACAAAGGTAAAGTTAGATCAAAAGTCTAACTTTACTACTTTTTGGTATTCACAAAGGGACTTATCGGTAGTATCTTTATGCCTGCAGAGGTTCCACACTCAGGGCAGAAGTTCCATACTCGGGGCGGAACCTCCACACTCGGGAGGAACCTCCGCGCTCAGGGCATGGAAAGTGTACTTACACCTGCAGACAATTAATGCCTCCTGCAACCCATTACTGCAAACCATACAAAAGTAGCACCTATCGATGCCTCTGTTTTTTCCAAAGCATTCTTCTATCTGGCTGCTCTGCGACTTGCTGTGTCTTGCCCATCACCCTGTCAGCATGTTGAATGTCAAGAGGAAGAAATATTTCACTAATGAGGAGACCCAAATGATTGTGAAATTTGTAGTGGAAAACTACAAAAATCTACATGGTCTACTTCCATACATCACCAGTGCTAGACAGCAGGCCTGCCCTATAGCAGCATTTGGCTAATGCAGTCCCTGCAATAGAGGAGGATGTCCGGACCATCACTTATATTAAAAGGAAGTGGCAAGATGAGAGGAGACGGGTGAAGGAGAAGTTCATGAGGACAGAGGTGGCCAGAGGTTTCCCTGGTGGTCATACAGGAACCTGTCTTCATCTCACAGCACTTGAGAAGGACATCTTCTCCACCATGCACTCCCACCTGCTCCATGGCCTGCCTGTGACTGATGACTTTATTGTGGTGTCAGTTAAGATGTGATGGTTAAACAATAACTTTTTTGAAAAATTTATAAAATGAAGTGCAATTGTGACTATGGAAGTCAGTCAATTCAAGTTTGTGTAAATATCCATGGTGACTTCTACTCCCATGTGTTTCATTTTGTCTACCAAACTACAAGTCACAGAATGCTAAGTTCTGCAACTTTTTACTTCCAATTTCTTCTTCACTAACAGCTCACCAACTCTGCTGGTGATTTCAATGACGTTTTGTAACTGGCATAGGAATTTGTAAACATCATAGTTGCATTGTTAAATGTAACTAAGGAGCTACATTAAAAGTTACACACAATATACATTTGTTGTATTTGTCTGTTAGCTTCTTTATTTAATTGCCAGAGACAGCCAGAGTAAATCTACCTATTGTGGCAGAGGTTCCTGCACTTGCAGGAAGTCAACATCATGGGGCAGATCAACCTTTACCACCTGCAAAAACAGGTATGTAATTAATGCGTAGAAGTGGGACCCATGTACTACATTATTATCAGACAACCTACAGATATTTTTATTAAACTCCATCATTTGTTTCACACAAGTAGTCTTAACACGTATGTGTTGGTTTTAACACGTGTCAAATGGAATGATAATAACATTTTAGGAAAGTGCCTCTAATGGCATGCTTAGCCCCCTCTTTTGCCTGATGTCTGATGTAATTTTGAACTGTAAGTGCACTGGGCCCCTGCTAACTAGGTCCCCAGTGCCAGATCTCTTTCCCCAATTCTGTACCACGACTGGCAAAACTTCAATGGACCCTGTAAGTCCCTAATAAGTGGAACCCCTGGTACCCAGGGCATGGGTACTGAGGAGGACCCCTCACCAAGGCTATGCACTCTGCCATTGTAGGCTGCATGTCTTGGTGTAGAGAAATCCAAAGAGTCAATATGACACACAGCCCTGTGTGCCATGTCACCAATACACTGCATGGGAAATAGGTAAGCCATACCTGCTGTGGGTCTTTAGCCCTAAGGCAGGGTGGACTATATCCTATGTGTGGGCATATCAGCATAAGCAGACATACCCCTACAAAGTCCAGTCCATTCTGGGATGTTGTAAGAGCACAGGGAAGCCATAGAGAGTACATAGGCTGGATATTTGTCAACATGAGTTTCCTAGCTCCATGATGGCTTCACTGATTTCTGAGATGTTTGGTACCAAACATCTTGTTTTAATCAATCCTCACTGATGCCAGTGAGGGATTTATTAATAAATTCACACAAGAGACACACTTAGAGGGTCCCTTTAAAACCTACCAAGCACTGACGTGGTTTCTGACTTGTTTTCACCAGCCTGCCAATACCATACATGTTTCTGAACTCATGGGGTGGGAGCCAGTGATTTCAGAGGACAGAGACAAAGCCTTCTCTGGGCAGAGGTGCTTAACACCTCCTCCAGGACAGGATGGCCTTCCTGGGCGGGAAGCTTCAAAGGAAATGCCGCTTTTGAAATCCAACCCAGGAACCTTCAGGTAGTGGGGGGAAGCTAAGACCCCTTTCCTACTCAACTTTTGGTGAGAGGAAAGGCGGGAAAATGAGTTCGATGAGGAGGAGGGTCCCCACTTAGCACACCAACCCTAGGGTGGGCAGGCGGTATGAACCCCTCTCCTGAAATTCCACCATCTTGGAATGGTGGAGAAACTGGCAATCAGGGCAAGGGCAGTGCCGCTTCCTCCATGAAATGACCACTAGAGGGTGTAGACACCCTAACTGTGAGTAGGCCATTGGCAACTACCTGTCTCCCCTTGTAACACCCCTAAATTCAGTATTTAGGTGGCACCCCAAGACTTGAACATCAGATTTGATGGAAAAGAGAAGACCAGGACAAATAAGACCCGATGCTCGGGAACTGAAACCCTGCTACAGAAGAAAAAGGAGCCAAACCCTTACTGCTGCTCCTAGGACTCGACAATCTTTGCTGCTGTGTCGTCCTGAAACCTGAAAGGATTCCAAGAACCCAGAGGCACCTCCCGCCTTCAAGAAATTGCCATGAAGCTCCCTTAGAGTGAAGGTATCACTCTCCTGCACACCACTGGCACTGATCCCATAAAGTCCAGTTTGTTGACTTGCTGCTCCGCGACGATCTCGATGCAGCACCAAAGCAAGGAGAAGTACAACAGCTCCGGAGGGTCAGATCTGCATCCCCACCAAGTTTAGAGGAACCAACCCTACTAGAGCCGCGGTGTACCTATACCCATGCTACCGGACCCCCAATGTTAAAAATCAAGAAGAAGAGTCCACACCGGACTCCTGAAGCACCAGAAGCAAGAACCCATTGAGGGTTGTGGCCAAGCTGTTCCTAGATCAAATCTCCTAGTTGTCTGCTCCTGACTGCGAGGACCTCAAGACTCACAGGGCCTGATTCACAGAACTAACTTACGTCAAAACGTAAACGTAAACGTAAAGTTAGTACTTTTAGGTATTCACAGAATACACTTACTCATTTTGGTATTCACAGAATGAACTTACTCATTTCGGTATTCACAGAAGTTAGTAGTCCTAAAGTTAGGACTACTAACTTCTGTGAATACCGAAATGAGTAAGTTCATTCTGTGAATACCAAAATGAGTAAGTGTATTCTGTGAATACCTAAAAAGTACTAACTTTACGTTTACGTTTACGTTTTTGACGTGAGTTAGTTCTGTGAATCAGGCCCACAACGCCCGGCTGTCCTGTTTGCTCTGCACCCGACCCCACCGGCCCCAGCTCCGATCAAACAGCCCTGCTCCCATGGTCCCTAGGCCCTTGCGACCGCCTCCTTCTAAAGAGACCCACCAGACTTACCTGTAAGTCCCTCTGTGCAGTGCTTTTTCAAGTGGCCCCCTTTGTCTTTACGCACCAGCTTCCAAGACCTCAGCACCTCTGTTCCTGGCTGATCTGGGATGCTCCCGAACTTCTCCTGCTGGAACTTTGGACCTGGCCCCAACATCGACCTAAAAAGAGAAGGTAAACTTTGTGAAAGCATTGCCTGAATTTCCATGCATTTGTTCTGCTTTTTCCCCATTGTTTCCTAAGGTGCCTAATTGCGCATAAAAGTGATATATTTTCCTAACTTTGACAAATTGATCTCCAAAAGTACTACCTTAGAACTGTTTTTATGGTCTTAAAAATTATATTAAAATCGATGCTATTTTTACAAATTGGTCTTGGATTTATTCTTGAGTGTGTGTCTCATTCATTGCCTCTGTGAGTACAACAAAATGCTTAACACTACCCTTGGATAAGCCTAACTGCTCACCCACACTAACACAAAAAGAGAGTTAGTATTATCTACATTTGCCTCTACTTGCCTTTTGGGGATCTCTCGCACTCTCTACATAGTGTACTTCATTTTAGTACACTGTATAAAGGGGAGGTTTCCTACAGAAATTATACTCCTATCTTTTCGGGCCCTGTGACATTGGCCAGGAAAACACATGGAACAGTGAGCACTGCTCCACGTATGGATGTCACAAATGGTCAGGCACCACAAAATGGGTGGATTGTAGACCCTGGTAAGGGGACTTACATATAATTTTAGATAATGCTCATACTCTAATATATTGAATGACATGTTAGCAGTATGTGGTGCATGTCAAATACACCTGTTGTCACCCATCTCCACATGCTCAGATATGGTTCATAAGAGTATACTACTTCATAACATGTTGGCTATGGAAAGTATGACTCAACATTTAACTTGAAATACTAAAGTATGTACCTAATTGCTTATATTGTCTCATCTAAAGAGCAGCAGCACTAACTCTCTTGAAAGTGTATTCTAATGACACATACATATACGATAATGCACATCATTATTTGTATTGCAATATGGATACATTTGTTTAATTACAGCTGGTGTGAAGAGTACCTCAGTCAGCCAAAGTGCCATGAGTACCTCATTTTGGGAATAAGGAAACCTGGCTGCAGCATTCACACCCACTACCATCTGTCCATCAGGTAAGTGTGACTTATAGTGTTGTAAACTATTATTTCCCATAGCGTTCACATTTACCAATTTATAGTGAAAGTAATTTTGCATATATGGTGACTTTTTCTTAAGCATCTAATGTGTTCCCAACATAATCAGTGATGTCTGTGTTTATTTTGAATGTTCACATATTATTCATGCTGAACATTAATTAAGGTGTCACTTCCTTCGGAAGCTGCTGGATCAAGGATCATGTCTTCCACCATACAATCAAGGAGCCAAGTTTAGAAGCTGACATTATGGGGGATATCAAACGACAGAGATCTGTGGCCGGAGCTGGTGAGTGTGATTTTGCATTTCACATCTTTATTGAACACCTCAATCCTGTCGTCTGAGCTGTCACAAGTAGGTTTAAAAAAAAACAGATAGCATGTGGAAAAACAGATAGATGCAAAGAAGAATTGATTAAACTATTGTGTTGTAGCACATGATATACTATGGCAAATACTTAATATGTTGCAATCTCTGTGCTTTAAGGTGCTAGAGACAATGAGCAGCTTGATGACACTGTCCACCAGTGGAGGGCAGCAGACTATTTGATGAGAGAAGCCAATCTTCCTTGAAGCAGCAATGCTAGCAGCCATCACAGCTCTCAACAAGACGAGGATAAACAGGAAAAAAAGGAGCAGGTGCTGGTCGCGGAGGAGGACATGGATGAGGGCGAGTACATTATTGGCCCACTGGCCAAAAGACAGAAAGCTACATTAGCCTAGCCAGCATTGCACCTCCCACTTCCCTTCGGATAATTGCCCGTTCCCAGCAGCCACAGATTTCACCTCCCCCAACACAACCATCACCTCCTCACAACTCTCATGTCCGAAGTCGATATGTTGAATCTCCTAGACACTCCTCCCATCACAGTGCATCCCAGGCCTACTCTCAAGCATCTGAAGGACAGAACACCCCTGGTGAGGAGCAGGCATGTCCTAGGCATGACTCTCCTCCCTACAGCTTCCCACGTGCCACCCCTCCCCATGCTGGTCGATCTGATTGTCACATCAGAGGGCGTCCCATGCACAGTGGGGTGGCAGATGCTCATGTTGGCAAGTTACTTACTTATACCTGCTATCCCTCCTGGGGTATAGGCCATCAACCAGGACTCACGAGCCATCTCTGTCCTGGGCTTTTCTTTCAATCTGGCTCCAGGTGTAGCCCATCTCCTTCCAGTCAGCTTCGGGGCATTGACGCCAGGTGTTTTTTAGGCTTTCCTCTTTTCCTTTTCACTTGAGGGTTTCAGGTGAGTGCTTGTCTAGTGGTGTTTGGTGCACACTTGTGTTGGGTGTGACCAATCCATCCCCAGCGTCTTTTCATGATTTCTTCATGATCAGGGAGTTGGAAAGTCTGCTGCCATAGGTTGTTGTTGCTGTTGGTGTTTGGCCGGTGGATTTGGAGGATTTTCCTCAGACAGGTGATGATGAAGGTCTGCAATTTGTTGGTGGTGGTCACTGTTGTCTTCCAAGTTTCTGTTCCATACAGAAGGACCGATTTTACGTTGGTGTTAAAAAGCCTGATCTTGGTTTGCAGCTTTGGGCCCTTGGAGCTCCAAATCTTTTTTAGCTGAATGAAGGCAGCCTTTGCTTTGCTGATTCTTCCATTGAAGTTGGTGACGGTGGCAACCTGCTTGTCTATGACATTGCCCAGGTAGGTGAAGGCCTCAACCTCTTCCAGTGCATCTCCTGCAAGAGTGACTGCAGTTGTGCTGTCTGCATTAGCCTTCAGGATCTTGGATTTCCCCTATGGATGTTGAGGCAAAGTTGTGCTGATTTGGCTGCCACTTTGTTGGTCGTCTCTTGCATTTGCAGATGGGTATGAGAGAGTAGGGTTACATCATCTGCAAAGTCCAGGTTGTAGAGCTGCATTCAAGGTATCCCCTTTCATTTCCTTGCTGTGGATGTCTTCATGATCCAGTCTATGGCCAGCAGGAAGAGAAATGGCGAGAGCAAACAACCCTGGCAGATTCTGGTCCTCACTTCGAATGCTTCTTAGAGTTATCCTCCAAGGACAATCTTGCAGGTCATTCCGTCATAAGGGTTCATGATGATTCTTACCAGTTTATCTGGTACACCGCAGTGGTGGAGGAGTTTCCAAAGGGTCTCCCTGTCCACGCTGTTGAATGCCTTCTCATATTCAAAGAAGTTGACATAGAGGGGGGAGTTCGATTCCATGGACTGCTCAATGATGATGCTCAGTGTTGCAGTCTGGTCTGTGCTGGATCTATCTCTGTGCAAGCCAACTGGCTGGTCTCGTAACTGAGCATCGACTTTTTCCTTCATTCTGTTTAGGATGACTCTGTTGAACACTTCGTCTGGGTTGATAGAAAAGTTATCCTTTTGTAGTTTGTGCAGTTACTCAGATGACCTTTCTTGGGGATCTTGAGCAGATATCCCTCCTTTCCAGTCTAAAGGTTACCTTTTCCTCTTTGCATATTCTTCCAAACATGGGGTAGAGCCTGTCTACTGATGTTTCAATGTCTGCCTTCATTGCCTCTGAAGGAACGTTGTCAGGTCCTGCTGCCTTCCCATTTCTCAGATGTTTGATGGCTTGCCGTATTTTTTACTTGTTTGGTCTGCAGAAGTTGATTCTCAAGTTCTTGTTAGCTGGCTGTATGTCTGGTGAAGACTGCAGCAATGGCTGGTTTAGCAGTTCTTCAAAGTGCTCCACCAATCTTCGTTGTTGGCTTTCGCTACCCATGATTGTCTTCCCAGTTTTGTCTTTAACAGGTCTTTCTGTCTTGCTATATCTGCCAGAGAGTTTCCTTGTTATGGCATAGAGTTCTTTAAAGTTTCCATGGCTTACTGTTTCCTGTGTTTCTATGGCAAGACCATCGATGAATCTTCGTTTGTCTGCTCTTAAGATTCTCTTTGCTTCCTTGTTGGTTTTGGTGTATTTGTCTTGAGCTTTTCGCCCTTTCTGCTCAGGTTCGGCTGGTGTTGACTGCAGCTTTTTTTCTTTTCTCTGTTGGATTTTGCAGAGAATCTCAGTTGAGATCCTTTCTTTATGCTGGTGTTTCTTGGGACCCAGTACCTCCTGGCAGGTTGATGTCACTGTTTCTTTGATAGTCTCCCACTAGTTTTCTACTAGATCTCTTTCACCCCCTAGTTCTTGCAGGACTTGAAACTTGTTACTGAGGGTGACTGAGTATTCACTCCATGTCTGTGCATCTTTGAGGAGGATGGTGTTATATCATTGGCATTGGTTTGTTGGTTCCATCCATGCTTTCTTCAGCTTGAGTTTTAGCCTGGCCATGACAAGGTCATGGTCTGATGCCATGTCCGCTCCTTTCATCACTCTCACATCCTGCAGGGACCTTCGAACTTCTTGGCAATGCAGATATGGTCGATCTGATTATCTGTTGCATTGTCTGGTGACAGCCACTTTGCCTTGCGTATTCTTTTGTGTGAGAATGCACTGCAGCCTATCACCAGACTGTTCAGCGCACAGAAATCAGTGAGCCTTTCACCATTCTCGTTAATGTCACCAAGGCCATGACCGCCCATGACTTCTTTGTACCCAGTGTTGTCACTTCTAATCTTGGCATTGAGGTCCCCCAACAGTATGGTGATGTCTCTCTCAAGGCATTTCTCCAGAATGGACTGGAGTCTATTGTAGAACTGTTCTTTTGTCTCCTCTTAGCTGTCCTTTGTAGGTACATAGTACTGGATAACATTCATGTTGATCCTCTTTTTCTTTGTGCGGAAGGTTTCTGTGAGGATTCTGGGACCATGGGCTTCACATCCAATCGGATCTTTGTTGGTTGCTGGCATTAACATCAGTGCTGCTCCCTGAGTATAGAGGGCATTCCCTTCATCGTGTCCAGAATACAGCAGCATTCCTCCTAGAGCCAGTCTTTTCTGTTCGTACGGTGTCCATCTGATATCGCTACTGCCAAGCAGGGCAGTGTTGTATTTTATCATCTCCACTGCCACTGGGCTGTCTTGCCTGTCTCGTACATGGTCCTCCAGTTCCATGTCCCAATAGTGATGGTCTCGGTCGAAAGCAGGTGGATCAGCTTTGTGGGTTCCAGGGATCTTCGATTTTAACCACAAGGTGTCATAGCTCTCTGTGAAGGAGATTTCTCTCTCCCCAAAGCCGGGATGTCTTTTGGTTGACGTTTCTGTAGCTAGTAATGGCCAGTGGGAGGAAGAATTTTTCCGACAACAGTCCAATTTGAGGCAGGATATTTGTGCAATAGGGGCTACTCTGTCTGACATTGCAGACTCACTTTAAGGACTCCCTCAGATGTTTGACATGGAGACCCGTGCCTTGGACAACGGTGTGAAATTTTGCCAAGACATGCCAAGGATGCACCAAGACCAAATTAAAATGTATATAGAAGAGAGTGCAAGAGACATCTTGCTTTGGCCATGAAGATGATGGAGGGCATGTTGAAAATGTTTCAAAGTCTTCCTTTATGGTCAATAGATGAAGGGGACCCAACACACCAACCTGCACCTCACCTCACCCAGCCACCTGTACTAATGCCTGCTGAGGCACCCCCACCTGCACAGGCCTAGCCCGCACTATAAAGTCACCCCACAACTGTACAGGGTCCCTGCTCCCCAACTGTACAGTTATCCCCACTGGCTGTACAGGCTTCCCCCCAAATGTAAAGGCCCCCACACCAACAGTGCAGTCACCCTGCAACTGTACAGGTACCACCCTCAAACTGTATAGGCACCCCCCAACTGAACAGGCACCCCCACCAACTGTACAAGTATCCCCCAAAACTGTGCAGGCACCCACACCAACTGTACAGGCCCCACCCTCCTGAGCAAACAAACCAACCTACACAGACAGATTCCATACACCCACCCACACATCAGCACCAACCCAGAATGCTCACTTACTCACAGACTTCCCACCACATTTCCTTAGTCATAAGAAATATCTCCTGTGACTAATGTAAATATGTATACTCACCGGTAATATGTAAATAAAATATACATTTGCATCAATTACAACTTCTATATTGAGTTGATTTCTATTTGGTTATGTTCGATTGCTTACTCTGGTTAAATGACATATATGTGACTATAAATGTGTCTGAATACTGCATGCTGATTTGTAGGACCATCTGTGTTACAAGGTATCATACTGAAAGCGTAGAAAAACATCCACTTAACAACTTTGATTTCAACACAATAATAAAAAACACAAGAAAGAAAGATGGTTTGTAAAAATAATTTATATTTAGCTCAACATAAATTCAAAAGTAACTCGTCAAGTATAATTTTTAATAAATACTGTCTGATGTAAAGGGAGAAAGGAAAAAAAATATTCCAGCAGAATGGGCAAGTAAACTTGGAGGGGTTTGGGCAATATACTAAAAACACGTCAGGAAGTGTCAGGGGAAGCAGTATTTGTACAAGGGTTGAATAAAACAAAGCCCACAGTCAAAACATAGTCCTAACTTAAGAGCTCATGGTCAACGTAAAAAATAATCACCCCCCCCCCCCCCCCCCAAGCCACATGTAGGTTTCCTATGAGTGTTCAGGCTTGGGGGATACAGTATCTGGCAATCTTCACTTGTCCTTTTTGATGACAATATTGAGATCCTCCACATATGTGGATTCACTGTGGCTGGCTGATGCAGGGCCAGACACCCCACAGGAGAATTATACACAAGGCGTAACAGGGGAAACAGAGAGGGAAGAGACACTTGAGGATACAACAACAGTGGTCTGGGTGGGTATTTGGTACAACGCAGACAATATGACTGCACCCAAGGAACTGATGGAGGCATTGATGTTCTCCAAAAGCCTGGACTGTGACTTTAGGAACAAATGGTTCTCATCTCTGATCTCCTGTCAGCCCAAGAGAACACAATCTGGACATCATCTTCTGCTGCCATCACCCTCAGGGGTTCAGCCACAGGATCAAATGCACATGGTTTGAGTTGCACATGAGTTGTATGGTATGTTTGGGGCAGATGTCTTCCTTGGCTCTTCTTGGCAGGCACTTTGAGGGGGAGTAGTGGCAAGGGGTGCAACTAGACTTAGGGAAGGGTCGGTGGCAGGCCCAGATGGTATTGGGGCTGCTCAGGGGACACCATCTCCATTTTCAGAAGGGAACCCACATTCAGCATCCCCCTGGCTGGTGGTCTCTCTCTCAATGCCCCCCCTTCAGCCTCCTCAGCCTACACCCAGGGAGATGAAGTAAATGATAATGTCTCTGCCTGGGTTTGGCGCACTACCCCTGCTTGGTGCTTGGTCTCCCTCCTCCTCCTCCTCGCTGGTAGTAGCCAGAGAACGGGCCTGCTGACAAGCCAAGGATGCCCTGGTCTGCCCTTATCATGTTCAGATGGTCCTTGGTCAGCCCGGTCCAATGAAAATGAAAAAGAACAAATATGTTGGCAGTGCATGTTAGAAATTGGGTTTGTGGTTGGTAGAGGTATGCACCCTTTCCAAGCAGGAACCACAATCCTAGGCACTGTAAGTCACAAGACACCCTAAATTATCCTATACTCACCCTCTCGTAGTTCGGCGCAGAGCAGTCAGGCTTAACTTAAGAGGCAATGTGTAAAGTATTTGTGCAACATCTCAAATTAACACAGTGAAAACACCACAAAAAGACTCTACACCAGGTTAGAAATATAGAGAATAATGTTATAAATAAAACTAGACCAAAACAACAAAGATCCAACAAGCAGAAGTCGAGATATGACTTTTCAAAGAATAAATGTAAAATAGCACTTACAAGCAATAAGTGCTTAAATGGGTTATCTGGTTGCGCTGGACTGGGGCAATATCAAAAGTTCAGGCCAACCGCGATGAAGTGCAGGCCGAATACAGGCACCCAATTGGGCCCTGCTGAACTACAGTTCCTTGATCCGGGATGCGTTGTTGTTTGATGAAAATGCGAGGTGCAGGTGAAGCGATACGTTGGCATCGAGCCACACAGTGGACAAGATGCGTCGATTTTCTCCAGGCAAATGCCTCAGTTTCGAATGCAGAGCTCAGGTTCCAAATGCGATGTGCGCCTGTTGGTCCTGCAGTAGGCGATGCGTTGATTCCGAAGGTGATGCGCTGGTTCTGAAGGCAATGCGCGAGTCTGGTCCACGCAACAACGAGGATGCGCTGGTTCTGACTCACGCAAAGGCAAAGATGTGCCAGTTCTGATGAGGATGCGTGGGTTCTGGATGTAGAAGCACCTAAGACGTAAGTTCCAAGGGTCCAGGACTGGGGTGGCATCACTTGGCAAGACAGACTCACAGCTTGTAGAGTCTAGATGCAGGTGCAGGTAATTGAAGTCTTTGATATCCCTGAGACTTAGAACAGGAGTCAAGCCAGCAAGCCCTTGTAGTCACCGCCAATACCCTTCTCAACAGCTGCCAAGACAGCGGCTTCCTAAGATTTCGCCCTGAACCTTGCTCCCTGGCCCAACCTTCTAAAATTCTTGTTCCTAGTTCACGTGCCGCGGGCGGGTAGCCCCATAAGAGCTTCCCCATGAAAGCAATACCTGCTAGCTTCTGGCGATTGTGACCCTCGACAAACATTTATCTATGAGGTCCAATATAAATTGAATGACATCTTCAGTCTGCCACCACTTTTTGGCACGCCACTGGGCGCCCGACTGCAGAAATTCCTTCCATGCTAAACTGTAGGCCACCCTGGTGGATTCTGCTAATGACCCTACCACCAATTGTAGCATCCTACGTTGCCTACGTACCACAGATGCAGCAGCATTGGCGTCAGGGTCCTGTCGGCATCCTTGGCCAGCCCACGGAATATCCCCCACTGTGAATGAGACAAAGCATCCGCTATGTCATTGTCCACCCCTGGCACGTGTAATGTCCTAAAAGCTATATCGTGTCTCAAGCAGCCCAACACAAATACTCTTAGCAGTTTCAAAACCTGCTCATCCCTGGCAGACTGGCGATTTACTATCTCAACTACTGCCATATTGTCCACCATGAAAAGAACTTTCGTATGAGCTAATTCCTCCCCCACAGTGTTACTGCTACCACTAAGGGAAAGAATCCCAGGAAAGCTATGCTCCTGCCACTCTCCTTCCAGTGTGTGGGCCATTGCTCTGCACACAACCTTCCTTGCCAGAACAAGCCAAAACCCATGCTGCCTGCTGCATCAGAAAATATTTGCACGTCCCATGTTAGGTCTTCTTCTCTCGCCAGCGGTACCCCATTGAAGGACTGTAAAAACACATTCCATATCCTCAAATCTTCCTTCACCCCAGCTGAAACCTGTACATGATGGTGAGGTAAATGTCACCCTGACAGTGCTTGCCCCAATCTCCTACAGAATGTCCTCCCTACCCTCACTACTCTGCACGCAAAATTGAGATGACCCAAAAGCATCTGCATTTCTTTGACTTTCACTTTCTCCCGGGATAGCATGTCCCGCAGCAATTCCAACATTTTTCCTTTTTTATCCTCTGGCAACCGTGCCCGCATTGCACTAGAGTCAATCTTGATGCTCAAAAAAGACAGCGCTGTGTAGGGGCCCATTGTCTTTTCAGGTGCCAACAGCACCCCAAGCTCACCCATTAGCTCTTGGAAACTGTCCAGTGCCTTTTGGCATTCCGCTGAGCCCGGGGAGTCTACAAAGAAAAAATCGTCCAGGTAGTGCATCACCAGCTGGTGCCCTGTGCGCCATGAAAATAGCCACTGTAAAAACGTGCTGAAGCACTCAAACAATGCGCACGAAGCATCCCATCGGCAGTGCTTTGTCCACGTACCATTTTCTTTCAAAATGGTTTCCCAGAAGATCCCAGTCATCTGGATGGACTGGAAGCAACCGAAAAGCCGATTTTATGTCACATTTTGCCATTGTTGCAGCTGCACCCGCCGTCACTACCAGTCACAAGGCCACGTCAACCGATGAATAGGATACCGTGGCTGCCTCCTCATCGATAAAATCATTGACTGAACTCCTTTCCGGCCATGACAGATGCTGTATCAGTCTGTATTGCCCTGGCTCCTTTTTTGCACCACCTGATGGGGGAAATGATCAGGTTCTCCGTGGGCCAGTCCTCGAAAGGCCCTGCCATCCTCCCATCCCTCACCTCCTTATCTTGTTTTTCCTGAACTATCTGCTTATGTTCAGTGGCTGATCATAAATTCTCTGTCCATCTTCTCTGTCTTGGACCCATGTACCCTAGACGAAACCCCCATCTAAAACCATATCTCAAAACCTGTGCTGCCCTTTGATCTTCATAGCCCCGTAGCCTCGCCTTCACCTTCTCCAGTTTAACCGGAGTACGAGCCTTTCGGCCAAGGCCCTTGGGGTCCCTTAACTCCCCGCACGCCTGAAAACTGTTGTTGGTGCCCCCAGGTGTTACCTCCTGCCTGGTGCCATTGCTGACATCCCTACTGTTAACCGCCCCACCCCACAGCAGTTGACCAGTGCATGCCGGCCTCCACATTTTGAGCATTCGTGGCGAAACTTACAGAACTCGCCTGTACACAACCCTTTGTTAACATCCCAGCAAGTCCCCCCTGTTCCTGTCTGACTCTTCCCTGTACCCCCCACCCCTCCCCGGGTGGGTCTCCCCTGAAAGGGCCATGAAACAATAGGCAGACCACTGGCCAAAAAGATGGCCTTCCCCCTTTAGCAGCTCCCATCGTATGCTGCCACAAGTCGGTGTCCAGCTCCTCCCATTTTGCTTCGGGGTCCCATGTTAGTCGCGCTCTAAATTCCTCATCATACTGGGCCCATGCTCATCCCCCTCCTGTGATTTGTGCATTTCTGATGACATCCATGTATTTAAATAACGCCACGCAACGCTCCGGGTATTTTTCACAATATACGCTTGCGTATATCAAAAAAGCTGCTGTCCAGTTCTCTATTGTCAACGGGACGCTTGGCCGCTTGGCTAATTCATATTCTTTTTCTTTGGACCCCTCTTTAGACCTCACCTCCCTATGTAGCAGTTTAAGCATTTCAACATATTCTCCCTTCCAAATGCGCTCCTTCGTTTTCAGCATCAGATGTGCCCCTAAAGGTTTCGTCACCCCCATGTATGGGAGTTTCTTGATTTTCAGTTCTTTGCTCTCTGGCCCCTCTCCCTTGTCCCCTTTTTCCTCCCTGTCTTCGGCCACCTTCTCTGTGTTAGTGCCACTCTCTATTTTAGTCCCCTTTGTGTCTCTTGTCTCACGTGTGCCCACCCCAATGTCTGTGACGTACTTCCCTTTTCTTAATCTTCCCCTTCCTCCTCCCTATACCCCCTGACACCACTAAGGGCTTCGCGTTTTGCGCTGTGGCCCCGGGCCCTGCACTACACCCGTCCATCCCTCACCTGTACTCCCAACCCATACTTACCTTTCTGGCCCAGACCCCCCTAGCCCACCCACTTTGGCCTGTGGCCCTCCCAACTCCCTGCAGTGAACCCCCTTTGGCCATGTATGCATCCAATTGTCCGACCCTATCTAAACACCTCACCTCCTCATTTCATGATGTAAATATGTCCAGGCCCTCCCAAGCCTGTCTGCCCCATGAAGGCTCTAACTCCTCCGGTATGTCGTCCTCCTCCCCCCTCCTGTCCCTGGGGCCCTAGAATCCCCCCCTTGGTGGCCCTCATCCTCTACAAATCTCTCGAGCCCATCACCTGGCCCTTCCTCGGTCCCCCTGCTCCTCCCCAGTGCCTCCTCCTTATATGAGGCCTCCAGCCCTCCCCCTCCCTCCTCCCGTCACAATGGGCCATCTGACCCCCTACTCCTTTTCTGTCTCCCTACTGCCTGTTCGACCCTCAGCACGTGCCGCGCACACGGCTCCACATCTCTTTGACCCTGCTCCTTATTGACTCCCTTCTTGTGCTCAGAAGTGGCACTCGCTGCCAGCTTCAGAGCAGCGGCAGCCCCCGGCCGGCACTCCTCGTGCTCTGATGTTGCCTCAACTTGCTTTCAGGGCCCCCGGCTGCGCAGTGCCTCCCCTCCCGCGCAACTCGGGATAGCCCCACCCCCGCAACCCTCTCCGAAGCCTCGATTAACGCCCCAGCCTCCGACTGAGCATGCGTTCTCGGGGCTGCTTTCCTGACATACGAGCGGCCCCTTTCACTAACCACACACGGCGGGCACTCCCGGCAATGCAAGCCGTGGCAGGCGGGCTGAAACCAGGGCCTCGGACACGACGAGGTCAAGCCGCCCGGCCTCACTCAACAGCCTTAAAGCCTCAAGGACACTGTAATCCTCCATAATCTTGGTGGTATGTGCACTAAACCTAACTATCTTGGCCCTAACTATATCTGAAAAATGTTCTTTTCTAAATGCTACGCTCTGCTCCCAGCCACCAGGTCACCAAACCTAAAATGGTGGCTGGGAGCCCAAAACAAGCTGCACTGACAACCCTTGAGCTACAATTGGGCTATGACTATATAGCCCAATGTAATACAAAATGGATGCCTCCCGGCCTGCCCCGCCCCTCCCAATCTACCTGGGGGGCAGACCTCCCTTCGGTCGGCTGCCCCATAACCCCCTTTGATCTATTTTGAATATCACGTGGGCCATGCTAAGGTTCAATGGATTTGACGTAAGCTCCTCCACTAAGCTGAGAGCTGATGCATCTCAATCAGCGAAATCGTAATGACTGCGCCACCATCTTGCAAAAGGTTATGTGCAAAAAAAGTGTAACCCAATGTGAAAAAAATGTCGCTGTGTAACGGTCAGGACACATTACGGAAAATAAATGAATAAAACATTTTAAGAGAGCAAGACCCGCACCAAAACACAAAGGAACGAAAAATCACATGGGAAAATAAAAAATACCTTGTGAAAATAAGAATAGATATTCCCAATTTTTGTGGATAGTGGAAAATTAAAAGGAAAAGAATCAACATCACTTGAAGGAAAATACTTCATTAAAGAAAAATCCTTTACACAGGGGGTATGATTAGAGGGAAAGTATGTTACCAGTTAGTGATTGTAGATGAATTCATAGGATTGAAACATCTTGTTATTAAAATGAATCATTAAACAATAGCAAACAAAGTTAAAAGACTATACAAATCATGACATCAGTTATATGGTATACAAATCACTCCGCGAATGAAGTATTTCCATCCAGAATATATACAAATACTGAGTGAATTTCTCAACCATTGCTGACACATGAAACTTTAGATATCCAAAATTTATAAAGATACAGAAACACTTTCTTCTAATGTGTTACACAATGCATCATACACCATAAAAAGTCCCTAGAAGTTCATGTACACACAAAACAACTTATGTGCTGTGGACTATACAAGTATGGAAGGATGTTTGTAACAAGACATTGCCTAACATTTTTTATTCGAAGTCTCGTAGCATGCCTTTTATGTTCTGATGAGGGCCCATAATTCGTCCTGTCCATTCAGTCCATGCACATAAGTGTCGTATTTAGTGATTAGTTTAGCCTCGACCTGGAGGAGTACTGATTCCATTGTTCTACCTCGTTGATCTTGTGAGGCTACGGAGTATTGACTGTTTTAAATCATTTTCAGAATGTTGTTTTACAACAAAATGGTTCGACTTAAGGGTCCCCTACAATTCTACATCGGATCCTTGATCTACGTTGTAGGATGCGGTTTCTAATGAGTTGAGTTGTTTGACCAATGTAGCATTTGTCACACAGACACCAAATGCAGTATACTACCCATTTTTGACGGCCATAGGACTCGGTGCACTTTACCCCTGCTAACTAGTTGTAAAGTGCTTGTGCCATCCCTTTAAAACATGTTAACATTGTTATAGACCTAATTGGCACATTTAAATTACTTGTAGGTCCTTATTACATGTTACCACCTTTACTCAGGGCCTGTAAATTAAATGCTGCTACTGGGATGCAGCACTTATTGTGTTGCCCACTAAAGTAGCACTGTAAAACATGTCTCCAGGTCTGTCATTGCAGCGTAGGTGCACAGTTTTAAAAATGCCATTTTGACCTGGCAAATTAAACATTTTGCCAGCCCTATGCCTTCCTTTTTAATGCTGATAAGTCACTCTTAAAGTAGTCCATAAATGCCCCAAGTGCAGGGTGCATGATATTTAAAAAGTAGGACATGTACATTTAATGTGTTACATCTCCGAGCAGTAAAAAACTGCCAAAGTCATTTTTCAAAGTGGTAAGGTTGGCTTCCCAATAGGAGAAAATTGGTTTACATTATGACCATTCATAATTCTTACTTTCAGTATGGAACAGATAGAAAAAGGACTCAGTTTAATAGTAAATTAAAATCCATCATAATGGGCAAGTCGAAGGCACAGCCGTCGACGTTTAATCGCCGGTAAGTCTCAGTTTGCTGGTTTGCCCGTAAAGGAGATCTGACTTCCAGAAAAGTGTCTATGTAGGAACAAAGAGGGCTTCATCTAGACTGACACTGAGCAGCATCCCATTGATGTCGAAGCCTTCCCGGGCACAGATTTCAGACGTTGCCCACTTGGAGCTTTTCTGAGTTTGCTGATGACTGCACTGGCACCCCGCACTTCAGCAACTTACCGTTATGGAGCCCCGCTATGGATCCAGTTTGCAGCTTGCCCCACTGATAGCTAGTCGAATACCTCTTTTTCTCCAGAGAAAAGTAAACTTTCCACGGGGAAGAACATGGTCCCTGTATCGGACCCTCGCTCCATTGTGGCTGGCCTTAAATTTTGATTTTGTCTCGGTCTAGCAAGACTAGATAACCACTGTTCATATCTCTAATTGTACTTATTGGATTTTTGTTATTTTGGTATCTTTTTATTTATTAGAAATGTACTTAATTTTTCTAGATTGGTTTGAGATTTTTCTAGTGTTTTGTTTTCACTTTATTACTATTTGAGTGCTGCATAAATACTTTACACATTACCCCTAACTTAAGCCTGACTACTTTGTTCCAAGCTATCAGAAGTTTAAGCACAGGATTATTTAGTGACTTTAGTAGTTTACCCTGACAAGGATTCTTATTATTATTTGAGATAGGACCTCATCCCCCTCAACTAATACGCCAGTTTCTTACATTGATATTGAGTTGTGGGATTAAGTACTTGTGTTTTTGCAGTGCCATTCAGTGATTTGTGCAAAACCAAAAATCTCTTGTGATAATCTGACATCAAAATCAATTTTGAATCTTCAAATTCTCCTTTATTTTTTAATTCAGTATTTTTTCCCCTTTTCTGATCTTTCACTCCTATTCCCGTATTTTGTAACTGTGATTTTTGCAAGACTAGAGTTGGAGCTCAGCAACATCAAAGGCTTCACTGTGGCAGAGCTGAAGATGTTGTGTAAGGAAAGGGAGCTGAAACTAAGCAAAGGCTCCAAGCAGAGAACTCTCAGAGTCTGGGAAGAGGTTCACATGTTGCAGGCTACATAACAGTACCAGGAGGATGATGGTGCAGAGGATGGGAATGAGATGGAGGAGGAGAAAGGGAATAACCTGATAATGGCGCAAGAACCAGAGGAGAGAGGAGGTTCCACAGGAGTGAGGTGCCCTGCTGAGGCTTCAACTGGCCACTCTGGCCATGGTGGAGAAAAATCTGGCCAGCGAAGAGAAAGCTGCAACCAGGGCCTTGTAGGAGACAAAGAGGCCGGCTCTAGAGAAGAAAATCTTCCTACTTATTGTATTTTGTCATTTTTGTGTCATTTTATTTATCAAAATGTACTCTATTTTTCTAAATGTGTTTAGGATTTTTCTTGTCTTGTGTTTTCACTTTATCACTGTTTGAGTGATGCAAAAATATTTTATACATTGCCTCTAAGGTAAGCCTGATTGCTTTGTGCCAAGCTACCAGAGGGCTAATCTAAGGTTTGTTTAGTGACTATAGTGGTTCACCTGACAAGGATTGTGATTATCATGTGGTTGGCACTCACTCCCTCAACTAATGCTCCAATTTATTACAGTTACCACATTCAATCAACAATTTACAGCACTACACAGGCCATCAGAAATATCAGCAGAGCCCCAGGGTGACTGGAGGCAAGCAGGCCAGTTTTTGCAGGGAAACACTTGCCCCTTTGACTTCCTCTGCATCGGTGTTTACAGCAGGTTTGTACTCGTAAAGATGGCTAGCTTGCTTCATAACAGCGGCTGCAGTGCTTGCACTGTTAATTCCACATTCATTCCTAAGAAATCCATGGTGCAGAGAAAGAATATCCATGGAAAAATATCGACATGCAAGAATATCGAGGTAAGAATATCGATGGTGTAAAATATTGAGATACGTTTTTCGATGTTAAAAATATCGATTTTAATGTCATTTAGAAATATTGAATTTGAAAATATTGATGGTAAAAATATCGATGTAAATAATATCTATTTTATGGTTTTTATTTTTGTAATGTTCTATATTTTATTTTTTTAGTAATTTTTATTAGTAATTTTATAATGTTTCAATAATATTTTTATGTTTAAATAATTTTTTTGTTTAATATAATTTTTAGGAGTGGGATGTTAGGTTTATAGGGGATAAGGATGGGTAGTAATTTAAAAATGTTGATAAAAAATTAATATAAATTTTAAATTTGTATAAATTTTAGGAGCGGGCCGTTGGGTTTATAGGGGATAAGGGTGGGGAGTAATTTAAAAATGTTGATGGAAATTCACTTTAATTTTAAAATTTGTATATAATTTAGGAGCGGGATGTTGGGTTTATAGGGGATATGGGTGGTGAGTAATTTAAGAATGTTTGGATAAAAAATAAGTTTTAAATAATAAAATAAAAAATATATAATTATTTATAAAATTATAATTTTAAATTTTTGTAAATTTTGAAATTATTTGTGTTGTGAAATATTTTATGTAAAATTTGTGAAAAGTTTTCAATTTTTATTAACATTTTTTACATTTTAATAAATAAAAAAATATTATTATACATTTGTATTTGTAAATACATTTTATTAAAATGTAGTCATTAATTTAAAACATATTTTAAAATATTTATATATTTAAAATATTTATTGAGTATTTGAAATTATTGAACATTTTTAATTTTTTTAAACAAAAATTGTATTGTATTTTTGAAAACTAATACAAATTTAATAACACATTTTTTGTTAAAATATATTTTTGTTAGTTTGAAAGATCAATATAGGGGGGGTTTATTCAGTCTTTTCCTTGATTTTTTTGGGATTTGGAGTTGGAATAGTAAATTATTATGGTTTACTATCCAGCACTTTTCCTGAGTTTAATTGAATTTGGAGTTGGAATAGTAAATTATTATGGTTTACTATCCAGCACTTTCCCTGGGGCAGATTTACAAGAAACTGACGCATCTGTAGAGATGCGTCAGTTTCCCTGCGCCTGCGTGAAAAACCCTTGCGCCACCATAGATGCACGGTATTTACAATATGGCGCATTACGGCGCAAGGATTGACAGATGCGTCAGAAATTCTGACGCATCTCTTGGCGGAAAAGTCGTGTCGCAAGCACGACGCAACTCCAGCTATGTGTGTTGCGGCCTATTCCCAATACACTGCGTCACTCCTTACGCCTGCTTCAAGCAGGAGCAAGGTTTTGACGCAGTGGCGTCCTAAAAATCACGCAGTGAAATGTTGTAGATTTCACTGCGTCACTATTACGAGGCTTTCCTGCGTGGGAACGCCTACTCTGCATACATTATACCTGACGCAGGTATAATGTCACGCAGGGCTTTACAACGTGACGCATCTCCCTAGATGCGTCACGTTGTAAATTTGCCGCATTATTTACGCAGCATGTGACGCATCGGCAGCGCAAAAGTGTTGCAAGGGGCTTGTAAATCTGCCCCCCTGAGTTTAGTTGGATTTGGAGTTGGAATAGTAAATTATTATGGTTTATTATCCAGCACTTTACCTGAGTTTAGTTGGAGTTGGATTTGGAATAGTAAATTATTATGGTTTATTATCCAGCACTTTCCCTGAGTTTAATTGGAGTTGGAGTTGGAATAGTAAGTTATTATGGTTTTCTATCCAGCACTTCCCCTGACTTTAGTTGGATTTGTAGTTGGAATAGTACATTATTATGGTTTATTATCCAGCACTTTCCCTGAGTTTAATTTTTTTAAATGTTACCTCTACCTCTCCAGAGCAGATTGCCACTCTTCTCATAAAGACTAAATCTGGCTCTCCGGATGATCCTTGCCCTCCGAGGATACTGCATAATATTAGTCATATTATCAGCCCCCAGTTATCTTGCATTTTTAATCAAATGCTCTCACAAGGATCCTTCCCAACAATGTGAAAACATGCCTGTATATTACCATTACTAAAAAAGCCTAATCTGGATGTAACGGACCCGGCCAATTATAGACCGATTGCTAGACTTCCGTTGCCTGCAAAAATAATTGAGAAAATTGTTAATATGGAACTTTCCACATTTATTCTAGATAACAACGTCTTAGACCACAGCCAATTTGGTTTTCGATCTTGCCACAGCACCGAGACAGCTTTAATCAAGACCACGGAGGAAATTCGTACCGCACTAGATGGCGGCGGATCAGCAGCTCTGATCCTCCTTGACCTGTCTGCGGCATTTGATACTGTGGACCACAACCTACTGATAGAACGGCTGAAAACTATTGGTCTAGGAGGAAAGGCCCTGCTGTTTTTAACATCCTTTTTAGCAGATAGAGTGCAGACAGTGCAATTGGGCGATTTTAAATCTACGCCTTTTATTTTGCCTTGTGGGGTGCCACAGGGCTCTTCCTTGAGCCCCACACTTTTTAACATATATGTGTCCAAATTAGCACCTTTGATTAGAAGTTTTGATCTAAGTCCGACTTCGCATGCTGATGACACCCAATTGGTTATTTCTACCATAGACAAGGATGTTGATTTTTCTAACAAACTACATGATTGCATGGTCTCCCTGAGCTTGTGGATGAGCAGGAACTGTCTGAAGCTTAATTCGAGCAAAACCGAGGTGGTGCTTTTTGGGAACCTTGCTCCCCTTTGGTCACCAATTTGGTGGCCAAGTACACTGGGCCCCCTTCCAACACCAGTAGTTAAAGCTAAAAATCTGGGGGTCATAATAGACGAGAAGTTGAATTTTAAATCGCAGGTTTCTAAGGTGGTATCTTCTGCCTTCTTCACCATTAGAACCGTGCGCAAGATTCTTCCTTTTATTCCGATAAACACTAGAAAAACTGTTTTAACTTCCTTGGTCTTATCTAAGTTGGATTACTGTAATGCCTTATATATAAATTTACAGTCCAATCAACTTAGAAGATTACAAGCGGCACAGAATGCTGCTGCCAGACTGGTGCTAGATGTCCCTAAGCATCAGTCAATTAGGGCCGGGATACAGGAGTTGCATTGGCTGCCAGTTGCCCAGCGCGTGAAATTCAAGGCACTTTGTATAGTGCACAAGGCACTTTATAGAGTAGGTCCACGATTTCTATGGCATGCCTTTAGTTGGTACTCCCCCAGCAGACAATTACGATCGGCTAATGCTTTCCTGATGCTCACCTCCAGAGTCAGGACGATGAACTGGGGGGGCAGGAGTTTCAGACATGGTGCTATTAGGCTATGGAACTCCCTTCCGCTCGCTCTTAGGAAGATATCTTCTTTGATTGAGTTCAGGAAGAATCTTAAAACATG
This sequence comes from Calotriton arnoldi, assembly GCA_963921515.1. Lineage (NCBI taxonomy): Eukaryota > Metazoa > Chordata > Amphibia > Caudata > Salamandridae > Calotriton > Calotriton arnoldi. Next base: position 294,738 of record CAWUFW010016023.1, on the reverse strand, counting down.
GCTTTTTAAAAACTAATTTCCCCTACAGTATGCGGTCCTTAAGCGCCTAGACACCTATGGGTATTAGCGCGCTATAAAAGTTGTTATAACATAACATAACAGTTGGAGTTGGAATAGTAAATTATTATGGTTTATTATCCAGCACTTTCCCTGAGTTTAATTGGAGTTAGAGTTGGAATAGTTTATTATTATGGTTTATTATACAGCACTTTTCCTGAGTTTAATTGGAGTTGGAATAGTAAATTATTATGGTTTACTATCCAGCACTTACCCTGAGTTTAGTTGGAGTTGGAATAGTAAATTATTATGGTTTACTATCCAGCACTTTCCCTGAGTTTAGTTGGATTTGGAGTTGGAATAGTAAATTATTATGGTTTACTGTAGAGTAGTTTTGTTAAATTTTTTTTATTTTTGTTGTTGGGATTGTAATTTTTTGGGGGGTATTAATCTGCTTTTTGTCAGAGTTTATTTTATGTGGAAGTTTGTAATAGGATTTTTTTATTATTTATTATGTATAATGTTTTGTACAGTTTATCTGTATAATGTAATAAGTAAATAGATATATGTTAGTTTTTATTTTCAATATTTCTTTATGTGAAAACATGTATATTTTCATTCACAATTAAATTCTTGTCATTTTTTTGGTTAGGAAATTTATTATAATATTTAAAACATAAATCATTAATTTTGATGATATTCATATTTTAATATACATTATAACATATTTGTAACATTCATTTTTCATGTATCAATGTTAAACAAATATATTTTTATATATACATTTTTTTTTTGCAGTTTTGAAAAATAGTACATTTTTGGGTAACACAGTTATGTATTGGTAAAGCAAAATATTTTCAATTCCTTATTAATAAACAGTTTCAGTTTTATGGTTTTTTATTTTTTTGTACCAAAAAGAAAACATTTGTATACATTTTTTTTAAACATTTTATTATTTTTGAAAAATTGTATAATATGTATTTGACAAGGCTATGGGGCTCATTACGATGGCGGACGGACTGCAGTCCGTTCGCCATCGTGTCGGGGAGTGGGACCGCCCGCCTATAAGGCGGCAGTCCCACCGGTGGTATTACGATGCCACCGCCACCATGGCGGTCGCATCTACCATCTTTAACATTGCAGCCGGTGCTGCTAGCTGCAGCACCCGCCGCAATGTTAAAGATGCACTGTTTACATTTCCCTGCACTACATGGCAGGCACCACGCGGTGCCTGCCACTTAGTGCAGGGACATGTAGGAGGGTACCCCCCAGTGCACCCCCATGCTCCATACCCCAGGGGGCACCGCAACGGGCCCCCAAATACAATCCCTGCCAGCCTGTGAATGGCGGTTCCACAGCCATACACCGGCTGGCGGGGATGCATCATTGTAATTTGGCGGACGGTGCCTGATAGCCACCGCCACCATTTTACGGATGCTGGCCGCTCCGCCAGGCAATCGGACCGATTGCCTGTGGCGGATCGGTGGGGGCAGTCTTTGCGCCCACCACGGTCGCTGTCAGATTCCCTCCACCATCCTAATGGGGGGAAATCGCGGTCCGATGGCGGAAGGCCATCGTAATGAGGCCCTATATTTTATTATGTAGTATATTGAATATTATTTTTAATAAAATAATATTTAATATGTTAAATCATTTACAATATTTTTAACAGAAATATTTTGTACAACATATATATTTTTTATCACATTTTTTATATTTTTGTACATTTACATTGTATGAAATAAACATATATTTTTATGTACATTAAATATTATATTTGAGCTTTTTTGGATAATATAACAGTTAATGTATATTTTATATATTTTTTAATTTATTTTAAACATTGGTAAAAAACATTGTAATACATAAAGTAATACATATTAATTTAAAGATTTTTTTCTATATTTTCCATTGTTTTCTATGGGGAGTTAGTCTTTTTTTATTTCAATAATGCAGCCATTATTTTCCTTTTTCTCACTTGTCTTTCTATCGGTTTCGTTTTTAGGTCATTTTGGAAGACGGAACCTCATGGTTGGGAGCTGCTTTTCGTCCGTTCAGGTACGTTTAATTTTATATACTTTTAACTTAGTTTTAGGGTAGGGGTAAGGTAGTAGTAGTGTAAATAGATTTGTTAGGGCGTTATTTCATCGTTTTTGGTGTAGTTAGGTGTTGTTTTGGTAGTTTAGTGTTTTATATGTTTGACATAGTGTTGGGTATAATTAGAATGTTATACAGTGTTAGGTATGTGTTTATTAAATGTATTATTGTATATTTAGGGCCCGATTCCGATGTCGTGCGGAAAGCATCCCAATCGACTCAGATTTGTAATGCTTTCCGTACGACTCAACCGCAAGCCCTCCGTTCGACTTAGTACGATGCAACCCATATGAAACACAACCGAATCGTACGGAACGCTATCATTCTGAACGAAGGCTCCGTAATACGCATCGCTGCGACCTGCACGTTTGTAAACGTTCAACATTCGCATGCCGGTCAGTCACACTCGAATCAACACACAGTGAGTTGATGTTGCTGGAGAATAGGTTACGGAAACGTGTCGGTCCGTGTATGAAATGCCAATGGGGGGAGTCAAAAACACCCAAATAAAGCATTGAAAAATCCCCCCCAAAAATTAAAACCACACCCACAAATGGACCTATGTAAAGGGCCAACACCATGATCCTTTGCCACAAATGCCAATACTAACAAGCAGCGTGCACCAGACATTCCTTGCTCTCTGCCTCACACACTCACACACCCAGCACAGATATAATTTCAATAAAAAAGCACATATGCACACCGGGCCCGATTCACAGAACTAACTTAAGACAAAATCCTAAACTTACTACCATTTTGGTATTCACAGAAGGCACTTACTAATTTTGGTATTCAAAGAAGGCACTTACTTACTCATTTTGAGTAAATTACTCATTTTGGTATTCACAGAAGGCACTTACTCATTGATGAATAAGTGCCTTCTGTGAATACAAAAATGAGGAACTTACTCATTTTGATTAACTTACTCGTTTTGAGTAACTTACTCATTTTGGTATTCACAGAAGGCACTTACTCATCAATGAGTAAGTGCCTTCTGTGAATACCAAAATGAGTAAGTTACTCAAAATGAGTAAGTAAGTGCTGTATGTGAATACCAAAATGAGTAAGTGCCTTCTGTGAATCCCAAAATGGTAGTAAGTTTAGGATTTTGTCTTAAGTTAGTTCTGTGAATCTGGCCCACCACTTTTTACTGATTCACACTCACATCCACACTCACCCTCACCTTCACACTCTCCCTCACCATGTCTAAAGGAAGCATCCACGTTTTACTGTTAAGGAGTTAGAAGTGCTTGTAAATGAGATTGTCAGAGTAGAGCCACAGTTACTTGGTAACCTAGTCCAACAGACCCACCCTTGCCCAGAGAAATAGGATATGGGAGAGGATAGTTAACAAGGTAAATGCTCAAGCACCTTGCTTGCGCACAATGGAAGATATCAGGACCAGGTACTATGATGTGCGAAGGAGGGTCAAGAGGCTGATGGCCATGGAACATTTCAAAAGCCAGCAGACTGGCGGTGGCCCTCCTGCACAACCTGTCCACTTCACATCCTGGGAGGAGAAGGTGCGTGACATCCTTCTGCCGGAGGGCATCTATGGAATCCCAGGATCACAAGAGTCTGGTGAGTACACATTCCACATTCAAATAAAGTTTAATCACACCTCTAGAGACAGCACGTCAAAGGATACAGTTAAACTAAGGCCAGTTTAAAATTACAAATTGTACTAGATCCTAATAGCATGTGATGTGTATGTCATATTTTATACAAAAATAACTCAAAATATATTGATAATGCAACAAACCATAACCATGTACATACTTCTCAAAAACTCACCGATAGGCCATCTGCTCCAAAAAACTAGCACCAGTGTCAGACATGTTGGCCCAGTACATTTCCACACACTCACAGGAAAGCAAAGTCACAGGTAGTCTGTTTGGGATTCCTGGGAAGGTGGGTCTGGCCACAGGCACCATGGGACTTGTAGTCACTGCAAACACTCCTCCACACACACAGCCTACACAGACATACTGGGATTATGCAAGCCTCACAGTCAGTGGAAAAGTGCCAGCAACATGGCTGACACTGCTGCATGCTGTCTGGAGAACAAGGCCTGAAGGGAGTTGTAGTCAAGTCAAACTACACGCACCAGTGTCAGACATCTTGGCCCAGTACTTTTCCACTCACTCACAGGAAAGCACAGTCACAGGTAGTCTGTTTGGGATGCCTGGGAAGGTGGGTATGGCCACAGGCACCATGGGACTTGTAGTCACTGCAAACACTCCTCTACACACTGCCCACACAGACATACTGGGATTATGCAAACCTCTCAGTCGGAAAAGTACCAGCAACATGGCTGACACTGCTGCATGCTGCCTGGAGAACAAAGCCTGATGGGAGTTGTAGTCAAGTCAAACTACACGCAACAGTGTCAGACATCTTGGCCCAGTACTTTTCCACTCACTCACAGGAAAGCACAGTCACAGGTAGTCTGTTTGGGATTCCTGGGAAAGTGGGTTTGGCCACAGGCACCATGGGACTTGTAGTCACTGCAAACACTCCTCCACACACACAGCCCACACAGACATACTGGGATTATGCAAGCCTCTCAGTCAGTGGAAAAGTACCAGCAACATGGCTGACACTGCTGCATGCTGTCTGGAGAACAAGGCCTGATGGGAGTTGTAGTCAAGTCAAACTACACGCAACAGTGTCAGACATCTTGGCCCAGTACTTTTCCACTCACTCACAGGAAAGCAGTCACGGGTAGTCTGTTTGGGATGCTTGGGAAGGTGGGTCTGGCCACAGGCACCATGGGACTTGTAGTCACTACAAACACTCCTCCACACACACAGCCCACACAGACATACTGGGATTATGCAAGCCTCTCAGTCAGTGGAAAAGTACCAGCAACATGGCTGACACTGCTGCATGCTGTCTGGAGAACAAGGCCTGATGGGAGTTGTAGTCAAGTCAAACTACATGCAACAGTCACAGACAACTCTACATTAGACTTCCATTCACTGTCAGGTAGACATAGGCCCAGATGACCTGTTTGGGTAGTGTGGGAGAAGGAGTGTTTGCACTGACAACATCACCTATCAGGCTCTATCCCACACACACACACCTTCACATATAGACCAAGAAGGCCACCAGCAAGAGTGGTGTCCTGACAATGATTGGAAGTGTACTTGCAGAATGTCTGACACTTGTGCATGGTGTTAGAGTTGTCCACAACTCCTATCAAGGCCTTGTGCTCCTCACACCACTACCCAGTGTCAGACATCTCAATAGTATCAGAGATTGCATAGATCCTGGTCTGCTGTCTGTGCCGGTTGTGAAGGTGTGTGTAAGACAGGGCATGATGGGTGGGGAAGTCAGTGCAAACACTCATCCTCACACACAGACCAACAAGACAACATTTAAAAGAGCTTACATTACAGTCAGTTATAATGTACTGGCAAGGAGTCTGGCCCTGCACACTGATGTTTTGAGTCCAAGGCACTGTTGGTGAGTAGTGGACAAATTAGACATCTGTCACCAGTGTCAGACATCTCTGAAGCACATTGCCAATCACTGTCAGGAAAGTAGACTCACAGTTAAGATATTTAGGATGTGTAGGAAGGTGTGGAGTACGGAGCATGATGGCAGATGGAGTCATGGCAAACACTCCTCCTCACAAACAGCACAAACAGACCACCAAGAACCATGCATACCTGATGGTGATTAGAAATCTACTGACAAAATGGCTGACACTGGTGACATATGCCTGTACAACTATGCACTGCTTGTGGACACATAGGCACCAGTCATCAGTGTCAGACAACTTGCAAGTACATTCACACTCACTGTCAGGGAAGCAGAGTTACAGGTAGCCTTTTGTTGATGTGTGGGAAGGTGTGTGTGGGCCAAGGCATCATGTGACTTGTAGACATTGAAAATACTCAATCACCCACCCAGCCATGCAAACTCCCCTGGCCATATGCTTACATCACAGTGAGGAGAAGTGTACTGGCAAGGTGGCTGACACTGCTGCATAGTGTTGATCTTGAAACCAACTTCCAGCAAGGCCCTGTGCACAAAACATCATGCAACAGTGTCAGCCATCTTGTTAGTACACTTACATTCACTGTCAGGTAGCCATTGCCACAGATGAGCTGGTTGTGCTGGTTGTGAGGAGGAGTATCTGCCTTGACCATATCTACCATCATGCTCTGGCCTCCACACACCTTCATACATAGCCAAAATAGCATATATGGGACTCTTCTTACCTGACAGTGAGTGGCAATGTGCTGCCAAGATGTCTGACACTGCTGCATGGTGTCTGGAGCAGAAAACCTTGATGTGCTTTGCAGTCAAGTCTAACAGGCACCAGTGTCAGGTATATGTCTGTGACAATTTGTATCACAATGAGGTAAGCATAGTACATGCTGGCCTGTTTGATGTGGGTGGAAAGGTGTACGTAGGACAGGGCCTTATGCAATTGGTAGCCATTGAAAAGACTACTCCTCCCATCCAGACTAGCTAACTCCACCTGGCCTAAGCCACACTCACAGTGAGGGGAAGTGGACTAGCAAGATGTCTGACACTGTTGCATGGTGTTTGGAGCTCAGGTCCATGATGTGAGTTGCTTCCATGTCCAAAACCATGCACCAGTACCAGCCACATTGCCAATACATTTACCCACACTGTGAGGTAAATATAGGCACACACGAGTCAGCATGTCTGGGTGGGAGTAGGTGTATTTGCAACGGGTACAACTCACATCAGGTCTTGTCAGACACACAATCTCCCAACCAGCCCAACTAGCCTAACAAAAAGTCTCCTTACTTGTAAGTGAGTAGCAATGTACTGACAAGATGTTTGACAATGTGGACTTGTGTTTTCAACTCAAGTCCCTGTTTGGATTTTTACAATAATCAGACACCAGGCACAAGTGTCACACATCTCAATCTATTCCCAATCACCGCACAGAAAACCTGCTGACATGTGTTCTGTTTTCACTGTGTGGGAAGAGTGTATGAAGGTCAGAGCCTGGTGGGAGTTGGAGTAATGTTAAACAATACTACATCCACCACGAACAACCACTTTACCTGGGACAATGCCTAACTGACAGTGAATAGAAGTGCAACAGCAAGATGCCTGACACTGGTGCATGGTGTTTTCTGCACAAGGTCTTTTCTGGGATTTTGATTCACATTTACCACCAGTGTCAGCAGCCTTGTCAGAACACTTACCATAACTGCCAGTTAGCCAAAGTCACAGAGGATTGTGCTGGGCTGCTTGGAGGAGGAGCATTTCTAAATCCTACTAATCACATCAGGCAGTGGACAACATACACCATCATCAATATCACAAACAGACCAACATGAACTAAGCGTACACACAGTGATTTTGACTTTACTAGCAGGCTGCATGACACGGGGCACTGGTGTTTGACTTATCAACAAATAGCAACATTGACTTGTGCTCAAAACACCAGGCACCAGTGTACGCCAGACTTGTCAGTACACATCCACACACCTGCAGAAAAGCATAGTTCCATGTGGGCTGCATTTGCATGCAAGAAAGAGTGTGCGTAGTACAAGGCCTGATAGGATGTCTGTCCATTGTGAACACTCATCTGCAGAAACAGCAATATAAGACCACTAAAAACCATGAGTACCTGACAGTGAGTGGACATACTAATGTGAAATGGCAGAGACTGTGGCATGCTGTGTGGTGCACAAGGCCAAGAGGCAAGTTGTCTACAAGTCAGAAACAAGTTTCCAGTGCCAGACAGCCGACCATTACATTTGGACACACTGTGAGCTAAGCTCATGTCCTGGTTGCCAGTTAGCATTGGGCATGAAGGTGTATGTAGGAGTGGCACTGATGGGACTTGGAATAACAGCAAACACTTCTACACACACAGCACAACCACTTCATTGTAGGCTATGTCTATCTCTCTGTGAGTTCATGTGTACTTGCAAGATGGCAGACACTGGGGAATGTTGTTGGACCCTATCACAACTGCCACATTTGCCTATGTGCCACAAAGACCAGCCAACATAGACACATATCTTTTACATACACTCACAAACATTGGCTGCACAACACTCTTCCATGTGGCATGGTGGGGCTGGGTGGGAGGAGGGGTGTAAGTTTCACAAATATACAACAATCACTCAAACATCAGTTAATCATAGTTCTTTGCCACAAAATGGCACAAAGGTAAGAATGTGAAATCATTTGACCATGGAGTCAATGTACAAAGTACATGATCTGTGGAGACACACAGTTAAACTGTCACACAATGTTCCTACTCACAGACATTCACATGTGTGGAATGAGATGAAAACAATAAGCACCTCAATCACTCCATTCCCACACTAAGGTAACAGAATGTGAGTGAGTAGGCAGACACACCAATGTGACTGCTAAACACATGTACTAAGACCAGTACACAGGCCCAAAAAGAGTACACACAAAGGGCAAGTAAGTGTATGTATCTCACTGTGAAAATAAATATGTGGACAACCTAAACACACCTGTGTCATTCATAGGGTGTCAATAACCAGTCAATGTCTTCCAACAAACATGCAATGTGAATTAAACACAACAGGCCCATTGATGCACATACCTGGACATGTCCATCAATCCCCCGCTTGTCTCAAAAATAGAGTCATCACATTAAATATATCTGCATCATGGATGAAGGAGTAAAATCTATTTACAGTTACTTATCATGGGATTTGTCAGCCTATGTAATGTGTCTGATTGGAGGGGCAGTGGACATTCACATCAGTCATTGTGTCATGTCTGTACCTACAGGGCCAGCTGAGGACACCACTGGAACCATCCAGGACAGCCAGGCCCAGACTCCGATCGACCAAGAGCCCTCCGGCGTTGATGACTCTCATTGTTCTTCTGATGACAACGACAGACCTGGCCCTTCTGGCATGGGTCACCCCACTGCACCAGTGGCACTATCACACCGATCCTCTGCAACCACTCCTGCCTCAGCTGCCAACACCCAGCTGAACCCTACCCACACGGACACAGCATCCCAGGAGACCACCAATAGCACAGCAACACAGGGCACTCTTGAGTTACCCAACAACACCAATGACAACGATGAAGGAGGCTCAGTGTCGACTGTGCCAGCACCAACTGGTCCTGCTCGGGTGGGTAGGGGTGGTGGGAGGTGTCGTGGGGATCGGCAACATCATGCAGCTGGTGCTGATGATGTGGAGATCCAAAACCTCTCCAGAATCCTCAATGCATATGAGGATTCACAATGAGAAATGGGCCAGGGCATAGGGATCCTCAGGACTATGCAACAGCAGCAGGCAGCTCAAAATGAAAAACTGGACAGGTTTATGTCAAAAATGGATGAACAGACTGAGGTGTACAGGGACATTGCCACCTCCCTCCGCAAGATTGCCACCAACATCTCCACACCTCCCTGTGTGCCTGCCACATCCACTGCAACAACATCTGCAACAGCCACAGGGAGGGATGTGGACTCTGACGGAGAAACACCTTCACCGCAGCTGCCTGCATCTGAGAGTCCCCCTGAAAAACGTGGAGTCGGTCGTCTAAAGAAGAAACGGTGAGAGACAGATGTATACGCATCACACCCAGGAAGTGACTACCTGCTACTGATATCCTCCAATGTGTGCCAACCATTCACTTTGTTGACTGTCACAGAACTCTCCCACATTGGCTAGAAGGTCTGAGTTGGACTATGGAGTCACATAACTGTGCATCTACTTTGGAATACCTCATCTACAAACACTACCAACTACTATCTGCACTTCTATAAGTTTGTTTAGTTTGTTGATGATACTACCATGATGTGCACTGATATCTTCACATTTTGCACTCAAATAAATCACTCTGCACCCAAAAAAGTGGTAATGTCATCACTTTGAATAACTAATGTAATAACTGTAATGATGTTGAAAAAGTCAAATAAGCAAGTGTGCACAAAATTGGGAACACATCACTTTGAAGGAGTACATTACTGTCTTGTGAGTATATGTACATTGTCACAACATGATAGATGGACACAACCAGGTCTGGGCACAACCCGTAGGACATGTTACAGATGCAATGCAAGTATATTGCTTAAAATGCTAGCACCATGTTTAAACACAATAAACAAACTTTTTTTTAGCATAACAGTGCACCATGGAGCATGTTTAGTTAAAAAAAAAAACGTTGGATGTGTGAAAACACACAAGGCACAAATCATTGTGTATCATAGGGTTATTTCCCTGACACAACCTGGTGCATTAACCCAATTTCAATGGACATCACACAGTAAGAAAAAGGTGTAAAGTGAAGAAAAATGTCCATCAGCCGAAAAGGAATAGCATGCCATGGATTTACAAACAAGTCCAATATTGGAGTAGGTCACATCATCAGGTGTTTTGTGAGGTCACAAATTGCATGGTTGACACAGCCAAGTACCCTGGTAAGGCGAAACATAGAACAGAGTTAGGCACACAGGAGTAAGCCTCTTCAATTTTGACAAAAATGTCAGCTGAAGCACAAGATTGTCAGTGTGTACATTATCTTTGATTCACAGAAACACTGTACATCTCAACTTTTCCATCTCACAAACACTTATCATACAACTAACATCATGGCAAAGTTTTATACACTCACAAACATACATACACATTGTGTACCAGCAACACAACAACAAACACTTGGGGGTACTCCCCTACTTTCATTGCATACCTACACTCATGTGAAGAAGTTGTTGATAAGTTGTTGCCTCAAATCCACGCCATCATCATCATCCCCACTGTCGTCATGTCCCAGTCCAGGATCCTCCCTCTCTGGCTGATGCTGGTCTCCATCGTCCTGTATAAGTGGAATTTCCCTCCGTATAGCCAGGTTGTGGAGCATGCAGCAAGCAGTGATAATGTTGCACACCTTCTACGGTGCATAGTGGAGGGCTCCTCCCGTCCGATGGAGACAGCGGAATCTTGTCTTCAGGAGGCCGAAAGTACGCTCAATGACTCGTCGGCTTCTACCATGTGCCTCATTATACCGCATTTCGGCAGGGGTGACTGGGTTACGTAGTGGCGTCAGTAACCAAGGTTGGTTGGGGTACCCAGAGTCTCCTACATTGAAAAAAGAAAATTAGATTCTGTAGTTGGTTGACAGAGCATTATCAGACATACAATCTACACACAACACAGCACACATATGTCACATCAACTACCAACAAACCAAGCACGGTCATGTTGTGCCCGTGACATCAAACGGGGGATGAAACTGTTGCTCATGATGTAAGCGCCATGTGCAGATCCAGGGAAACGTGCACAGACGTGTGAGATGGACATGTCTGCCAAACAAACCACCTGGACATTAATTGAGTGGTAATGTTTGCAGTTACAATACACTACCTCATGAGCCTGTGGTGGCACCAATGCAACGTGGGTGCCATCAATGGAGCCAATTATATGGGGTAACTGTCCCAATGCATAAAATGCACCCTTGATGTCTCCAAATTGTCCAGGTGTTGGAAACTTTATGCATTGGCACAGAAAATTCATCAATGCAGCCAAAACATCTCGCAGAACACGGCTGAACATGGTTTATGACATCCCACCAGATGTTGCCACTGTGTACTGAAATGTACCCGTGGCAAAGAAATGTAAAGCTGCCATAACCTTCACTTTGGCCGTCAGTGCAGTTGGATATGGCCGACCAGGCTGTAGATGAGGTGACAACTGCGCAGTCAAGTCTTCAATGATTGGCCTTGTGAAGCGGTACTTCCTGATGGTGTCACGTTCTCCATGGTTGCCAGGTCTGGAAAGGGCCTGTGGACTGCAGGTCGTCTGCGATACCTATGTGTAGAGTATGAACACAGTTGTTGTCAAGTCACAATGTACCATGCAACATGCTTAGAGACAAAGGGAACATGAAATGTGAACACAACTGAACCTAAAGATCCTTCAAATACATGATTTAATTATCAAACATTTTCCTTATATACATATGCCAGCATCAGTACCATACACAGACATGTTATCAGGGTATGGTGACACAGCAATTATAATGGTGTAATGTATAAGTCACTAGTGTCTGACATCATGAATGTCTGCAAACAGCACATATTCCAAGGATCAATAGTTAAAATATGTCACTTTAATGTGTTTAAAAATATTACATGTACATTAATAAGACTGAATAGGAGCATTTCATCTCAAATACACAGTCATGCCCAACACTGTCACAGGTTGGACACTGTAATTCATTTATGTCTACTTTACACATAAATTCACATACACAGATTATTTTCAATTTAGTGGATTTAGAAATAGGTAACAATATCGTACACTGCAGTCTGGGGCACACAGATAGACTAGTACTTCACATTGCACAAACCAGATGAACATGCATAATGATTTCACTGTCAATCATCCAATGGTAAAATACTTAGCCATTACTGACACCACAGATATCTACAGTCTGAAATTTTTTAAATTGTGCAATTGGTCATACAGGACACTAATGCAGTGCCAAGGCAAGATGGCACATGTACATCCACACATAAAATGATGTTCACTGTGACCAATACAACGCAGAAAACAGCACCTCCAATCCAGACATGCTTTACATGCAAATTATACAGTGTGGCATGTCTCCCTTAAGGTTAGCTCCTCATGGGAGTGTGTCTCATTAGTGTACAGCTCATTTGTTTATATATAAGGTGCATACACACATGTACTATACTAAGATACATCATTCACAGCAGTGTGTGCTCTGATGACCGATTATTCAAAGGACGAGTCCTCCGCATCCGAAACGATTCATTTACAGCCATTGGTTGTCATGGTGAAAGACGCGGGTGAGTATTCAAAGGACGCTTCCTCCGCATCCGAAATGATTCATTTACAGCCACTGGTTGTTATGGTGAAAGACGCGGGTGAGTATTCAAAGGACGTGTCCTCCGCATCCGAAACGATTCGTTTACAGCCATTGGTTGTCATGGTGAAAGACGCGGGTGAGTATTCAAAGGACGCGTCCTCCGCATCCGAAACAATTTGTTCACAGCCATTGGTTGTCATGGTGAAAGACGCGGGTGAGTATTCAAAGGACGCGTCCTCCGCATCCAAAACAATTCGGTCACAGCCATTGGCTGTTTGTTGGCATGGTGAGCGACGCGTGTTTTGACTCATTTCTTCAGCGCCAGGAAAAGACTCTGTTACCTCACATCACCAATGTATCCATTTCAAAAGAGATCACATGAAGAGTGTTTGAACGTCGCGGTAGGCATGTCGTTTGCTAGTTAAGTAATGCATTGGCCCGATTCGTACAATGCGAGCAATGCCACACTGGCAAGGACATACACCAGGGCCCCAGCTTTCACTGAGGAGGAGAATCAGGCCCTGCTGGACACACTCCTGCCACTACACAGCCAGATGTATGGCAAACCAGAGGAGCAGGTGAGTGAGATTGACAGTGCGTTGCCCTTGGACATGTGTGACAACTGTGCATTACTGGCAGTAGGAATCTCTATCAGAGATATTCATTTATGCTATTTTAAAATATAACTGGGTGTCTGGAACTGATTTTGACAGGCACACTGCTGTAGGAGTGTGTGTCCTGGGGCAAACATGTCATCACTGTCCCAAATGGAACAGAGATTAGATTGTACACATGACTGATGCACATGATGCCACATGCATTGCCCTTAGTTATTTGTTAAAACATGTAAGGATCTAGGTATATTAGTGTATGATAGAGACACATGACGCATGTGGACTAAGGGACTATAACCATGTTATCCTTACAGGTCAACTCCCATGATAAGGACAGAATTTGGCTGACCATCGCCAAGAAGGTGCGTGACGTGGGGGTCGCATATCGTCGTGTTCGTCATTGCAGCAAGAGGTGGCAGGACCTTCGTGGCTTGGTCAAGAAGATTGCTGAGGTCCAGCTGGGCCTGTCACAACCGGGCAAGCGAGGCGGCCAGCGAAGATTGACCCCCCACATGCAATGCATCATAGCGGTGGTTTTCCCTGACCTGGATGAGCAGTTGAAGGCCCAACAGCAGCAAGGAGGGGGTGAGTCACATACATGTTACATTTCGATCTTTATCCCGGCAGGTTTTGTGATCTGAGCTTGATGGCAATTTTAGTGGTTGTAAGTCTGCCAAATGTGCAGGCATTCGCACTAGATGAAAAAAGCAGATGGAGCAATAGATGACAGGTAATGACCTATTCATCAGGGACATGTGAATTAATCATGATCAGGGATTGTAACAGTGTTGACATGCACATGTGTGCTTAATAATTTACACAAGACGTGTGTATGAGTTTCAGTATGAATCCCATGGCTTTACAAGTGTCTGCACATCCACTGATGTGTGATCCTGTTCTCAGAGTGATCGGAACAAATCATTGAAGTATGTTGTGATAGGTGATTCCAATTTTGCAAATCACATGCTGAACATTTTGTGAAAAAGGATTTCTCCATGTAGAGACATAGGGGCCTATTAGGATGGCGGGCGGACTTATGTCCGCCCGCCACCCTAGCGGTGCTGGGACCGGCCGCTAGTGGTGCCCACGGTCCCGCACCAGCGATTAGGATGCCACCGCCACCGTTGCGGTGTCATCCTCCATTCCCAGCATTGTGGCGGGCGGTGCACACAGCACCGCCCGCCACAATGCTGGGAATGCACTGTGTGCATTGGCATGCACAAGGTGGCAGGCACCGCGCGGTGCCTGCCACCTTGTGCATGCCAATGTTGGGGGGTACCATGGGTACCCCCCAAGTGCAGCCTCCCACACCCCCACACCCCAGGGGGCCCGCAACGGGTCCCCAAAGGCATTCTCCGCATGCCTTTCCATGGCGGAGTCTCCGCCATGGAAAGGCATGTGACCGCCATCATCCTAATATGGATGGCGGTGCCTGCAAGGCACCACCTCCATATTGCAGGCCTTTTCCGCCCGGTAGGCAATCGGGCGGATTGCCTACCGGCGGAAAACCGGCGGACGGTCTTTCCGTCCGCCGGGGTCCCCCCGCCATACTAATATGGCGGAGGGAAATGGGTGGCAGGCGGAGGGAAATGTAGGGCGGATCGCCCTACATCCTAATCACCCCCATAGATTGGTTCGTCTTGGTCCGGGTGCAAAGGTCTTTTTCACTGACGTGCTGCCAATTGTGATCACATGTATCCCAGGGGACATTCACCGCTAGGGTAACTCGGGTCAAATATCACAATGTCCTTCCCATGGTGTCATGTCAAAACAAACAGACAACATTTGGAATAGTGAGTCCATGTGTAGGAGTATGTGATGGCGAAATCACAAGCCATTGATTGTCAAACACAGGTTGTCACTGATTGCAGCATGTCTTGATTTTTGAGGTATGATGTAAACTACACAGTCACAACTGTTGACATGTGTGTTTATGGTCTTGAATACTCAAACATTATGGTTTGGTAAACAAGGTTTTTTTTGCATTACTGTATGATTCTGAGATGTTAAATGTGCACCAATTGAAAATTTGTTAACCACATGGTACGTAAGACATGAGCAATCTCAGCAGTAGAAAGTGTGCATACTTTTTAATCAAAGGGAGGGACAGTCAGACTTTGTCCATATGATGTTGGACTTGTTCAGTGTAGGCAAGATTGTTCAACAGTGTTGACTGTACTCATGCTGGAAATGGGTTCAGTCACAACAATCCATGCAGTCATTGCACCCAGATGTGCCAGTGGAATGGTGTTCCGCCTGAGGCATTGTGAAGCAGAAATTTTCAGATGTGGCTGTTTGTAGACCATTAATTACATCTATGAAACTTTATTTGCTTTCAGTCTTCAAATATATATGATTCTGCTACATGACACCCTGCATAGATGACACAGGACAGTGTGCTACATGCCTGTCGGACCAGCTATGCGTACTGCCTTGGTGTCTCCATGATGACACTCATATGTGTCTACTGACATTGGGTATGCAAAGCTACTGAACACGTTATCAATCACTGTGAACTATGTAACATGACTCATGCAATGAGTATGCATCGTGCATGTTTGACAAGGTAGGCATGTGAGCCGTGACATATGAGCCAATGGTTCAACATTAGATGACTAATGATTTCAGGATGTGTACCATGTCTCAATGACATCTGAGATTCATATCAACTTTTTGATGGCTCTACTCACATGCAGAAGATGAGAAAGTAATACCAGTACACAAGTCCATCATGAGCACAAGACAAAACATTCCCTGCCACAAACTCCATTGGTCAACATTCTTGTTCTGTACTTTGATGTTGATACTTGTAAAGTTGCTGATCACATCATGTGTCATTGAGCAATTTGAAAGTGGCAGGCTAACAAGTACCATTTCTGTTAATGCAGCATGTGCTAATAGCACAACTCAATATGATGTCTGATATCTATTTACATCTGTGTCTTAACTATGTGTCAACTAGGTATGGATGACTCATGTAAATCTTTTTCTTACTTGATCACAGCATCATCAGCTGACACGGGAGCAGAGAGTGCCATGGATGTTGTGGGAGCAGAACGTCAAACTGGGTCCAGTGAAGAGTCATCGGAGGGGGGACCCAGTGACGGAGAGGGTGAGGGGAGTCTCACTGGCAGCGGATCTGCAACAACATCTGCAGCTTCTGAATCAGATCACACCTCAGGCGAGGACTCCCATGTTGTGGTGGGGGACACAGAGACTGCATCTACAACATCAGAGTCCACCTTCACCACCACTACCATCTCCACCCTCCCTGCTGCTCCCAGTTCCACTGTCCATGGCCACAACCGTGTTAGGGGCAAACTATCCTTTGGGCCAGGCACCTCCCCCCAGCACCTGTCTCCCCTGCTGCCCTCAGTGTAGAGACCACTGACCTCCTGAAGCAGATCTCTGTGGGGCAGACTTCAATGCTGAGTGTCCTCCATGCACACACAACTCTTTTGACAGACATGTCATCGTACATGGAGGGCATTCACTCAAACATGTCTGCCCTACAGAGATCAAATCAGGCGATGGCCTCAACACTGACGGCAGCAATATCTCTCCTCCAGCAGTACCTCCCCCCTCCTACCTCTTCCTCATCCACCTTCCTAACTACCCTCCCTGACCCAAGCACATGCAAACACACACAGTCACACACTGCAACATCCACACGCAGCACACAAACACACAGACAAAGGTCACAAGCCACACCCGCGCACACTCTTGCTACAGACAGCACACTCACACCGAAGGAAGTGACAGGACCCGACACACATGCATCCAGTGACACTCCGCATACCTCACAACCCTCTGCCTCCACAACCCCTACCCTTTCCGCTCCTGTACCACTGTCAACCCAGGCTCCCCACCTTGTTCCTATAGAATTTTTCCCTCCACAGACATGCACCCCCCTCCTAAGAAGAGGTAGTATCTACAGGATGTCATGCCTGTAGCATCTGCTAGCCCCACCACACCGTCCAAGGAACAGAAGGCATCAACTACCCGTAGAAAATCCCTCGGGTCACAATCCAAAGCATCCACTCCTACACCCCATAGATCCCCAGACACGCCCAGTACATCAAAATTGGCTAAAACACCACCCACCAAATAGACACCTCCCCTCCCCATTTCAGACTCACCCCTCACAAAATTTAAGATCCCTAAATTAGTTAAGGCCACACCATCCCCAGCTCAAAATACCCATACCACTACAGCTGCACCCCCTCACAATCAGAGCCAAGCACTGCAGTGGAGTCCCACACCCCGCCATCAGACCCTACCACTGCAGTGGACCCTGAAACCCCTCTTGCTCCCATCCCTCCCAAAACACAACCCAGTCCCAAATAGTTTGTACCCTTTGGTGCCTGGCATGCCCCCAAGATGCCCCCTTCAGGGGAAGTGTCCCCTTGCAGGAATTGTGCTGGCACGAATATTTTGGCCTGATGTTCAAAGGTCACATGGACACTAACCAGTGAAGGACTGGCCAATGGCCTTTTGATAATGATGAAAGATATATTTATTTTACTGCTGAATAAAGCATTTTTAAAAAAATAAAAACATTGTTGGTCAACAACTTGTTTCAGAGTTGACTGTGTGACAAGTGGAGTAGTTTTTTTATATATACAATGATATTAGTGGGGCATGTTTTGCATATGTTACATGGAGTTTGTGCACTTTGACAGATGGTATTTTAAGATGTGGGGTTTGCATTTCATGGTTGTTATTGCCAAATTATGTCTTGGATCAGAGTGTGAAATGCATCACAAGGTCTTACTTTTGTTAGTAAATTAGAGTGGTGCTGTCCTGCAATGTTTCTGTGTGTGTTGTGGTGGACTTATGCATTCACCATGTGATCACACATATGTGTGTTTATTATTATTCCTGGTCTAGCGTCAAATGTGCTATTCCCCTAGAATTTAGCATGCTGACTGTATCTACCTGATGATTAAAATCCCTCATCCTGCATACACAACATGCTATTGACCCATGTTCTGATTGTGATCGCAATGATGCTCAGGCACTCAAAATATAATTGACACACAATCTGTGATCATCTCTTGAACATGGCATGTATGTTTTTACTGGCCAAATGTTTTGTAGTTAAATGAACGATGCTGCAGATCAATGTTGTGGTATGTAGGTCAGACTGTCCAGTTGTTACGTACCTCTCTGCAAGGTCCCTACATTGAGGCCAAATCCCTGCGCCTGTCATGCCCTGAAAGTGAAGTTTGTGTGTTCAACATGACACTACCTCTGTCAATGCATGTAAGGCAGTGCACCATGGTGGTTCTGTCACAAAGGCTGACCAGCAGTCTCTATTCAAAGAACAGATGATATTCCATTGAAATTGTGACATAATGTTGCATTGTCCTGGTTGGGACTGTGTAAGTGTGTGAGTCCATTGTGCTGGTCTATGAAGGCCCACATAACCATGGTCTGCAGGTGACCCTGTGGTGCACCTGCATCTCCACTCTACCCATTCCTCAAGGTTAGCATTTAGTTTTCTGCTACAATGTGTGAATACCTTTCATTGACAATACCGTGTGAGATTGTTTATGTGGAAATACCTGCAGCATGTACTCCACATGTACTGATATAAGATTTTATTTTTGGAAGAGGTTACATTTTTCATGTCCATTTTTAATGCTTTATTTTTACCCCCAACCCAGGTAATGAAACGTATTGTATAGGGGTATTTTCACAAACACCAGATATGCATAATCATATATGGGGGTATTTACCCCAAACACAAGAAATGCCTCTTCATGTATTAGAGTATTTGCCCCCAAAACAAGTAAGGCATCTTTATGTATGGAGGAATTTACCCCAAAATCAAGTTAGGCATCTTCATGTATGGGGGTATTTACCCCCAAAACAAGTTAGGCATCTTCACGTATGGGGGTATTTACCCCCAAATCAAGTTAGACATCTTCATGTATGGGGGAATTTGCCCCAAAATCAAGTTAGGCATATTCATGTATGGGGGTATTTACCCCCAAAACAAGTTAGGCATCTTCATGTATGGGGGTATTACCACACAAAACTACATATGCATATACACATATGGTGTATCCCCCAACAAAAGCACATATTTTCTTCAACATTGCTGTAGGTAGTTGCTACCCCTCCTATTGACTGGACATTGCTGTTGCCACCCCCATATTAACTGGACATTGCTGTAGGTAGTTGCCACCCCCCATATTGACTGGACATTGCTGTAGGTAGTTGCCACCCCCCATATTAACTGGACATTGCTGTAGGTAGTTGCCACCCACCATATTAACTGGACATTGCTGTAGGTAGTTGCCACCCACCATATTGACTGGACATTGCTGTTGCCACCCCTCCTATTGACTGGACATTGCTGTAGGTAGTTGCCACCCCCCATATTAACTGGACATTGCTTTAGGTAGTTGCCACCCCCCATATTGACTGGACATTGCTGTTGCCACCCTTCTATTGACTGGACATTGCTGTAGGTAGTTGCCACCCCTCCTATTGACTGGACATTGCTGTTGCCACCCCCATATTAACTGGACATTGCTGTAGGTAGTTGCCACCCCCCATATTGACAGGACATTGCTGTTGCCACCCCCATATTAACAGGACATTGCTGTAGGTAGTTGCCACCCCACATATTGACTGGACATTGCTGTTGCCACCCCTCCTATTGAGTGGACATTGATGTAGGTAGTTGCCCCCCCCCATATTGACTGGACATTGCTGTTGCCACCCCTCCTAATTAACTGGACATTGCTGTAGATAGTTGCCACCCTCCATATTGACTGGACATTGGTGTTGCCACCCCCATATTAACTGGACATTGCTGTAGGTAGTTGCCACCCCCCATATTGACTGGACATTGCTGTTGCCACCCCCCATATTAACTGGACATTGCTGTAGGTAGTTGCCACCCCCCATATTGACTGGACATTGCTGTTGCCACCCCTCCTATTGACGGGACATTGCTGTAGGTAGTTGCCCCCCCATATTAACCGGACATTTCTGTAGGTAGTTGCCACCCCCATATTGACTGGACATTGCTGTAGGTAGTTGCCACCCCCATATTAACTGGACATTGCTGTAGGTAGTTGCCACCCCCATATTAACTGGACATTGCTGTAGGTAGTTGCCACCCCCATATTGACTGGACGTTGCTGTTGCCACCCTTCCTATTGTCTGGACATTGCTGTAGGTAGTTGCCACCCCCATATTAACCAGGCATTTCTGTAGGTAGTTGCCACCCCCATATTGACTGGACATTGCTGTAGGTAGTTGCCACCCCCCATATTGACTGGACATTGCTGTTGCCACCCCCCATATTTACTGGACATTACTGTAGGTAGTAGCCACCCCCATATTGACTGGACATTGCTGTTGCCACCCCTCCTATTGAGTGGACATTGATGTAGGTAGTTGCCACCCCCCATATTGACTGGACATTGCTGTTGCCACCCCTCCTAATTAACTGGACATTGCTGTAGGTAGTTGCCACCCTCCATATTGACTGGACATTGCTGTTGCCACCCCCCATATTAACTGGACATTGCTGTAAATCTTGCATCTCATTTCTGCCGAGGCGTATCCGCCCCTGCGCTACACGGGCATCTGCCCAGGGAGACCTCAACGCGGTAAGACTCTCCTATTCTACCTTTGCTTCAGCCACTGAGCTTTTTCTATGTACCAGTTGTGTCACGCTCATTCCTACCTCTTTCCCCAGCAGTTTCCCTCCCCGCTGCGTCCTTGATGCCATCGCCACGCTCCCCCCATTTCGTGCTACCTTCTTTACTATCTTGAATTCGACTCAAACCCTACGGGCCGTCGTACACTCTTCCGGTCCTTAGGTAAGCAATTACTTTCTTTTCCTTTCCCTCGTCACCTGTACCACTACCCACTCCTTCCCATCTCGTTTTGCGTTCTCTCCCCGCCTATCGTTAGAACACAAATAGTAGCTCCTTTTTCGGGTTCCTAATTTACCCGCTTATCATTGTCCTCTATTCCCTCGTTTCCCACGTCATGACCTCTGCACCTTTTCCTAACTTTTCTTTTGTGTCCCCTCCCCTCCTCTCTTCAGTACTCTTCTAGTAGTTCCTTAGTGCAGATTTATTAATTTACCCGCCTCTTCCCCCCTTTTTCTCTGTCTTTCAAGGCCTTCTTATTCCTTACATTTCCTTTCTTCACTTTTTGCTCAATTTACTTCATTGCTTACTCTAGCACTGATCACTTACACTACATTATAGTTTCTCCCGCGCTTTTCCTCATGTTGTCTGTTACACATGAAAGCGGCACTATCACACCGGTCACATTATACTGTGATGTTTTCCCGCGTTTTCGCCCAGAACCTTGTTCCATGGGCAGCGGCACCTACACGAGTGTCACTTAACACCAATTGGTCACATTTAACTGTTTATGTTCCCAACAGTCACTTCGGGTGATCCCTCTCCAATCGAATTACATGTCTGTCGCAGACTAGGCCCCCTTTTTGTTTATCATTTCCATACTTATTACTTATTTCATTTTTTGTATCCTTCCCAGCCCTGATGAGTCACGGGATTGTTCCCGGTGACGAAACACGTGTCGGCTGGTTTACTAGGCTGATGTACTATTTTCAACACAGTTGTTGTTGAAATAAAAAACATCTATTTGGATAAATACTGATGTCGACCGTCGGTTTTGAATAACGCATTTATACTGCATATCACATTACCTATACCCTCACCGCGTGTGCCCAGGACTATGCTTACATTGCTGTAGGTAGTTGCCAACCCCCATATTGACTGGACATTGCTGTTGCCACCCCCCATATTAGCTGGACATTGCTGTAGGTAGTTGCCACCCCCCATATTGATAGGACATTGCTGTTGCCACCCCTCCTATTGACTGGAAATTGCTGTAGGTAGTTGCCCCCATATTAACCAGACATTTCTGTAGGTAGTTGCCACCCCCATATTGACTGGACATTGCTGTAGGTAGTTGCCACCCCCATATTAACTGGACATTGCTGTAGGTAGCTGCCACCCCCATATTAACTGGACATTTCTGTAGGTAGTTGCCACCCCCCATATTGACTGGACATTGCTGTTGCCACCCCTCCTATTGACTGGACATTGCTGTAGGTAGTTGCCACGCCCATGTTAACCAGGCATTTCTGTAGGTAGTTGCCACCCCCATATTGACTGGACATTGCTGTAGGTAGTTGCCACCCCCCATATTGACTGGACATTGCTGTTGCCACCCCCATATTAACTGGACATTGCTGTAGATAGTTGCCACCCCCCATATTGACTGGACATTGCTGTTGCCACCCCTCCTATTGACTGGACATTGCTGTAGGTAGTTGCCCCCCTCCCATATTAACCGGACATTTCAGTAGGTAGTTGCCACCCCCCATATTGACTGGACATTGCTGTAGGTAGTTGCCACCCCCATATTAATTCCAGCCCAGTTGTTCCTGTTTCCCTCTGCGAGGAGGGATGTCCAACTTGTGACCAAGACGGGCCCTTGAAGACACTTACCCTCAGGTAATGGGAGTCAGATCATCCAGTAGGAGATTTTGGCAGATCGCCCATCCTAGACAACAAGGTTAGGGAGTGCTTAGTAGGAGTATACTATACACATTACTTGTATGCCAGCATATATACACTGTTTTATCACAATGGTGGAATTGTTCATCCTTTTCACTGTGCTCGTGATGCTAATAACTGTCATTTGTTTCTGTCTATTAATCGTTGCAGCACATATATTTTATACAAGAATAGCAATGCTTCAATAAATATTGAAACGCCTACTTGTGTACTTCTTGTATATCTCTTTGAGAATGCATGAGTGACTGAGCGAAAGGTTTCTATATCTGTTACCACAATTCTTGAGGAGTCAGTGCTGCGATGTCCTGAGGTTACAACATCCATTTTGTACCTTCCTAGGTTCAGGGGTACTTATGGTTGCACTGTGAGCTAGCAGGACTATATATATATTAATATCCTGAGTGGGTGCATAGAATTAGTCTGGCACCATCCCAACATCTATGTTGTCTAACAAACACACAGTTCCTACTGACAAAGTAGAAACCATATGACACAGGCAGGCCTGAAGCTACACCAACACCATTTTGAAAGCATGTTTGAGTCAGGCTTGAAAGTTAGCACGTGTAGCATGAGAAGATACTGTCACTTGGTGAGATGGCATGCAGGGGAGGTGAAGTTGTGTATTTCTACCCACCTATAATACAGCTCCCTGGCACTTTTCACTTGCCAGCATACTTCACTCAACACTAGCACATGGGGAGTCCCATTAGCCAGAACCGTGTGCCACTTACAAACATATCCCACTTCAGTATCAAAAGTTATTCAATTTAAGTAACAGTATTATGATGTTACTAGAAATAAATAGGTGAACACCAGCAGACAAACATGCCCTCGATCCTATTTTCAACGATGCCAGATGTGCATAGCCTTTATAAGTACTACTTACAATGTGTTGGAAACCAAAGGCCTTATTTAGAGCTTGGTGGGTGAGATACTCCATCATAACGTGGTGGATTCCCTGTTTAGTGTATCTCAAAAACCATGGGCTATAATGCGCCTGTAATACAGCGGACGGGATATCTGCCACATTTGTGACAAAGTATCCTGTCCACCAAACTCTAAAAAATGACAATGAACTAAGGGGCATATTATCAAGGGCAGTATCGCCACTTTAGCGGCACTTTTTGCCGATAAAGCGGCGATATTTTTATCGCCCTATTAGCAAGCTGTCGCTAACAGCTGTTAGCGACAGCTTAATGGCGATAGCGGCCGTTTTGTTGCCGCTTTGCATGTCAGCGATAATTATCGCTAATGACATGCAAAGTAGGCGTTCCCAACTAAAAGCAACTGCAAACAGTCGCAAACACAACTTCCCCCTTTTACCAATGACCGCGAAGCGATAAAAAAAGTTGCGCTAACCGCTATTATCGCTGGAATCTAACACCTGCTAAAAACTTGACTTAACCATCTTGTCAATGGGAGGTGGATTGTAAGGTTAAGTCCTCACCTGCCTATTAGCAAGCTTTTCATTAGCGAAGTGAATTTATCGCTGGATTTCTCGCGCTATTGCTGGGTTTCGCCGCTATCGCTGGATTTTTTATCACCTTGGAGATAAGAATTGATAATAACGCCTTATCTCCGCGATGAAATCCAGCGATAGCCGGCAATAAAAAAAACAGCGCTAAGCGCGCTTTGCGATAATTATCACAAATCCTTGGTAATATGCCCCCAGATGTTTTACACTGTAACCATTTTGTTGACCTTTGCAACAAAGGATGGTGTGCCACAATCCTTTCTTGAATGTCTATCTCTCAGAAAGCTAGATATTTTTTCAAATCAGCAGCTTGAAGGATAGCTTTCATGCACTTTTCCATTAAGATCTTATAACATGAAGGAAATCTCTGCTGTCATAGACCTGAGCCGTTTAGGTACATTTAAAGTAAGGCATAGCATAGCTGTAAGATGTAACAAACTTTTTCACTGTCCTCCTAAATTCTCTGTCATATCAGCTAATTGAGAATCACTTTGGAAAAGACAATAATAAACATAACCAGTGGAATGTAGAAGTGAAGAAGAAGGTTATGTGTGTGTTTATATCTATATAGTTCTTACTTCAGAATGTCAGTTAAAACAGACCATTTTAAACAAACAAAACCACCCACGCCGGTCTACCCAGACAGCACATCTCATCCCGGAATCTTCTACAATCCAAGAGGCCTCCCAGAACCTATAGCTCACCACCAATACCAGACCTTGAACATCACCCCCACACACCATCCCCGCACCGTTCCCCTCCAACCTCCCTCAACCCATTATATCCCAAACCGGTTGCCGCCACCACCCTCTTTTTATCTCCTCAGTCGGCCCATATATCTCCCCCTTCCTCCCTACCTTCTCCACCCCCTGCCTTAACATCTCCCAACACCAGATACCAACAACCAGCGCCTTCCCCCACCTGCACTGCAACCCCTTGGAGTCCTTCCCTGACAGCCCACCCCAATCTTCCCACAATTGTTGTATTCCGCTTTAGGTGTCCGTATACAGGTTTTTCCTGAAACATGTCCTTATATAGGCACAATTCGCATTGCCCTTATATAGGCATAAGATCCCAGTCCTTATTTAGGCATTAGCCATGCACTCCAAATACAGGCATGGTCACCGACATCCGTCCACCCTAACGTCACAACGAGTTCTTAGAAACCAAACCCTAAGCCCAGCACAGGATTATTGATTTCTCCAAGAACTCATCTATTATGCATGAACCACTATTCCTTAAGGGTTCATTCCTGACGTCTTCCTCTGTCCAACTTCACGTCAATGCTAACATTCCAAGGCACCTACCAGGTATAAATATACCTTCCCTTGCCCAAGCAAGTTAGAGGAGACCTCGACTTCAGAGGAGCCCGTATCCCGGCCTGACGCACTGACAAGAGACGCTGTTATCCCTGCTCGCAGAGAATCCAGCTCCCAGTGTTCTGACTCCCTTCGCGGGGTGTTAGAGTTCGAGATCCGGAAGGAGATTCCCACCTCTCTCATTTTCAAGGTATGGAGCTGACTAGAACCTAGAGGGACTCTTGGCATATCAGACTCTTAGTATACCATACTATAGAATACTACACCTACTTCTTACCTTGTCCTACACCTAGGCTAAGTTAAGTACACTGGAGTAGAACTAGCTTAGAGAAGCATCGTATGAGTATTCGCATTTTTAGCTCATGTTATTTATGTATGTGAATATATGTATCATAGCTAAAAGATAATACTAACGCAGTATTATTTCTTTCTACTGCTTACGCTGTACATTATATATCTTGCATACTGTCTTGTGATCATAGCAGCTCATAGCTCTTACACGAGAAACAAGACTGTTCAATAAATCCTTTTTATGAAAAACGCCCGTCTATTCTTTCTGTGTAACTCTGAAGAAACTAAGCATGCACGATTAGCTGAGTGAAACTGTTATCTATTGTTTCCACGATTCTGAGAGTGTTCCGATTCTAAAGGGAAACAAAGTTGTCATGTTTATGCGGTTGCCAGAATCTACTCCCTTCTTGTTTACAAGGAGTTTCTAGTGGTCTCTGAGTTAGCTGGCACAAAGTAAATTAAGTTTAATATACTCGATAGGGACATACTGACCTCAGTCCTATGTCAAACCTATAGGGTATATTATTCCAATGCGCAGAGCCTATTAGGGAAATAGGAACTACACTACATGGCGCCCAACGGTTTGGTAAGGCACTAATTTAATGCTAGATACTGAGTAACTCAGTCGTGCTTTTCTCTCAGAGACCCCTACTCACATACTCCATAAGACGTCTGGAGTGGGTAGGGTTAAATATCCGCCAAAGCTAAATAGGACAAAAAACCTATAGATTAGCTATTTTGGTTTGTTCAACGTTGAAGGATACAGTGTTCCAAAATATTGTGCACCTTATCTTTTGTTTCCTTGAAACTTGTTCTACATTTTTCAAAAAACAAATGTCCGTACACGAGGACAATGGCACCGAGAACGGTGTAGCTATGGCTGACCCAGTTGTAACAGCTTTTAACTTTACCGGTTTAAATGAAGCCGATGAGGGTGTTATAAACATCCATCCAAACTTAAGGAGAGCCATCACTCTAAAACGTATAAAACACGGCCTACCACCAAGAGGAGGTAGAGCAGTTTTCGTGATAGAGGCACACGAATCCTTTCAGACAGAGGTATTCTATTCATGGATAGTATTCCCAGAATCAAATCCAATAACAAAAGTGTTTCACTTCTTTAAAGAAGATGAACCACCAGAGGAATATATTCCTTTCGAGGATATTGAAATTCCACTCACATACCAGGAGCATCATCTCTGGTTTAAAGGCGCCCTAAAACATCACAAAAACATTACCAGGCTCGGTCCACTAGGTAGACCAGGAGCAACATGGCCAATTCTAGCCGGCTACACACCTCATCCTGACATCGATGTAATGTCAGACGAGGAATTACTTACTCAACTACAAGAGTTAATAAAAATTTACAGACAATTAGTCCAATATGTAATGCGGACTTTCACAATCCAACCACCAATGACCATTCCAAATCAAACCCCTCATCAGGGGAATACACTAAAAATTACTCCACAGACTTTACACGCAGTCATGGGTAAAATGCCCACAAAACGTGAGCAAAT
This sequence comes from Calotriton arnoldi, assembly GCA_963921515.1. Taxonomy (NCBI): domain Eukaryota; kingdom Metazoa; phylum Chordata; class Amphibia; order Caudata; family Salamandridae; genus Calotriton; species Calotriton arnoldi. Next base: position 267,012 of record CAWUFW010016023.1, on the reverse strand, counting down.
TCCATTCTGGATAGCTCAAAAAATTACTCAAATCGAAGCAGTATTTCCAAATACTAGCCCTTATGAGAAACACAGAATCCTAACAATCTGTTTACCAATGGGGATCACACCATAACTGGAAGATTGCACCACTTGGGGCGCAGTCTTTGCTGCCATCTATACTAAAACACATGGTGTTCCATCAATTGCAGTAATACCAGATGTCCTGAAACAAATTCAAAACGAATACGGGGCAGAACCTGCTCTGAATTTAGGTATGAAATTACTGAAAAACTTCGACCAGGTCTCAACAATAATATTATCTAATATTAAAGGAGAGGCAGCATCGGTGGCGATCCGCCAACGCTTAAGGGAATTTGATGTTACAGAACATCAACATGAACTACCCAGAATAATAGAACAATCTTATGCAGAATTAGGCAGAGATAGTTTGGGTGGAAAACCTTTGAAGCCAAAACTATCTGAAAGTCCTGAGAAGGACTCCATTAAACAAACTCCTACATCTTCTAAAAAGAAGTGGGAAACTAATAAACAAAATTCAAACGAGACACGTTCTCAATCCCGAGGTAGGTCTCCTCAAAAGGAGCCCTCTGAAAGGAGGTATAACCTTAGGAATAGGGATAATTTAAGAAAACCTGACAGGTATCAAGATACTGATACACGTTCCTCTCGTACCTTTCAGATATCGTCACAGACATCGGAAAGAAGAGGACGGTCAGAACATAGAGAAGAACGCGTGAAATCCAAAGACGACAAACACGTTCAGAAAAATAAATCAAAACCTAAATTCACAAAAAAGAAGGTAGCAGGTCTGAAGATCAGACGTGCCGAGAATACTGAGAACACAGCTCAAGAACGGAGAATGGGCTCAGACAGTGCAGCAGAAGTCACAATGGCTCGTCAGAACCTGAAGGAACTTCTGGAGACAGTGGACTTGAATGAGTACATCACAGTAGAGACTGTAGACACCAGGGTTAGTACTCCACAAAAGTTATATGAAATAACACTCCGCATGGAGGGAGAAATACCAAGAAAAGTGAAAATACTCTTTTGGGAGAAACTTTCAAGGGGTTATGATATACTTCTAGCAGAAAAAGACTGGCCACCACAATTTGTCAGGGAGTGCCCACATGGTGAGGACATCATTATGCCTGCCTTCTCCAACCATATTCCAATTCAACTAAAATATACATATGCCAGGAAATGGGCAGTTGCCCAGGCCCCAGCATTATATAAAAATCATGTAGGATGGGATGAGGACTCACCTCACCATAAAATACATCTAAAAAATGAACCTACTGCACAAAGGCAGTACCCAATAAAGCAAGAAGCTAAAAAAACAGGTCAGGGAGATCTTAGATCAACTTGAATACCAAGGGGTGATTGAAACATGCACCTCCTCAATGAACAATCCTTTGTTTCCTGTATCGAAACCAGACAATACATATCGTCTAGTTTTGGATTACAGACACTTGAACACTTGTTCAAAAACATTTGCAGTGCAAAATGCACATAGTACAGCATTAATGAATAACATTGTGCGCAAAAATATAAAACCACATTGGACATTTCAAATGGTTTCTTTTGTCAAAACATAGCACCTGAAAGCAGGTACTTAACAGCTTTCTCAATAATGGGGACCCAGCGTCAATTTTGTAGACTCCCACAAGGGTTCAAAAACAGCCCGGGGTTATTCTCAGCAAGAGTAACAGAGTTACTACAAATTTATGATAATGAGGCATTGTCATATGTCGATGACATCTATCTGACAGACGATGACCTAGATAGGCACTTGAACAGGGTGAGTACCATTATATTGGGCTTCGCCTCTGAAGGCTATAAGTTCAACTTTAAAAAATCCAGAATTGCCCATCTCAATGTCCTTTTCCTAGGATATGAGCTTTCAAGTGAAGGCAAGAGCCTGGCAGCCAACTTTTAGAAAAGTGCGCGCTGCTCCAACCTCCAAAAACGCTGAAAAATTTACAATCCATCTTGGGTTTCCTAAATTTTGGAACAACTTACATTCTAAATTACGCAGAAAGGGTTAAACTTCTCTACGAATTAATCAAACCTGATTTTTCAACAAAACATTGGACACAGGAACACACAGAAATCCTGCGTTCACTCCAAGCTAACATGTTAGCAACAAATCAGTTACAAACACGCGTAAATACACGCAATTTAGTGATCCGAATAATTTCGGGACAATGCGGATTCACCTACTTAACATTTAATGAGGGTGAAAAAGTACCAATAGCATACAAATCACATTTGTATACACAAGCAGAAATGCGCTTCACTTCAACAGAAAAAATACTGACAGCAGTTTAAACCACTGTAGCAAAAGAAAGAGCTCTAGCCCAAGGGAAACGCATTATTGTCGTAACTCCAGTACCAGCCTTAGAGGCGGTCACAAAAGCGAGCATTCCAAATGCAAAAGCTTTACATCCTAGATGGATACAATGGGTTAATTCTCTTGCTGCAACAGATGTTGAATATGTTTTTGATCCTGATTTAAAAACACAAGCGTTCCTGCAATATGAACATGAATGTCCTCTGCCCACTGAAATTCTGCCTCTAGATCACTATGAATTTATAATTTACACTGACGGATCCGCACAACCCGCTACAGGGAGTAAGCAAGCTTACAGTTCAGCATGCGCAATCGTTAAAGGTTGCATGCAAGATGGTAACTTCAGACCAATGGTCACTAAAACTCAATCTCTAGGAGATTGTACAGCTCAGCGAGCTGAACTACAAGCTTTCAAACTGGCACTTGAAAGTACAGATCGCGAATTCCCCACACTCATAGTGTGTGATTCTTTTTACTGTGTTCAGTCGTATAATGAATATATACAGAATTGGCTTGAAAACGGGTTCAAAGATGCAAAAGGTGGCACAATAAAGCATAAAACGCTTTGGGAACAGGTAGTTCAGTTAAAAAACGAACTACTAAAGGCTCACGTGATACACACGCTGAGTCATCAACGTGATGGCGTTCACGTTGCAGGGAATTCATTGGCTGATGAAGCCGCAAAGGGGGCTGTTCAGACGGCTTCCGTAGGTGCGATCACTCGTTCAAAAACGAGGATAGACAGTGAGATATTGTTGGCTGTCAATGCTTCAAGCAAAGGCAGTGGTGCAGCGTTACCAAAGAAATTTCCACTCAAGTACTCTTATGTAATTGATGCGAACAACGTTCCTTTTGCTCGAATCCCTGGAGTGGGGGATAGGGTAATTCCAAACATGGAACGTAGAGCAGCTTTGATTTATGAAGCACATCTGGGGGAGGGTCTGTCACATCAAGGGATCTCTAAAACAATATTAACATTAAAAGAGATGTACTGGTGGCCTGGAATGAATACACAGATTCACATCTTCATCGATGACTGCATAGACTGCAATATACAGCGTGATGCAGAACGCCATCAGACACCAGACTACGAAGTAGCCTGCCCAGTACAGACACCATTGTTAGACAGCATTAGACTATCTATGCGTAGGCGTCCTTTTGGACAAATGCAATCCCACAAATACTAAGTCAAGGTTCCTATGGATATGGCCTCAGCGCTCGGCTGACGCTCGAACTGTTATAAAAGATTTGCTAGTCTTTATCGGCACATACGCAATTGGCACACTACATTCTGACCAGGGCCCTGCGTTTAGCTCTCGGGCTTACAAAGAAGCCATGGCCAGTTTGGGCGTAGCATTGCGGTAATCCTCTCCATTTCATCCTGAGGGAAATTCTGTTGTGGAAAGGAAAAACCGGGACATAAAGCAGTCTATACCAGCTAGAGTATTAGGTTCGGGTGATGGGTGGCTCAAACATCTTTATGGGGTCCAACGCTCATTAAATAATTTGCCAAGAAGTTCTCTAGGAGGGGTCACTCCATATGAGGTCCTATTTGGGACAAGAATGTGGGTTCCTGATCTCAAATGTAAAGGCACAGTGGTGGAAAATAAACCCTTTGATATCAAAGATCGTTTGGCTGTTTTACAGGATCTAAATGAACTAAGATCGAAACAAAGCAACGTGTTCCTGAAACCAACCACCACTGGGGAAACACCGGCAGTCCCAGCAAGGCCTGTCTGGATCCCAAAAGTTGGGGATCTAGTCAGAGAGAAGATTGCGGACAAGAAGGAATTTGGACCTTCTTACAGACAACCAGTACCTGCCCTAGCTGTCCACGGAACAAGAACAGTACTTCTGCCGCCCCTTGCTGGAAAAAAGGAGAAAAGATTTGTGTCAATCGACCTCATCAAACCACAGTATGCGGCCAATACTAAAAAGTAGGCCTCGTGGACTCCGACCTAGTAGCAGACGCACTCCTCTCGCTACTATCCAAGAGGTTCAGACTGAAAGACTCATAAACATCGAGAATTCAGCAGTAACAGATGAAGGACTAAGCAACAATGCTATGGAACTCATCCCTCTTGAAACTCAAGTAACAGTTCGTCCAGATACACCTGTCTACACCAACGTAACAAGTGATCAACTGGTTCCAGCGATTTCAACAAATCCTGATGCAATTCCAACAATTGACAGAACTGCTTCTGGCTATTTCATTAACTTTGATACATTTTCTGAGGATCCGAGTGAGCCTGAAACGACGCCAGCATCAAAAACTTTCAAACAGCAAGTACAAGACCTTTTTCATTTCCTGAAAGAGACTTATCTGGTTTCACCATGGATTGAACTATGGATAATTTCTGGAATATTTTTCTTTCTGCTTTGGCTAGCTTTGGTTATGACTATCAGCGTGCTTATAAATGGCAGATACATCCATATGGACACTGAAAGTAAAAATGTGAACTTACTTTTGAAACCACACAAATCATCCCATCGTGAAGCAAGAGACTTGTCAGCAGTAAACATCACAGCCGTTCCTATACAGGATGGTATAGTGTGGGACAAAAAGGAATTTCGATATATTCGGCCCGACGGAACTTTTGAACATTCCACATTTATTTAAAATTTCATTAAGTGATTTTATTTCCTCCAGTACCTATTCTGATGATTGGGACTTTGAGACTGTAAATGATACGATGTCTGATCTGGAAAAGTCTACTGCATTCTCTAACAATGAATACTTAGAGGGTTCATCAGACTACGAACAGCTTTATTGTTACAACCACTATGGTCATCATTTCTTGCATAAATCTGCAACACCTAGAAATGTGTTTATGTTTAACCAATGGGAACATTGTCCTACACCACCAAAAGGTAGTTCAAAAACGTTTACTAAAAAGTTTCCCTATTTTTCAGGGTACAATACATCTGATCCAGAAACATTTTACTATAAAAATGTAAGAAAATTATGTTAACTAATACAAAACAGATTTACTCTGCAGCCTTTATTACCCAACTGTCTAGACATGGATTTGACTTTTGGAAAGACACAATAGACACAAAATCTGTCTGGGGTTCTAAAGATTGGCAAGTACAGGGGATAGAAGCTTTGTTTAGAGCATGTATCATCCCTCAGCAAATAATGTTTTTGAATGACACTGTGCAACAGACGTCTTGCCTTGGTTTAGCCAAGATCAAAGACATGAATACACCTTCTGTACCAACACCTGCAAGTAATAGCACTACACAGGGAGCGGTCACAGTAGACACAATACTACAAACCAACAGAACAGATCCTGATTGGAAAAAATTGTTACTCTGGCCCACAGACACTAACATCTGTCAAGAAAGATTCCTGAAAAGAAGACAGGGCTTTACTATCCATAGGCCAAACCCACGTTATGTTCAACAACAACATCCGGGGGTAGTAACAACATACAGTGTAGGAAAATTGTGCCTCGACTGGTTACAAAAATCTACACTTGAGGATGTGAAACAACACTTATCTTTACATAAAGAAGACGCAGACCTTAGGGAATTCTTGCTAGGACCAAGAAAACCGCGTCAAAAGCGTTTCATATATGCCGGCATTTATGCTGCTTATAATGAAGTATGGAAGGTTTCACATGCAGAGGCCGCAGAACGAATACGTGAGCTTGATCGTATTAACTTAGAGAAAACTCTCTTTGTGGTCGACAATGGGTTAACAACTTTGTCATCCAGAATTTATTCATTGAACAACATTGTATCCTCTGCTATAGACATACTGGAACAAGATTTAGCCCTGTTACAACAAGGCCAATCTCAGTTACGTTCTATTATGTTACTAGGCTGGATGCTGCAATCTTTGCGTACGGGCTATGTGCCTTGGCGTTTTATCAACACGTCGTCTCTGTTTGCAGAATACAATCTAATAGATAAACAGATCGAACTGGCACAAAGGGGAGCAAAGTATACAGTGCTGAGCATTGAAAAACTGGAAAAATTACCATTTACGGTAGCAGAAAAACCAGCTACAGAATGGCTTATCCATGGCAAAATAACTCTGCCTGTCACTACTTTTCAGTTTCAGTATTGCCTCAAACAAATGCAAGCAGGCAAATATGAAAGGTTGGGTAAAGAATACATTAAGACATCCTGGGATTTACCTTACGAATACAGATGTTGGAGTGGGGATCGTGAAGTGTTTCTAAGCGGTACAAACTGTGAAAAGGCATTAAGCGGTTCACTCATATGTCAGGACATTTCTTTACACGGGGCTTGTAATGGTTCTGTGGCAAATTTGTCCTGCCACCAGCAGGGTACACCAGCTACTGTGATTAATCCAACGTTTGGCCAACTTTCTAACGTGAGTTACCTCATGTTGAATGATCAGAGTTGCCGTGGCATGTTGCCAGGCATCCCATATCTGGTAACGGTCGACTCCAGGGTTACTTGTTGTATGCAAGTATTGTTCCCCCCAATAGACACAGTCAGGGAGTCGCCTTTATGGCCTTCATTGAATGTTTCTTTTATACGTTTTGATACTTTAAGCAGAATGAAAGCCATGCTTTTGCAACAGACCGTGCCTTTGACCTCGGCCAAAGAAATCTATGATTTACAAATTGCAAGGACTTCGGCTGAGATACAGGCTTTAATTCGTACAAACTGCCCTATACATTTCGTAGAAATGATGGGACGTATCTTAAACATGTCTGATACGAGCGGAATAGTACATGTATTTAAGACCATCTGCTCAGGACTGTTAGCACCCTTCCAGGCAGTCCTCGGAATCATCCCAAACTTCGCACATTCGGTGTTTGGTGGTGTGCCATTAATTCTAGCACTTGTTGCAGGAATTTTTATCCTATTTCTATTCCTACTATTACGCTATGGCAAGCCCATCCACCGACGTCACTCCGAGCGATGTGCAGAAAGCTCTCCTAGAACGGAAGTGCCGTGAGCGCATAGTGCAAATTTTGGGCATGCCTCGTCTATGGGAACTTAATACAACATGGTTCCTGTCATTTAGACCAATCTGGCAAGATTGCATCTTACCTGTTCTACGCTGCCTGCTTTGCGGTGAAGAATGCGTGCTAGACACCTGTCTAACACTCCCATCAGTCATGCCAACGGATATCGATACTCTGCTGGACCTGATAACGGCCCATGCTCTGTGTTGTCCCCAAAGGTTACCAATCCTGATGACGGCATTCCTTGAGATCTCACAGACGCTTCCTGCTGCTGCTGAGGTACGAGATGGATCAACAGGCACACAGGTAACAACGGACGCGAACATTGCTGCGGCATCCTATGCTGAGGGCGATACTTCACATCTCTGTGCAGTCAACCTTCTGAACGAGGTATTCCAACTGTCACCGACATCGGTAGACGATATTTTGTCTACAGAAATAGATGATTTCATGTTTACACCAGACCCATACACTGACTTTGATTCGGCTCACAGTGTACCAGGGACGCAATGAATTTGGCCTTCATATTTTCAAAACTTGGAACTCTTCCAAAAATTGAACTTTTTCTTTTTCTTTATTTTTTGAAAATACATGGCAACTCAATCTGCTTACAGTAGAACTATTCATATAAAACGGACTTCTTTGAATACTTCCAGGAACACAATGTCACCTTATTTTACTATAATTTCATTTTTAGTACCATGATATGCAATGGCTTTAATTTTTGAAAACTTGTCAACCATTTCATCATATGTATATATTTCTGTTTATTCATTCATGTTGCATTTATTTCAAATATATGCTTAGAATGAAAAAATGCTTTAAAATGTACAGTACCTATTGCATTACATGTTTTAGCAACAGCTCTTTTAAAAAACTTCTTTTAAAAATGCTTTTAGAAATGTTTTTAGCAACATGTGGTACTCAGTTTAATGTTTAGCATTTAGTATTATCGTTCATTCGAAAGTGGAGTGGGTGTTGTATTGCGCTTTAGGTGTCCGTATACAGGTTTTTCCTGAAACATGTCCTTATATAGGCACAATTCGCATTGCCCTTATATAGGCATAAGATCCCAGTCCTTATTTAGGCATTAGCCATGCACTCCAAATACAGGCATGGTCACCGACATCCGTCCACCCTAACGTCACAACGAGTTCTTAGAAACCAAACCCTAAGCCCAGCACAGGATTATTGATTTCTCCAAGATCTCATCTATTATGCATGAACCACTATTCCTTAAGGGTTCATTCCTGACGTCTTCCTCTGTCCAACTTCACGTCAATGCTAACATTCCAAGGCACCTACCAGGTATAAATATACCTTCCCTTGCCCAAGCAAGTTAGAGGAGACCTCGACTTCAGAGGAGCCCGTATCCCGGCCTGACGCACTGACAAGAGACGCTGTTATCCCTGCTCGCAGAGAATCCAGCTCCCAGTGTTCTGACTCCCTTCGCGGGGTGTTAGAGTTCGAGATCCGGAAGGAGATTCCCACCTCTCTCATTCTCAAGGTATGGCGCTGACTAGAACCTAGAGGGACTCTTGGCATATCAGACTCTTAGTATACCATACTATAGAATACTACACCTACTTCTTACCTTGTCCTACACCTAGGCTAAGTTAAGTACACTGGGGTAGAACTAGCTTAGAGAAGCATCGTATGAGTACTCGCATTTTTAGCTCATGTTATTTATGTATGTGAATATATGTATCATAGCTAAAAGATAATACTAGCGCAGTATTATTTCTTTCTACTGCTTACGCTGTACATTATATATCTTGCATACTGTCTTGTGATCATAGCAGCTCATATCTCTTACACGAGAAACAAGACTGTTCAATAAATCCTTTTTATTGAAACACCCGTCTATTCTTTCTGTGTAACTCTGAAGAAACTAAGCATGCACGATTAGCTGAGTGAAACTGTTATCTATTGTTTCCACGATTCTGAGAGTGTTCCGATTCTAAAGGGAAACAAAGTTGTCATGTTTATGCGGTTGCCAGAAACTACTCCCTTCTTGTTTACAAGGAGTTTCTAGTGGCCTCTGAGTTAGCTGGCCCAAAGTAAATTAAGTTTAATATACTCGATAGGGACATACTGACCTCAGTCCTATGTCAAACCTATAGGGTATATTATTCCAATGCGCAGAGCCTATTAGGGAAATAGGAACTACACTACACAATTGCTGAACATAACTGTCCTCTGTCCAACAAGCTCCTTTCCTCATTCTCACACCTCTCTTGAAGAATGGACATCCTCACGTCCACTCTACTTAATCTAATTGACTCTCTGTCATCTCATCACTGCTACCCTCATCACCCCTTGAGGACCCTCTCCCCACATCCTCCCAGCATACCAAGAGACAGCAGCCTACCCAGTCCCAATCAGACTCAATCATCCCTAGATAACTCAGACCCATCTACCTCCCTAAGAGTTATGCAGCCTCAAATTCCGCTACCCCCTCCTCCTATATTCCTGCAGGGGGCTGCCTGATTTCCACCATCATCTCTGATCGTACTCAAACTCACACACACCACCCCAGGGCACGCTCATCCTCTCTTAACTTGATAAAAATGTCACCTACTCAACTACCCTCCCCGAACAGCCAAGTGAAAAAGACAACAGCTTCTCCCTTAGCTGCATGCTACATAATTGTCGGTTTGCAGTCCAACACCGTCTAGAGATTTCAGAATTGATCCAGTCTCATAATCTTGACATAATGATCCTCACAGAAACGTGACTCAATATCTCATCTAACCATGCTCTAGACCGCCTTCTTCCTCCCAACTACTCCATTTTGCGTCACGACTGGCAAGATAGACATGGTGGAGGTCTTGCACTCATTCACCAAAATTACCTGAGATGCGGAACCCTCCCAATAACTCAATTGCAGTCTTTCAAATGAATGCAGGTGAAACTGTCGACTTCCACTACCTCCAACCTCAGAATGAATGTGATTTACCACCCCCTGGGTCTAAACAACACCTTCATTGAGGAATGCATGTATTTCTTCACTTTGTAACTCATCAACTCAGACAATATTATCATCCTAGGTGACTTTAACATCCACTGGGGAGGTGTGGGCAACAGCTATGTGGACAATTTCACCTCCTTTTTCAATGCCAAGGATCTCCATTAACACTGCCACAAACCCACACATCTCAAATGTGCCATTCTGGATCTGAGAACATCCAACTCCCCCAACCTAAAGACATATGATCCCATCACAGTCGACTAGTCTGATCACATGCAGATTCTATTCTCCCTAACTGGCTCGCATGCCAAAACAAACGAGCAACCCAAGAAAGAGAAAATATGGTTCATGGGCACATCCAACCTTGACACAGAAGCCATGGCCGTCATAGCCTTTCCCACCCTATTTTCAATGACACCTCATATGGACATTAACAAGGCCACCGACAACTCCTGCATGGAATCCCTTATCGACAAATGTGCACCCCTGAAATGCGCCTGTCAGTGACCCTTGCATCAACTTTGTGGATTTCTTTGATACAAAAGTTAGAGACATCCATATCTCACTGCCCAGCAAAGACTCCCTTGAAATGGTTGAGATTCTACCATGCAAGGCACTACAACCATGGTCATCCTTCTCTCCAATTTCTGAACAGGTCCTACAATGAACAATACCCAAAGTAAAACTCTCAAATCACCATCAGGACGCCATCCCAGGTTCTATCAGCAAATCTCTTGCCACACACCTTCTCCCCATACGGACCACCTTGGTGAACTCCTCTCTCAAACAGGACCTCTTCTCAGTGCATCTACAAATGGGTCAATTCACCCCTCTCTTGAAAAAACAACCTCTCAACCCAGAGAACCTGAACAACTACCGCCCATTCTCCAACCTCCCATTTTTAGGCAAAGTCATTGAAAGTTGCGTAGTGTCCCTACTAGCCTCACACATTTGGACGGACAACCTCCTAGACTCACTGCAATCAGGTTTCCACCAGGGTCACAGTACAGCAACTGCGATCCTCCAAATAGTCGATGACTCCCTCAAAATCCTCTACCCTGGCAGCTCCTGCCTCCTGGTCCTCCTGGATTCATCCTCTGCTTTCGACACTCTCAACCATTGAGACCTACTTCATACTCTTGAACTTCGCATGGGATGTGGAGGCACTGCCCTTAAGTGGTTCTCCTCATACCTCTCCAACCATTCCAAAATTGTGAAAATGGACAACTCACTCTCGAGACCAGTCAACGTTCACCAAGGGGTCCCCCAAGTTTCAAACCTCTCCCCAACCCTCCTTAATCTCTACCTAGAACCCCTATGTGTGATTCTTAGAAATTCTGGGATTCTCTTTCACCTCTATGCTGATGACACCCAAATATACTTGAAAATCTCTTCCCCAGAAGACAATGCCCTGCTTTAAAAAACTCTCTTAAAGATCCAAATTGGATGTCCAACCACCATTTAAAACTCAACCCAACTAAAACAGAATTTCTTTTGATCTCACCTCCGAAAGCATAAACACCAGTACAAGAATGGATGGCTAACCTTCCTGCCCTGTATGGTTGCCCCGCCATTGCCCAGAGTGCCAGATCACTCTGCATCACCCTTAATAATGATCTCAAACTTCACAGACATATCGCAGCCATGTCCAACAGCTCATGACTTCAATTCAGGCATCAGACAATTGATTCCAGAACAAGACCTCAAAACAGTGGCGCAGTCACTCGTTCTATGTAGACGAGACTATGGAATTGCCCTTCTCTCAGGCATTCCCAAACTTTACCTAGGCCCACTGAGAACAAATCTGCATGCTACAGCATGCTTTGCTTTAGGTCTCAAGAGATTTGACCACATTTCCCTCGCCCTGCTAACCCTCCACTGGCTCCCATTGAAGCGCAGACCCACTCACCCTTTTATCTATATGAGAAACTGAAAATCTCTGGAGCAAATAGGGGTACCAGAAATGCCCAGCACTCCTACTGGAACCGACCACCTTCAGTCGAGAATGATCAATTAACCAATCTTTCTCTGGATGTGCCACTAGAATCTGGAACTGTTCTTTTCAGTGAGGCATAGTGCATCAGGATGGTACTACATCTTCTGAGGGATGAATCTGTTTCCCTACTAAAGACTAATAATAATAATAATAATAATCTTTATTCGGCATATAAGAATATGACCATAAAAGAAACATCTTAAAATATACATACATCAGGCAAAAGCAGTTTTCATAAAACCAACCATATACACATTAAAACCAAGTGTATATACTATCATAGTCCCCCATTGTCGCTTAATTTCAAAGTACATTCAACAATATTCGATACAAGTTAAAAAGTACAAAAACAATAAAATACTCGACTAGTTCTTTTATAGCAGCAAGACCTAGTGCAAAAATAGCAAGAGTTCTTATGGGCTTCAAACACCCCTCGTCATTCTTAACTTTAAGGCAGATCTTAAAAATTGGAAACACAAAAGAGTGTAAAAACATCTGATGACAATTTTAAAAACAGTAAAGCAACACGTGCCTGTTTGAATCTACGCTTTCTTAAAAGGCCCTTCAGGAACATTTTTCTAGGATATGCATAGTGCGGACAGAGGAGGACAAAATGTAAGGTATCCCGTGGAGACCTATTGTCGCAGCCACAGGGTCCTCTATGTTCTGTATGCACAGTAAAACCAGAGGGTACAGCCAATAGATGATGAAATAAATTTAATCTAAAATGTGTCATTAAAAATCTGTCATGTGCACTAGTTATGAAAGATAAATATGGTTCCATGCCCTGAGTTGACTTAACTAAAATGTGTTCTCTCACCATAGGCTTGTAAAGTTCACTATCCTCGCATTGCATCGTGACATGCTTAAAAAAAGACTCTTTGATATGTGCCTTTTCCTGGCTTCCCACCTTATCAGGGTTAGTGAACAGGTCTGCCTGCCCTAGTGTGGAGAGGGTATCCTTTACGTATTTTAACCACAGGATTTTTAGCGCATGATCAAGGGAGAGACAGTCCTGGATTACCAGCCTATTAAAACCTGCCTCTTCGTTTGCCCAGATCTTCGCCCAACACAATAGGGGTTTGTTAGACCTGGCACCATTGGCGTGGGTCTCCCTTCCATTTTTTGCTGTTGCCTCCTGTGTTTTGCTATGTTTTTGCTGGTCTAGATGCTTTGGGCACTTTGCCACTGCTATTCAGTGCCAAAGTGCAAGTGCTCCCTATTGTAAATAGTTGTATGGATTAGTGATTCCATGATTGGATTATTTGATTTACTTGTCAGACCCTAGTACAGTGCACCGTGTGTGCCCAGGGCCTGTAAATCAAATGCTGCTGGTGGGCTTGCAGCACTGGTTGTGCCACCCACAGTAGCAGCTTGTAAGCTATGGCTCAGGCCTGCCATTGCAGAGCCTGTGTGCAGTCTGGGACTGCCATGTCGACTTGGCAAATGCACCCACTTGCCAGTCCCCAAACCTTCCCTTTTCTACATGTTAGTCACCCCTAAGGTAGGCCCTAGGGCAGGGTGCATTGTATGTGAAAGGTAGGACATGCCCTAATGTGTGTGGCATGTCCTGATAGTGAATTACAGCCAATTTCGTTTTTCACTATTGCAAGGCTAACTGCTCCCATAGGCCAGAATGGGCAGTTTGATTATAACACCTTATAATCCTAACTGACCCAGGCAACAAGGTATAAATTCGAGTTTGGTATGCCTGAAATCAGAATGTTAAAATACATCTTTTAGTGTGGGTGATTTTTACATTCTGTGTTTGAAAATACTACTTTTAGAAAGAAGGTATTTTCTTGCCTAACCTTCCAGTGTGCCTCTGCTAAGGTTGTGTATTCACTGTCTGGTTTGTGAGTGACAGGGAACTGGAGAGGGTCTTGGCTCCAGCAGTTTGATGGGTCAGGGCTGGGCTGAATAGGACCCAGATAGAATAGAGAGTAGGGGGGAGGAGACTTCCTTTCACTGACATGAGCCCTCATAGAATAGAGTAGGGGGTGGGGATTTCCTTTCACTCCCCTGAGACCTCATAGAATAGAGAGTAGGGGGAGGAGATTTCCTTTCAGCTACCTGGGCCAGGTCTGCTCTCAAACAATGCTGTCTCCACCTCCTGCCAGGAAGCTGCACAGAACTGGTTTTGGTCAGGCACTTACACTCTCTGTCTCCAGAGAACAAAGACTTTTTGAGTATAAATATTGGGGCATAGACCCCAAGACTTTAGATCACTTCTGGGAATCAAGACGAACCTTTGCTGAGGAGAAGAACCAGGAAACTGAAGGAGGAGACGGCCCCTGTGCTGTGTGCTGTTGGGGTTGGCCTACAGTGGTTACTTTATTGCCAAAGAAAGGAGAAAGGAACTTTGTGTGTACTTTCATCATCTTGAAGAAGATCTCCAAGGGCTTGAAGATTGAGCTTGCCTCCTGCCTGAAGTCTCAGGGATACAAGACTTCACCAACCAGCTCCCCTGAATTCCCTTGCTGAGAATTCTACCTGCAATGAGGTGCCTGCTGTTGTGTTGGGCCCTTTTGAAGACTGCGTGTCGCTGGGAGCTGGAAGTGCGACGCAACAAGGAGAAGCGTGTCACCGCCGCTGCAGTTGCTGTCGCATTGCCGAAGAAGCGTGCCGCCGCCGCAGCTGTTTGCCGTCGCATCACCGACGAAGCATGTTGCATCACCGGAGAAGCGTGTCGCCCCCGCAGAGGTCACCGTTGCATCACCGGAGAAGCATGTAGCAGGGCCTGTCGTGGCTCAGAAGTTCACTGAGTCGCCGCACGGCCGTCGGGCATGCACGCATCGCATCTACGTTGTCGCACCGTAACCAAGACACCATTTTGTCGCATCGCACCGGATCACAGTAAGAAACCGACGCATCAACTCCCCACACAGTAAGGAAGTGAGCCTCAACTCCCCTGCACAGCAGTAAGGAACCGATGCATCCACTCCCCTGAGTGTAAGGAACGGCGCATCAACTTCCGTGCGACCCTTTTGTTTGTATTGCGTGACGCGTCCAAGGTACTTTGAGAGTAAAGTGTCGCATTTATCATCTACATTGAACTAAGCTATTTCTACCATTTTAAAGACTCATTTTTGATTACAGTATTGTGGATTTATGTTATTTGACCTTGTGTTAAGTCTAGTAAAGATTACTTCTTTTTCTAAACTGGTGTAATGTCCATTTGTAGTGTTTTCACTGTATTACTGTATGTGTTCACAAATGCTCTACACACTGCCTATGAGATAAGCCTGCCTGCTCGTGTCAAGCTACCAAGGGGGTGAGCAGGGGTTATTTTAGGAGGGTAGCCCCTTACCCTGAGTAGACGCAAGGGTCCCTATTTGGACAAAGGTGCAAACCATTGCCAACTAGAGACCCCCAAATCTAACAGGGTTTAACAGCCACCATGTCAGAAATATATTTAGACCCCAATTCTTCGTGAACAATATACGCAGGGGTGCAGTGAGGGACTTTCAACAAGCGCCTAAAATATTTATTCTCCTCAATTTGTAATTTCTTAACCGCCTTGAATCCCCAAACCTCACTACCATATAAAACTTTAGAGCAACAGATGGAATTGTATAACTTTAAAATAATTCCTGGTGACCAACGGCCTAATCTATGAGCAAAATTAGCGATCGGTCCTGTGGACCTTATCAGAGTGAGGAACTTCTCCTCTAATAAGTATTTAAAATTCAGTTTTCCATCAAATAAAAGACCCAGGTATGAGAAGGCCAGTACTTTCCCTAAGGTGTGTGTGCCCATTGTGTAATTGTGAGGCTTCCTGGGCTTCTTCCCAATATCCATTATATATGATTTAGCTAAATTAGGAGACAGATCCATATAATTCATGAAGGTCACAAGACTGTCTATTAAAAGCTGCAAGCCCTTTGGGGTGCGGGCGAGGAGTACCGCGTCATCTGCATAGAGCAGAACAGGGACTGCTCTTGTACCTATCCTCGGGGTGTCTGCTTGTATGGCCATCAGGGCAGAGTCAAGGCTGTTGATATATAATGTAAACAAAAACGGCGCTAATATGCAACCCTGTCTAACCCCGCTAGAGCAGTTAAAATGGTCCGTGGTCTTCCCCTCCTGTGTATATCTGACTACTGCCGTGGTATTCGAGTGTAGGGCCATTAGAGTGTTAATTATTGCCGGATCCACCTCTAACTCTCCCATGAGTGTCCATAGTTTGCTGCGGTTCACTCGGTCAAAGGACGCAGTGAGATCCATAAACACTAAATACAACGCCCCTGGCTTGGCTAATGTGTATTTAGCAGTGATTAAATAAAGATTGAGGCATTGGTCTGTAGTGGATTTACCAGGTCAGAACCCATAGTGGGCATCCGTTATAATTTGATTGCCCTCTGCCCATTCCGACAGCCTGTTTAAAACCACCCGCCCCAAAACCTTCACTGACACATCAATAAGGAAAATGGGGCGATAGGAATGTGGGCTATCCCTGTCTCCTTTCTTAAAAATGGGAACAATGGTGGCAGTAGACCATGATGCTGGCATTACTGATGCTACTGCCGCATTTAGGGCCCAATTCACAGAACTAACTTACTACAAAATCCTAAACTTACTACCATTTTGGTATTCACAGAAGGCACTTACTCATTTTGGTATTCACAGAATGCACGTACTCATTTTGGTATTCACAGAATGCACTTACTCATTTTGGTATTTACAGAATGCACTTACTCATACTAACTTTATATCCGCACTCGGGCCGGAGATTCCGGCCCGGTGGTGGAGATTCCGGCCCGGAGGTGGAGATTCCGGCCCGATGGTGGAGATTCCAGCCGGTGGTGGAGATTCCGGCCGGTGGCGGAGATTCCGCCACCGGCCGAAATCTCCACAACCGGGCCGGAATCTCCACCATCGGGCCGGAATCTCCGGCCCGAATGCGGACATAAAGTTAGTATGAGTAAGTGCATTCTGTGAATACCAAAATGAGTAAGTGCATTCTGTGAATACCAAAATGAGTAAGTGCCTTCTGTGAATGCCAAAATGAGTAAGTACCTTCTGTGAATACCAAAATGAGTAAGTGCCTTCTGTGAATACCAAAATGGTAGTATGTTTAGGATTTTGTAGTAAGTTAGTTCTGTGAATAGGGCCCTATATACCCTTGCTAAGCGCGGCACCCATACCTCAATATTACATCGGAAGAGGTCTGGCGGGATCCCATCTGGTCCCGGCGCCTTGTTCCGCGAGAGACCCTAAATTCCTATTCTCACCTCGTCCAGAGTGAATATGATGGGGTCAGCTCTCTGCTCCAGATTTGGGGCCTGAGGTTGCTCTGCTCTATGGGGGTGATTATTCAAACCCTAAAAGTGCTCTTGCCATTGATCTGGTAGGATGTTATGACTTAGCACTGGTTTATTTGAGTCTTTAAAACATGGGTTGTTAATGACCCTCCAAAAACGAGTAGAGTCCTTTAGCTCCGCTGCCTCTGTTAACTCCTCCTAGGCTTTCTGTTGTAGTTGTCCGTTTTGCCCCTTGACGGCTTGCTTAAAGATTTTACGGCAGGCCGCCACCCGATCCCTATCTCTCAGGGACTGCTTGAGGGCCGATTTTAAGTCTCTAAGTGCCCGAGAACATTGCCCATCAAACTATCTTAGGGCGTCCATACTAGGGGAATAAGCTGGTGCTTTCAGTAAGCTGTCCACTAATTGTGCGATATCCCTAAAGGTATCTACTAGTTCAACCCCTTGTACTTCTGGGTCTAAACAAATTACCTGCTTGCATATATTAAACAGAAAGGTGTTAAAAGCAGCAGTGTCTACCTGAGCCCAGCGTAACCACCTACCTTGATCAGTTGCGGAGATCGTACCCCCAGCTACTCTGTGAGGTGTTGGAAGATGGTGTGGGTGCAACAAGTGACAAAATCACCGGATTATGGTCACTAAATACGCTATAATTGATGATAAAAAAAGATATAAACCTTTTCAATGTGAAAGAAACAAAAATAAAATCAATAATTGATGAGCAGCCTCTCCCTTTGTAAGTCGGATGCACAGCTATATCCGGATGAGTGGCAATCAGGTCAAACATGTGAGATAACCCATGGGTGTTCAGGAGGCCACTCAAATCCCGTCCTTCCTGAGTATTCTCCATTTGTGGTCCCGACCAATCACGATGGGACACCCTCAAGTTTGGACACAGATGGCAATTAAAATCTCCGACTAGGATCAATTGTGACTGTACCGGACCTGCCTCATGTATTTTCTCCAGCCGTTTGTTTAATTCATCAAGACTAGTCGATCCCTGAGAGTGTGATTTCGCATTATAAAAATTAATTAAAACTAGCCTGTACATGTTGTTAAAGAATATAAGTCCTTGGGCGACATCCGAGTCCCATGCCTGATTCTTCCATCTTATGTGAATTCTCAGGTCTATAAACATGATTAGCCCCCCCTTGCTCTCCCTGAGCATGACCTTATTGCTGGGCAGAAGAAAGTTTTATATCCTTCTTATGAAGAAGTTATTTTCTGGTTCCCACGTTTCCTGAAGGCATATTATATGAAAGTCTCTGACGTAATGGAGCCACTGCTCATCCGTGAACTTGCTGGTTAGACCCGCTATATTCCACGAGACTATTTTTAGATCGACCACAATACGCCCCTCCAGGGAGCCAACGAGCGGGGCGCTAATAGGTGCGATGATAGCCCTCTCTATGTTGTCTAATCCCAACTGACTTTGGTCCCTGCACTCTTGGGGGGTTTGTGTTGTTATCCCCAAATTGGTCTCTTCCGTCCCCCCTACTATACCGGTAGATTCAGGTCGGGTATCAGTAACTCTCCCCAAGCCTTTTCCTTCTCGTAGTCAATCTATATCGTTCAGGTCCCTCAATGGTCTATATCGTTCAGGTCCCTCAATGGGACTAAAGACTAATAACCTTTTATTCGATGCAAATTGTATTTATAGGCACCTTGATACTGACACAAACTCTGCAGTACTGGAAAAAGTACGTTTTTTTAATTTATTTTTTTAGCAAAAGCATTAGAAAGCTGCATATTCCTTTTCAGCAGGGGGTCATGTGATGATGGTAGAGGTTTCATTTGAGGTGAAATCCCTTACACCAAGGGAGTTGAGTTAAGGCCTTTTTATTGATTGCTATTCTCATTCCCAAAGGGCCAGTTGGAATGCACTGCTCTCGCACCATGATGTTAATATTGACTTTTTAGCACACAGATTATACATCCAACATACAAGGCTAATGCATACTCCTATTTATGCAAGGTGCCGTATATGTATAGATGGATGTATGCAAAATGTTGATTCCTTAGATATTGGTATGATTGTAGTGACTTAATGGAGTTTTACCACTAAGGGCCTAATTACGATGAGAGTGGGAAAGCCTCCGACCGCAGGTTGAAGGCTTTCCAAGTCTCACCGCGGTTTCAGTTTCGACTGCCGTATTACGATGCAGGCAATCGAAAGTGAAACCGGCTGGTCATTCTGGCTGGATTCCGACGGGGAGCCCGTCGGCCAGTCGGAGGCCTGCCCGTAATCTCTATGGACGGCGTTACCGCCGTAGGGATTACGATGCCGGAAAGCGACATTGTGGGCCCTTAGCAGGGCCCCCTTCACCCTGCGGCCTCCAGTTGGGGGCGAGGGGGCACGTATGGTGCCCCCCTGTTAATCCCTGCACCTTGTGGTAGGCACCCTGAGATGCCGGCCACATGGTGCAGAAATGAACAGATTCTCTCAATTGTCTATAGGAGATGGGCTACGGCCCGTTTATGGCCACAGCACAAGTTCCCATAGACAAATAGGAGTATACGACCGCACCATGTGTGGTCGCATTGTAATCGCGGTGTCAGGACTGTCGACCGAGGGTCGGCCTGTCTCAAGATCACAACAGTGTAAGGCGGACGTAAGTCCGCCCGACATAGCAATTAGGCCCATACTTGTTTAATCAAATTACTCTTTCGTATATATTATATGTATAATCTAGCATTACAGTTTGTTTAATGTATTTATTTCTCACTTTTAAAAATGCCATAACATAATTTAGACCGAATTAAAGTTTGTTTCTTGACTGTTAAATTAATGTAAATTTACCTAGAGTCTTTCTGTGAATTGTTTAAATGTTTTAAAATATTTAAAGTATTTGCAGTGTGCTGCTAGCTTCCAGAAGCAAGAGAGTTTGATTTCAGGTAGCTGCCTTCCAATGTCTTAATAAATTCTAATATGGAAAATGATTTGCTCTTTTTGGTGTGCCTTCCCCCAAATATTTTATGAAAGATCTGCAGGGCATTTCACCATAACTACTCAGTATGTGATGCAGAAAAATGTTAACATTATTTTGATCTCTAATTTTCTCCAGTACAGTGTGATGTGTTTAGGGAGACATATGTTCAACTAGTGTTACTTTTTGTTAAGCAACACAAGGGAGGCCGTGTGGAGGTCTAAGACCACTGAAAAGACAAGGGCTTCCTAAAATACACTGCACGTGTGGGCCAGTTATCTGAGGAGGAGGAGGATGCCATTAGGACAAAATGATGTTGATTGCACAGGAAGAATTTAATTTGAGGATCTTAACACGATGTTTGGAAAGTGCAGTGCAATTTTGAAAACACTAAGGAAGCAATTCTTTTAGAGCAGTGACCACAACTCTAGCTACCAATTCGAACACAGTGCATATCCTTGCCCAAAATACACATTTATATTCAGAAATGTAACTGAACATTACAGCATCTTGTTGACTTTCACTAACTTTCCCAAAATTATTTTAAAAAGTTCAAAGAGCATTGTAGGAAATTGGGTTACTGGTTGAGGGGGGTGCAACCCTACTCAAGCAGCAACACAATTTCTGTTAGGGTGAAACACAAGAAAATCTCATATTGACCTGTGCTTAACCCTCTGGTAGCTTGGCACAAAAACAGTGAGACTTAACTTGGCGGTAAAGGGCCTCATTTATAAGGTTTTGACGTAGGGCAGTACCGCAAGGAATCTTGCTGCGCTGCCCTACGTCAAAAGAAAAGGATAGGAATGTGTTGTATCTATAAGATATGGTGCATTCCTGTCCTTTTCCCCAGTGCCGGTGCACCATGGGCTGCCGTGCGTCAATGCAGACACCCTTGCACCATGGTAAAAGGGTGCCTGGTTGTGGGCCTCATTGATTTTAGCCAGGAAGGGACACCTTACTGCACAAAATCAATCAATTCATGCGATTTCCTCTTTCTATGAGTGCTGCAGAATGCAGCACACATAGAAAAAGGAAAAACGAGGAGAAATGAAAACATTTCTCCTCTTTGCACCTCCCTAATGCCACCCCTAGGGTGGCGTTAGATTCTGGCGCATTCCCCGATTTATGATTTCTCGTAAATCTGGGAATGAGTCAGATTCCATGGGTATTGTGTGGGAACACCCAGAGCAACACCCATGAAACGCCCCTTTCACACAGTGTTCTGCGTGAAACGGGCACATATATACAAGTCCAAGAAAAGCCAAGTACAGTGGCTTTACGTGGCCTTGCAAATATGCTGGGGCACAATGTGTTACCGGAACGTCAAAAAAGTGACGTTATAGATCGCTCCATATGCAGGCACACGTGTAAGGGGTAGGTGTCGGAGCGCAGTGCACCCAATGACAACCCCCGTTACGGTGCGGGCGAACACGTGGTAGCCTATGGAGCAATCTATAACTTACAACTAGGTCGCAACAAGAGCGGTCACTATTTGAGCTTAGGTCACCTTGTACTTTTCACAAGGGGGCCCGCTAATCTCCCTACAGTAGGGTTCTTCACCCATCCACTTTTTTACACCTTTTATCCACTTTATTGGTCCTGAGGAAGCGCCAGGGATCGTTACGACCATTGAAGGGCGCGAAACATGTCGACCGAAGAGTTACTGAGGCACATTTTTGCCTAGTCAGTAACACACAACTTACGGGTTTTTTAACCTGTCAGGGGAACCCACACATTAAACTAGCTTTTTCGGTATCCCCTAGCTAGTTTTAAATCATTCAATCACTCACTCACCATCTCTTACGAACCCTCACTCATCATACGGCGTTACCAAAAGATATCCGCTAAAGCGACCCTTTGGGGAACCCGTATGGCATTTCAGCGCCAGCCCCACTAGGAGCAACGCCCGAATATGAAGCATGACATCCCTCTGGATCTGTGAGGGCAACAAGAGACGAGATTTGTGCTTGTCTCCACTCCGTGAGGTTTAGACCAGCCTCCTCTGTTTCTTCTTTTCTTTCTCTGTGGACAACAACAGTGTCCATACAGGAACAGCTACCTACCATTTGGTTCTATACAATTCCTTAGACCCTGAACTCAGCATTCCTACCTTCTCCGAATTGAAAGTCCAGAGCGATTGCCAGTGGCTGGGATTAATTCAAATATTCCATCCATCACCTTGTTGTTTTTGCATTTGATGCCCTAAGTGTGCCGGGTATGCCCAGACATGGGTTCTGGGCTCACTGTGCCACTGGAACCAAGCTATACTTGGTTTAAGAGCCCTAACCAGGGTGAAACCCGACCTAGATTGCTTGTGTCACGGTTCAGGGAGGACTCTGCCTAGCAGTTCGGCTTGGACTGTTCCCATGAGGAGCAGAGTCAAGACTAATTTGCATATGGCTGGGTCCACACTGAGATGGCACGGTGGGAAAAAACAATGGATTTGATTGCAGGCTGAACAATTGCCAAATGCTGAGATTAATTCAAGAATTCCTTCCATCACCTCTTTGTTTTTGCATTTGATGCCCCAATTGAAAGTTAGCACTTATTAAGTGTAATTAAGTAACCCAGCGTTATCCTATGTCAGCGGTAGGCCTTGCAGTAGTGAGGATTTAAGAGTTTTTCACCACCAGGACATGTAAAACTTAAAAGTACATGTCTAACTTTTTAAATACACTGCACCCTCTAGGCTGTGTAGGGCCTACCCTAGGGATGACATACTTGTATTAAAAAGGAAGGTTTATTTTTCCAGGTCGAAATGACAGTTTAAAGCTACACACAAAGGCTGCAATGGCAGGTCTGAGACATGTTTAAAGGTCTACTTAAGTGGGTGGCACAATCAGTGCTGCAGAGCCACTGGTGGCGTTTAATTTATAGTCTTGAGTACATGTAATACCACTTTAGAAGGGAATTTCAACTGAAATAAATTGGCCAGTTGGGTGTAAGCCAATGTTATCTTGTCTAAAGGAGAGAGCGCAAATACTTTAGCACTTGTAGCAGTGGTAAAGTGCGCAGAGTCCTAAAGCCAGAAAAACAAAGTCAGCAAAAACAGGAGGATGGAAGGCAAAATGTTGGGGTAAAATCACGTCAAGGATACTCTGGAAAATGTAGGTTTTAAGCCTAGGTTAAGTCTACTGATATCAAGGCAACAGCATGACAATATAAGCAAATGACAATTTTAAAATGCAATGCAGTTGAGGATAACAAACTCCATCTGTTAGAGTTTTGTTATAAATTGTAATAACTCAAAACTAAAACATATTTTCATCAAACATTAATAGCAACACTTAAAGGAGACATGTTACAAATGTAATTATTATCAACACTCATAAAAGCCTTTTCTATCAATGTTATCTTAACGTTTGAAAAGATCTTGAGGAGGAGGTAGTTTCAATCATAAATACAATACGTGAATCTCATTTAATTCTATTATAATGTGATGAAATTAAATTCTTTACAAGAGTGGCCTTTGAAATTTGAAGTATACATTTCAAAGAAAAAAATGCAAACATTATAGTTGAATTGAAAGAAATGAAGCACATTGAAGATGATTCAAGACTGCCATTTAAGTAAAACCACGCGTTTTTGCATTGTAAATATACATGTTAAAATACAGTAATTGACAGCAACAGTCGTCTTTTCTGTAACTCGATGGCGTGCTCTGTGTCTGATTGGAAAGACTGACTATCCTACACATTCTGGGACACCTTGCAAGTCTAGTTAATATGTTGCTCTGATCAGTCCTTTATAAGGCACAATCAAATGAGTGGCTCTGCTTCACAAACATGGTCTGTCTTAATTTATTTTTGAAGAGTCTGCAGGCATCATTGTTCCGGATAGGGTTTTATGACACTTACAATAGTAAACATCTGCATTATCTGATTAATTTCGCGATCCCTTAACTCGTGTGCATGATTAAAAATGTACATATATTAAAAGTGTACTTTCATTGCCATTGCTTTTTAATCACAGGTATGGTTTATATAACTTTTACTGTCCGTACAAAATATTTTTAGATATGCGACTGTAGAGCGACGTTAAATAAAGAGTATTCAATCTGAGTTCATTTACATGTTCTCAATTAACATTATGTATTTCACCACATCCTGGGTTAGATTTGAGGCTTTCGATGGATAAGTGGATTGGTGTCAATTCACCAAAATGCAAGGAGTAGCGTAAGTGACATCACGTCACCCTCCCCTCATCTATTTGTTAACTGTTGAACTTTTTTATCCGTCTCATGCCTTTCTCACCTGTTGCTCACGCTTTCTCACCCTGCCTTTCTATCTTAAATGTGTCTTTCTCACTGATCTCCTTATAATACGTTTTCCCCTCGCTCACCTGAGTTTCTCACCGGCTCTGTCTCTTTTTCCACTCTATTTCACCTTTCTCCCGCCTTTCTTACGCCTTTCTTACTCCCTTATCTGTCCTTTCTCATCTGTCTATGTCACAGTATTATTGGTGTCTCCATCATCCCTCTTTGTCTTTCAAACACACATCCTCCCGTCTTTGACTCTTGATCTCTCACCCCTCTCTCTGTAGTGTCTTCTTCCTTTCGTTATTCTACCCTCATTTTGCCTCTGAACCTCTTACCTTTACACCCCTCTCTCTCTTTCTCTCTCCTTTTCTCCCCTGTATGTCTTTCTTACTCCCGCCACAAGCTCTGGGGCAGCAGGAGGCATGGAGACGATCC
Organism: Calotriton arnoldi; assembly: GCA_963921515.1. Lineage (NCBI taxonomy): Eukaryota > Metazoa > Chordata > Amphibia > Caudata > Salamandridae > Calotriton > Calotriton arnoldi. The sequence continues at coordinate 241,859 of CAWUFW010016023.1, read as the reverse complement.
ACACCACTTCCAACAGTAAATGATTCTTTTCCAAGTTAGCTATTGGCCTCTGAGGTTAGAGGGGTCTCTGGCACAGTGCCAGGGGTCACAGGAAGCAAGCCAGGGTTCTCCTCTAAGACATTTTGCGACCCCTGAATGACGTTTATGGATAAGTGAGATCTCTGAAGCAGATCTCTGAGGTAGGTTCATTTATCTGAAAGTGGTCCAAACTTCCTCAGTGGAATCACTTTTTTTGATGATTGAGGTTCTTGTCATTAATTTAATTTTAAGCTAATGTGGATGCCTGTGTTACTTGAAGGCCAAGGGAATTCTGTTAGGTAGCAGATTGTCCGTATTCAGGATGTAGGTACCTTCCATCTGCCATTTTCATGACCTTGCATAGTTATGCCAGGAAGCTTCTCTTAAGATTAACTTACATAATTTTTCTGATCTCTGATTGTCTCATCATTTCAAGTTTCCTTTGCCTGGGCATTTTCAGTGGCAGCTTCTTCAGTTAAATGGCATGCTCTTTATGGCTATTTCAGATCAGATGTTAGGAATTGGGTTGCTGGTTGACTGGGGTGTGAGCCCTGGTCAAGCAACAACCACAATTCTAGTCAGGGTAAGGCACAAGCAAACACCAAATTAACCTATGCTCAACCCACTGTTAGCTTGGCACAGAGCAATCAGCTTTAACTTAGAAGCAATTTGTAAAGTATTTGTGCAACACTTTAAACAGTAAAACAGTGAAAAAACCACACAAAAAGATCCCCAAACCAGGTTAGAGAAATTGAGCTTTATTTAATAAATAAAACAAGACAAAAATGACAAAAATCAGTAGAGATAGAGTTATGAATTTTTTAAAAACAGACTGCAATATAGCACCTAAAAGCATAAAGTGCCAACTGTGGCTTTGAGGTCGAGCTGGAACGGGTCAAATTCAAAAGTTCAAGCCAATTGGATACAGTCCCAGATTAGTCCTGCTGAAGTTTTACTTTCTCGCATTTTGTGCCAAGAGTCCCGTTTGCGTTGGAGAGGGCCACAGGTAGCAAGGAATGCGTCGCTGGAGGTAGTTTGTGTGGCCCGAGGTGCAGGCTCGGCTTTCTGGACGGACAGGCTGGAGCCTCGTGTTGGCAGTCCTTCGTGGCGATGGATGCTTGTTGTGCAAAGAGACTGGCTGGCTGCAGCATGTGCTGATTTTCAGTGCAAGCAGTGCAGTTCTAGTGTGAACATGCCCATTCGAGGTCGGAAAGAGCCAAAAAGCTTAATTTCAAGAGCCACACAAAGGGTCCAGGACCTGAGAGGCACCACTTGCCGGTCAGGCACTCACTGAATATGGGTCCAGGAGCTGTTGGGAAGACTCTTTTGTCCCTGAGGCTCAGATCAGGAAGCCAGCTGACTCGCCCTGTGAGTCACCCTAGGGGTCTTGGGTTCAAGATGAGTTGCAGGTACAGTTCTTCTTCCTCAGGCAAGAAGGCAGAAGGTCAGCACAACAGGGCAGCAGTTCCTTCAGAGGAGCAGTCCAGCAGAGTGGCAGTCCTTGTAGCAGTACAGCAGTCCTTCTTTCTGTCAGAGTGTCCACAGGTCCAGAAGTGTACTGAAGAGTTGATGTCTGAGGTCCTACATTTATACCCTCGTGCCCTGGTTCTGGAAGGTGGGAGAAGCTTCTAGACAGTGGCTTTGAAGTCCCTGTCTCCCCTGCCCTGTCTCCAAGCTTTCTGCCTAAAGTGACAATACAGGGTTGTTAGGCCCTTTGTGTGAAGACCTGACACAGCCTATTCAAGTGTAAGTGTGGCTGAGCCCAGCACCTCCTTCCCATCTTGCCAGTGATGTCCCACCCAGTCATACTTAAGTTCCATTCTGTGTGGCTGGAGGAATATATAAAGCCAAACTGTCAGCTACACCCAGTCATGTGACCCAAGCAGGCTGCGGCACCAAATGACTAAGCGGTTCGGCTGTAGGTTTGACAATGCGTTCCTATGTGAATTAACATTACGAACGCATGTGCCCCTATTTCTCAGTCCCTCCTGCACGGATCACCCTCAAACTTTTCATAACACACAGAACCTGCATTGACACTTTTTATGGATCATTTCATGCAGATTGATCAAATGATGCCAAAGTTATAGGCAAGTCAAAAAATGCTATTCCTATGGAAACTAGGTCCTAACTATCACTACCTATTAGTGACCGCCAGCAGGTAATATATATGCATACATACTACTGCTGAACGGAATTACACCAAATTTGGCAGAAAGGTAGCTCTTGGTTCAGAATGCACTATTTTTGTTAAATGGTGTAAATCCATTCAGTAGTTCCTGAGAAATTTAAAAAAAATCTCAGATATATAACTGTGGCCGCGCTGGATCCGTGAATCCTCCCGATCTCGTGATCTGATTGGCTTCAAACCAGGAAGTGCTGGCAGCCATCTTGTGACTCGGTTAAATCGAGTCACAGGAAAAAACGTGAATAAAAAGAAAAGGGTGCAGAGTAGAAACACCCTGACCCACTGGGCCTCTTGAGAGGTCCCACAGTGACCCTCCAGGGCCCAAAAAGCATTAAAAACAAATTAGGTGGGAGTCACGGTGGATTCGCGAATTCCACCCAAAGTTTTTGAAAAACAAATCGTGCTTTGTTTAATTAGGCCCCCAGGTGGGCCAGGTCCCGGAGGCAATATGAATTAATAAAGCAGGGGGCGCATGAACCCCCAAAGCCCCGGGGTGTGCCACCTCCCCAGGGCTATATACATATTAGAATGCATCGGGGTCTCCAGCCCCCCATCCAGCCTCGGGGACCACCACCTCCCCGTGGCTAATACACTAATATTCAGGGGGGCCACATGCCCCCCCGCTACCCTGGGAACCGACACCTCCCTGGGGCTAATATATTATAATGCAGGGGCCAAGCTTCCCCCCCGCAGCCCCGGGAACAGCCACCTCCCGGGGCTAAATAAAAATATAATGTGTGGGGGGGCTCCGACCCTCCAAGCAGTCCGGGGATTGCCACCTCCCCGGGGCTCTACAGAAGATGGGAGGGGGTCCCCATGGCCCCCCTCCAGGTGCCCTGCATGGCCCAGGGCAGGCTTCAGCAATGTCCCGGGGTGCCCACCCCCAGGACATTCCAGTTTACTATGGGATGGCATCCCTTAGCAAACAAGTGCTCCGCTTTGAACAAGCGAAAGCATTTTGAAAATATAATGCGTGGGGGGGCTCCAGCAACCCCACACAGCCCAGGAACCGCCACCTCCCCGGGGCTATGACCCATTTGCGCATTCAAAAATCCGTCGTACATCAAGTATATGATTCTGGAACTATTCCATCGGAATCCAGTTGAATCAAAATGTTGCTTGAGACAAAATTTGGTGATGGGAAGAATCTCCATCTTGTCAGAGTTCATTTTATAACCTGAAATTAAGGAAAATCTGAAATTTCTTGCAATAAGGGGGAGGATAGAAGATTCTGGGATTGATATAAAAAGTAAAATATCATCCGCATAGGCAGATAACTTCAAATGATGATCACCATAAAGAAACCCAGAGATAGAGGTATTATGGCGGATATGAGATAGAAAGGGTGCAAGAGATAAAATAAATAAAAGAGGCGTTAGGGGGCAACCTTGACGGACACCACGTTGTAGTGGAAAAAAATAAGAGATAAGTCCATTAACTATGATAGAAGCTCTAGGGGTCGTATAAAGCAAAGAAATAAGGGAAATGAATTTAGGACCAAAATCATGCCAATCAAGAGCTTTAAATAAAAAGACCAATCTACCCTACCAAAAGCTTTCTCTGCATCAATAGAAACCGCAGCTAGAGAATAAGAAAGAGTAGAGGCCTTGTTTAAAACATTAAATAGTAAATGAGAGTTATCGAAAGTTAATCTGCCCTTAGCAAAACCACATTCCTCTGGACCAATAAAAATCTGCAAAAGAGGTTCAAGACACAATGAAAGTAATTTAGCAAAACTTTTATAGTCGACATTCACAAGGGATATAGGGCGATAGTTCTTGCAAAGCTTAGGATCGCTGCCCTCCTTATGGATCAGACATATAGTGGCTTCTAAAAAGGTACCACGCGCCTTACCCATAGTACAAAAGTATTGAAAAAGTTGCAAAAGTTTTGGGAGCAGTAGATTTGAAAAATGTAGATAGAATTCTACCATAAATCCATCAGGACTTGGGGATTTTCTTTTTTAGGAGACCTAAGGAGCTTGATATTTCCTGAATTGATAGATCAGAATCCAGAGATGTGAAGTCAAGACTCACAGAAGAAGGAGGTGAAATGGGGCTAAGATAGGTATCAGTAAGAGAGACAGATGTGGGGGATTCCGGAATATGTACATTTTTATAGAATTTCGTAAATTCATCTAAAATGTCTTGATCTTTGAAGAGATGCTTTCTATGTGATGAGTGAATGGAGTCTATCAACACCCGCTCTTTCCTAGATTTGATGTAATTAGCGAGAAGTGAGCCAACTTTGTTTCATCCACCGTAGTAACTAGCCCTACTTTGTAGGAGAATAGAAGAGGCATTGTCAGTTGAAATTTTATTGAAATCTAGCCTTCATGGACAAGCTTCTGCAAAGTGGAATCTGATGAGGAAGTATAAAATTGGTGATCTAAGCATTTAGGGGCCGATTCCGATCTCGGTCGGAGGCGTACCCAACACCATTCGGTCGGGAAAAAAGCCATGCGAAAGCCTGTTTCCCGAACGATCCGTACAGCACACCGAACGAGTAAGTACGATGCGCACAACAGCAAAGAATCCGGCCGAGCCGTACTCACCCAAACCAGGTCCTGTTCCCCGACCGAGGCGAATCCGGAAACGCTGAATCGAGTCGCACGGAAGCCAAAATGCAGCTCTGTCCGGCCGAGCGAGTACGATGCGCTTTCCGTACGCGCCGAACCCGTCGCTACGCACGGCGCGTCAAAGCATCCGGGAGAGGCGCACATAAGCTCCGATTCGCGCCACAACACGATCCACGGCTCCGAGACGAACACGGCAGCGGCGAGGGCGGCGCGAGCGGCGAGGGCGAGGCGAAGCGGCGAGGACGGGCGAAGCGACGAGGACGACGCGAAGCAACGAGAAGGACGAACGACACGAACCAACCATGAATCCCTTCGTCCCGATCATACCAATATTCTACATTTACTACCGGAACAGGCACGAGACGCGTACGGCGCAGAAGGTAAACCAGACACCAACCACAAAACACATACAACACGTACACGACACATCACACACACACACAGAGGGATGCAGAATATACTTACACCAGCAACAGCAGCACCATAGGGGCGGGATGCCCATCACCAATGCCACATATGCACACAGGGACCTGAATGCGCACCACCACCCCTACCCAGGGGGGCTGGATGCCTACCACTACTACCACCTCACCCAGGGGGCAGGATGCCTACCACTACTACCACCCTTAGCCAGGGGGGCAGGATGCCTACCACTACTACCACCCTCACCCAGGGGGGCTGGATGCCTACCACTACTACCACCCTCAGCCAGGGGGCTGGATGCCTACCACTACTACCACCCTTAGCCAGGGGGCAGGATGCCTACCACTACTACCACCCTCACCCAGGGGGGCAAGATGCCTACCACTACTACCACCCTTACCCAGGGGGCAGGATGCCTACCACTACTACCACCCTTAGCCAGGGGGCAGGATGCCTACCACTACTACCACCCTTAGCCAGGGGGCAGGATGCCTACCACTACTACCATCCTCACCCAGGGGGGCAGGATGCCTACCACTACTACCACCCTTACCCAGGGGGCTGGATGCCTACCACTACTACCACCCTCACCCAGGGGGCTGGATGCCCTACCACTACTACCACCCTCAGCCAGGGGGGCTGGATGCCTACCACTACTACCACCCTCAGCCAGGGGGGCTGGATGCCTACCACTACTACCACCCTTAGCCAGGGGGGCAGGATGCCTACCACTACTACCACCCTCACCCAGGGGTCTGGATGCCTACCACTACTACCACCCTCACCCAGGGGGGCAGGATGCCTACCACTACTACCACCCTTAGCCAGGGGGCAGGATGCCTACCACTACTACCACCCTCACCCAGGGGGGCAGGATGCCTACCACTACTACCACCCTCACCCAGGGGGGCAGGATGCCTACCACTACTACCACCCTTAGCCAGGGGGGCAGGATGCCCTACCACTACTACCACCCTCACCCAGGGGGGCAGGATGCCTACCACTACTACCACCCTTACCCAGGGGGCTGGATGCCTACCACTACTACCACCCTCACCCAGGGGGGCTGGATGCCTACCACTACTACCACCCTCAGCCAGGGGGGCTGGATGCCTACCACTACTACCACCCTCAGCCAGGGGGCTGGATGCCTACCACTACTACCACCCTCAGCCAGGTGGGGCTGGATGCCTACCACTACTACCACCCTCACCCAGGGGGCTGGATGCCTACCACCACCCTTACCCAGGGGGGCAGGATGCCTACCACTACTACCACCCTTAGCCAGGGGGCAGGATGCCTACCACTACTACCACCCTCACCCAGGGGGCAGGATGCCTACCACTACTACCACCCTTACCCAGGGGGCTGGATGCCTACCACTACTACCACCCTCACCCAGGGGGGCTGGATGCCTACCACTACTACCACCCTCAGCCAGGGGGGCTGGAGGCCTACCACTACTACCACCCTCAGCCAGGGGGGCTGGATGCCTACCACTACTACCACCCTCAGCCAGGGGGGCTGGATGCCTACCACTACTACCACCCTCAGCCAGGGGGCTGGATGCCTACCACTACTACCACCCTTAGCCAGGGGGGCACGATGCCTACCACTACTACCACCCTCACCCAGGGGGCTGGATGCCTACCACTACTACCACCCTCACCCAGGGGGGCAGGATGCCTACCACTACTACCACCCTTAGCCAGGGGGGCAGGATGCCTACCACTACTACCACCCTCACCCAGGGGGCAGGATGCCTACCACTACTACCACCCTCACCCAGGGGGGCAGGATGCCTACCACTACTACCACCCTTAGCCAGGGGGGCAGGATGCCTACCACTACTACCACCCTCACCCAGGGGGCAGGATGCCTACCACTACTACCACCCTTACCCAGGGGGCTGGATGCTTACCACTACTACCACCCTCACCCAGGGGGGCTGGATGCCTACCACTACTACCACCCTCAGCCAGGGGGGCTGGATGCCTACCACTACTACCACCCTCAGCCAGGGGGCTGGATGCCTACCACTACTACCACCCTCAGCCAGGGGGGCTGGATGCCTACCACTACTACCACCCTCACCCAGGGGGGCTGGATGCCTACCACCACCCTTAGCCAGGGGGGCAGGATGCCTACCACCACTACCACCCTCACCCAGGGGGCTGGATGCCTACCACTACTACCACCCCCACTCATAGGATGGACAATGCATGACACAACCAGCACACCACAACCTAGGGAATGCAAGAAGAAGACATCCCCCCAACACCATGACAAGCGTGTGTAGACTGTGTCAAATGCCTACAACACCGAACATGACTTTGAACATACAATGTGACCCCCTAGCACATGTGCCACACATATATGTGTGTGGCACCCACAATGCAAGCAGGCCATGAACATTGTGGCAATGGTGTCCAAACCCCCATCATCACAGTGACCAAAATGTAAGTGTGGGGTCCATAGCTGAAGCACATTTCGAACATTGTGGCAATGGGGTCCAAACCCCCATCATCACAGTGACCAAAAGGTAAGTGTTGACAAAGAAAGAGGTGCAACTGCCAAACTGCATGGATGATTCCTGGTCACAGAACAACAAACACATCAGTGGCAAAGTAGTGTATGTGTCCCATTGCAACATAAATTGGGGGAGCCAAATACTGCAGTGCAAATAAGACATAACTTTGGCCATGTGCAGACAAACAACACCCATGGGGGCTGACACCGTCAACAATCATCAATGACACAATGACAGAAGTGACCATCAGAATGCAGACCCACATATTTGCACCAATGGGCACACACATGCAGATACCCTGTGGAGACTGCAGATGTGAGGTGAACAGATACCATACCATGGCAGCAATGGGACACACAAACCATGATCATTGTGCTGACCGATGACCTAGGAGTCCCAGGGACAGCAGGGAAACCCACCAAACTACATACAGCCAATGGCACACCCAAGATATGCCAATGCAGTGGTGCAGATGCACAAACACAAACAGGCAGACCCACACTGCACATCATACACAACAGGTGAGGGGGGGAGGGGGTGCCAGTGTCCCCAGGCAACCACACAACACATGAGGAGACCTGAATACCAATCATACAGATGTGCATACAGTGCCACACAAAGGTAACTCATGGATCCAAATCCCCTATGTGAGCAAACAGGCATTGTCAGATGAGAGGGAGCACAAATCACACATGTCACACAGGCACGTAGGGACAGCAACTGACACACCACAGCACCACCCCCAGGGCCACCACACCCCAGGGCCACGTAGGGACAGCAACTGACACACCACGGCACCACACCCCAGGGCCACCACACCCCAGCACCACCCCCAGGGCCCCCACAATGTGGTGACCCTGGGCTGCATTACAATCCCACTGTGATGACAAAGCTAAATGTGGTTCACACTGTGAACCACAGTCATGTGTCCTGAGCAACTAACTACCATCACACCTACACAAGCACAAATCAAACAGCATGGCCAGTAAGCCAAGGCCAACATGGAGGCAGGGGCCTAGCCGGGCAACAACTCTCATCTGCACACACTCAACACCACACCCCTCGACCTCCAACAATGTGCAGCAGTGAAGCACACATGCACTGGTGACATTGCACATGCACCCATGACTATTCCAGGGTGGTGGGTGGGAACCAAGGTGCAGAAACACATCACACATGGCCACTCAACAAGACTCCTGAATGTCTGACACACTGCACACTACGCTGTACATGGACATGACGGCAATACCACACCAACCAATGGGATCCCAGCCACAGTCACACACCAATGAAGAAGCCAAGGTCACCCACAAAGAACACACATAGACAACAACCAACATTGCAGCCCGGACCCTGAGAAGTGCCAGCAGTCACACACACAACGTGTCACAATCACTGAAAGATAACACAAACTGGAAATCACATGACAGGGGCAAACAACAAGTGCCAAGGGGAAACCTGACTGTGACCCATCTGCGTCTGCACACAAACTCAGCCCTGACAGCAAACACACCTATGGGTGACACCCTGATGACCAGTAATGTGCCATGCACCCACATCACAGAGAACCCAGGGAGAAGACTTTGGAGGAACATAGGTCAACTCAGCTAGCATCACAAACAGGTACAACACTAGGGATCACAGCATGCACAGCTAAACGGAAGTGAACACACAGACATGCAAATACAACACACACCTTGGGCGCAGGCAATGTCACAGGAGTACACACTGCCATGAGGGGACTCCACTCCTGTGTGAGGAAAGCTGTGCCATATGTTGCCTCAGTAGGGCCCCATCATGTCAGCTGAGCACTTGGTCACACAATCAACAATTAGCACCAAATGAGGGCTCCCGTAACATCAGCCTGGTCATGGAAGTGCCAACGGAATCATCAGCACAGATCCAACACACTTGTATAGCAATGTTGCACTGACAACACAGATGAGTCCTTCCCCATTGATGCCCAAACCTGCATGTCCACTGGAGATGGCCACACGGTCAGGAAGTAGGACGAATTGAACAATGGCAGGCACAACAGATGTGCAGGGGTGGAAGCCACAGATGTGAAATAGGCAATCTAAGTAGGAAATCCCATTGCCAAATACTGAACACATGACACCCTCAGATGCTGCTATGGATGACATGGATACACCACAGGATAGGACACATTCCCCCTGGACCACATGGGTTCCTGCACAGTAACACTTCATTATCATGAGACCAAATATCACCATCACTGCAGCAAGGGCATGGTTAGCATCATCAACATCATGTACATCAGAAGCAAAAGCACTAGAGAACAGAAAGTTGCTTTATTCAGCATATGTGGCATTAAAAGTAGAAGTCCGGTAGAACATAAACAAAGGCCAATGGCCAGTCCATCAACAAAGTCACAAGTGGGTGACAGTGGCAGATGCCACCCTACACATGCCTGCACAAAACCAGGGACAATCCACTAGGAGGGGCAACCGGGGGTAGGCCAGGCACCGCAGGGACAGGATCAGGGCTCACCAGGAGGAAGCAGGGAAGGGGTGGTGGGTGCTGGAGAGCCACTGACAACTGCAGTGGAGGTGTCTGACATGGTGTGTGCTGGCACAACTGGGGGCATGGCTCAGATGTTGTGGGTGCCGGCACGACTGCAGTGGACCCTGCAGATGGAGTGGACAGGTCCGCCACTGCAGTGCCCAAGTCAGACAGGGTGGTAGTGGACTCCACTGCAGTGCCTACCACCAGGGGAGGAGAATGGGGAACAGGCAAGGTGGGCGGGACAGAGGGGAGGACACCCTCACCACATCAGTGGCACAGACAAGCGCAGCGGGGGTGTGGTGCCGGGAGAGCAAGTGGCAGGGGAGAAGGCCGGAGCCTCTTGGGGATGGTATATCTGTGGGTGGGGGAACCTGGGGCAGGGTGTGGTGGGGGCACCTGTGGAGTGGGGGCCTGAGGGATGGAGGAAGGAGACCTGGTGCTTGAGCTGCAGGGCGGCGGCGGGGTCTTGCTCTTAGCACTCCGGGGGACTTGCGGGTGGGGGCCTCAGTCTGTCTGCGCCTGGGGGAGGGTGTCCGGGGGCGAGGGGCACTCTGCTCCGTGTGGGGGGCTTCCTCTTCCCCCTGGATGCTGGGGCAGCTGGATCGGAGGGGAAGAGGCCAAGGTCACTGAGGAAGAGGCGCTGGGTCTTTGGGGTTGCAGGTGAGGCAAGGGAGGGTGCTTTGGAGGGAGAGGCAACTGAGGACTGCGCAGTGCCCGTGGATGCGTGTGTGTGTACCAGGGCCCCATCCCCTGTGAGTCTGGTTTCAGTCCCCTGACTGTGCGTGCGTGTGCGTTTAGTTTGTGGCGTGTGTGTCTGTGTGCTGGACGTGTGTGTGCTGGTGTGTGCCTGTGCCGGTGTGTGTGTGCTTGGGACGGGTAAGGTGCTGGGGAGTGTGGATGGAGCAGAGGCAGGAGGGGTGAGGGACTGTCTGAGGAGGAACACTGCTGCCGTCAGGGAGGAGTCCATGGACCTGTTGCCCCTCTGTAGGTCAGGCATGCCCGATGAGATGCCCTCCATGAACGACACCAGCTGAGTCAACAGTGCGGTGTGCGCATGGAGGACACTCAGCATGGCTGTCTGCCCTACATGGAGCTGGCGAAGGAGGTACACAGACTCCTCACTCAGGGCAGCAGGGGACACAGGGGCAGGGGGTGCGGTGCCTGGCCCAAAGGAGACACGCTCCCGAACATGGGAGCCTCCACGGACCTGGGGAATGGGAGCCGATGGGAGGGCGGTGGTGGTGCTGGTGGTGGCGGGGACAGCAACACTAGCTGGGGTGTGGTGGCTGCTGACACCCGCCTCCACAAGGGAGTCATCCTCCGAGTTGCTCTGGTCCTCAGCTGAGGTGGATGGTGCTGAGGACTCCTCGGTGTGGCTCCCCTCGCCCTCCGTGCCACTGGGTCCCTCCGACCACTCCTCGGCTGCTGACCCAGTCTGGCTCTCTGGCTCCTCCTGGTCCGTGGAGCTGTCCCCTTCCGTGGCCGTGGATGTATCTGCAAACAATGGGGAAACAGACAGACATCAGTCACCTGCACCAAACGCACACACCACTGTGAGCACAGCACATTACAGAGCAAGCCCTGGCATCATTAGTTGTACATTGCTAAAAGTGCCCTAACTGAACAGGAGAAGCCAATTGTCAGTCTGATGCCAAGCATGGCACTCACATCCCACATGGCCTTGCACCCATCTGTCTGGTGTCTGTTGGATTGCAACACCCCAGTGTGGACACATGCACCAAGTACACAGTAGTTGGACAGTGCAGAGGACACGATGTGGCATGTGGACATGCACACATCACAGCTCTTGCCACTGAGTCAGTACAGGTTTCCGGATGAAAGGGATGCCCAGAGTCAAATAGGAAATGCATGTGATGCATACCAGCGACAGACACCATGATGCACCCATGTCCTGATAGCCATCGCCACAATGGTGTGCATGTAGCACATGTCACTCCCCTGCAGGACCACCAATAAGTTGACACATGCCATGGCAGAGGCATGACTGCTAAGTCATACATCACTGTCTCAGTGATGTATGACTTGGCAGCCAGACAACAACACTATGCACTGTGTCACAATAGTAGGTCATGGGGAATGCAAGTCCTGGAGCTGCACAAGTGCACATGTACATCCCCCACACAACACATCATCTTAACCCTCATCTGTCCAGGTCATACCTATTGGACATATGGGAGACCTGTGACACTACCCTCTGAACCTGAGCCCCTCACAATTTGCTGTGAATGGGGAACAGCTGCCTGAACTTCACATTCGCATACCCCAGTCTGCACGCGCAGCTGATCAAACACCTATGTGACACACAAGTATCGTCTCCTATGGTCACATCTCCAGGGGCATGCTGAGCCCCTACCAAGAAACACCCCAGCAGTCCTGGCAACTAATCCACAGCACACTGACACAGAGGCAGACACCTGAGGGGTCAAATCACTGTGCACAATGTGTCAGCTGATACACGGGAGTGGGAGTACAGAGTGCATTGCATGGCCTGGAGTAGGCATGACTGTCCTGCTCCACATGAATGAGGGATGTGCCCTGGACAGTGGATAGCTGGCTATGTATGTGTGACACACGTAATCTGCACTCTTCTGGGGCCCAAACATTGTTCCCACCCGCTGCATGGGCGTGTGCCAAATACCCCAGGCACATGTGGTGGCTCAGCTCAGCAAGTGGACCGCATATCAAAGCAACACGCAGATCACATTTCCAAACACAGGCGTTGTGTGAACAATGGACCCACCCATGATGCCCACAACAGAGTTAGGGAAACAGATGCTGTCCCCCACCTTTAGTGAAGCAAACTGCAAGGACACAGTCCCAAGTGACACAATTCCCTGAATGTAAGGGCCACACCTGGGTATCAGATGAGCAGTGGGCAGTGCACAATAGAGGGACATGGCTCCTGGACAACATGACTGCTGCACTGTGGCAGTTGAACCAGGCCAGAGGAGGGCACAAAGCATGTAATACAGAGTTCACAGTGCAGTCTTTGACTCACCCCCTCCTTGCTGCTGTCTGGCCTTCAGCTGCCCATCCAGGTCTGGAAACACCACCGCCAGGATCTGGAGCATGTGGGGGTCAGGGTCCGTGTTCCGCCCCTCCTGCGAGGAGGCGACAGCTTCAGCTGGACCCGTGCAATCCTCCGGGTCCAGCCCCGAAGGTCCTGCCACCTCTTCTGGCAGTTGCGGATCCGGCGCTTGTAGACCCCCACGGACCGGACGGTCCGGACGATGTCTTTCCAGATCTCCTGCTTCCGATGGGCATTAACCTGTCAGGATGACAAAGTGAAAAGGCCATTACCACACATGCAACATATCCGTGCATGACACAGTTGTATATACATGTCTCAATCACAGGGGCACATGATGTACACAGGCAGTGCAAAGCTGCCCATGGACAGTTTGCCAGACGTCACTACATGGTATCATTGCATGGGAAGTAAAACCATGTTCAAATGCACTGTCACGGCACCATACCTGTCCAGTGCAAGTCACTACACACTATGGGGGTGACAACTACTCAGTGAGCCTGCTAGCCAGTGGCGTGCAGACTTCCAGCCTTGCTAGTCACACAAAATGCACATTCAGAAAGGCAGTGCACAGAACACTCACCTGCTCCCCTGGTGTCCCATACAGCTTGCTGTACTGTGGAAGTAGGCTCTCCAGCAGGGCCTGGTTCTCTTCAAGGCTGAAGGCTGGGGCTCTCTCCACAGTACGTGCCATTGCAGGGTCCAGAGGGGCAGAGACAGCAGCAGTGCAGTGGCAGATGTCGTCCTGGAGCATGTAGTGCAGGCAAGTGAGCTCTCAGGGGAACAGCCAGCAATATATATGTGCTGGAGAGGCAGATACTGTCCCTTGTGTCCAAAGTGATAGGTCCAAGTCGTTTGCATCTTCTGAATCTGGCCAATCCATGGAATAGCAGCACCAAAACACGCCCACAGCATCCTTCAAATCTAAAACTTCATGACATACATGATTTTGCAATATTGTTGTGGGTGACAAACTGATTTTCCAGCAACCGACTCGTTCGAAATTCGAAAACGCGTCCGTTGCCAGGCAAGCCCATTGTCAATGGGTGCGCACCGATCGGTCCACGTGGTACAACGCGTACAGGGGTACAACGCGTACCCGCACACATTGAATGCAATGGGCCAGCCGGAGGCACCGATCGGTCCATTGCAGTACAACGCGCACAGGGGTACAACGCATACCCGCACACATTGAATGCAATGGGCCGGCCGGAGGCACCGATCGGTCCATTGCAGTTCAACGCGCACAGGGGTACAACGCGTACCCGCACACATTGAATGCAATGGGCCGGCCGGAGGCACCGATCGGTCCATTGCAGTTCAACGCGCACAGGGGTACAACGCGTGCCCGCACACATTGAATGCAATGGGCCGGCCGGAGGCACCGATCGGTCCATTGCAGTACAACGCGCACAGGGGTACAACGCGTACCCGCACACATTGAATGCAATGGGCCGGCCGGAGGCACCGATCGGTCCATTGCAGTACAACGCGCACAGGGGTATGACACGTACCCGCACACATTGAATGCAATGGGCCGGCCGGAGGCACCGATCGGTCCATTGCAGTACAACACGCACAGGGGTACAACGCGTACCCGCACACATTGAATGCAATGGGCCGGCCGGAGGCACCGATCGGTCCATTGCAGTACAACGCATCACTGTACATGTGACTGGCATATGTCAGCATGCCTGTCTCAGATGGACATATGCCAGCCACAGATGGCTCCCAGGGAGTGAGGGGCACACCTACATCACGACAGCCTGTCCAAACTTTATCATAAGGCATGTAAGGCTGCATTTCCTATTGTGTGTATGTTGGTGTACATGTTGTCCTGTGGGTGTCACCTGTGGGCAGCCACCCCCAGGCTGTGCACGTATTCATGGGGACAGGATCCTGGGTGTTACGTGTACATGACCACTGTGATGTGCAACTGTTCATATCTGTGCATGTGCGATGGTCACATTTCACTGTGGTGTATGTGTATGTCATGTCACATACCCCGTGAGTCCCATGTGGGACGGTATGTTTGAGCCAGGGTGTCCCAGTGGCACAATAGTGATGGTCCTCCACAGTCTTTGTGCATGTAGTGTTTACAATGTCTCTGATTACATGTGCACAATGGGAGACAGTCTCCACATCCACGTTGTGTGTGCATGGACTTTGATGTTGTGTGTGTGTGTGTCACAGACGTCCATGTCTGTCCTGCCGTGGCAAGTGGGGCCACTACCTATGGGGGTCATGGTTGTTTTGCTGTGGTGTATACATGATACTCCATGTAATGCCAGTGTACATGTGGCAATACAGGGTCCCTGGGAATGTACCTGTCGTTGAGCTGTGGTGCCTGGGGCACATCTGTCCTCACATGTCACTGTGGGGGGTTATTGTGACACGGCAGCAGGAGATGGGAACTGTGACACGGCCTCATGATATCCAATGGGCCAACCTGGGACTAATTGATGCCACCTGTTGGACCGTGTTGACAGATGTTGGCCATGTATGTACCATACATGTCCTTCCGGAACTGCACACTTCATGTAGTTGTGCCTCATAATGATGTATTTTGGGATCTTGAGTGTTCTCAATGCCGCATATGTGAGGTGACTGACAATCTTGCTTACTTCTCCTCTGCACTGCAGGGCTCCTGCTGTCCATCGACCATTCCCAGACCTGGCAACGATGGTGGAACGGGACAGCATCCGACGGTACCGCTTCACCAGGCAGCTGATTGAGGATTTGGCAGTGCAGTTGTCCCCACATTTGCAGCCTGGCCGGCCGTATCCTACAGCGCTGACCCCCAAGGTGAAGGTGATGGCAGCCCTACACTTCTTTGCCACCGGTACCTTCCAACATACTGTGGCGACTGCTGGTGGGATGTCACAGACCATGTTGAGCCGTGTGCTCCGCGATGTTTTGGCGGCAATGTTGCTCTTCCTGAACCGGTACATCTATTTCCCTAGACTGCGACGACTCACTGACGTGAAGAGTGACTTTTATGCCCTGGGGAGGATGCCGCATGTCATTGGCTCCATTGATGAGACACATGTGGCTTTGGTACCACCACAGGCCCAGGAGCAGGCCTACAGGAACCGCAAGCACTACCACTCGGTCAATGCACTGGTGGTGTGTCTTGCAGACATGACCATCACACACGTGTGTGCCCGTTTCCCTGGTTCAGCACACGATGCCTTTGTGATGAGGAGTAGTCGCATCCCCAGGATGATGGCACAGATGCAGAACCAGCGTGCCTGGCTTGTCGGTGTGTACTGACTTTGTGCCATTGTGTGTGATCTGATCTGTAGTATTCCGCCCACTTTTCCAAGTCAGCTAATGTGCACTTGTCTGTCCGTAGGTGACTCGGGATACCCCAACATGCCGTGGTTGCTGACACCCCTCAGGAACCCTGTGACACCAGCCCAGATGCGCTACAATGAGGCACATGGTCGGACCAGGAGAGTGATTGAGCAGACCTTTGGTCTCCTGAAGAGCCGCTTCCGCTGCCTGGACAAGACCGGAGGGTCCCTCCCATATGCCCTTGCGAAAGTGTGAAAGATTATCATCGTCTGCTGCATGCTCCACAACCTGGCAGTGCGGAAGGAGTTGCCTCTCATCCAGGATGACAATGACCAACATCCGCCACCTGTAGAGGATCCTGGCCTGGACCACGATGCCAGTGACGATGATGATGATGATGATGATGGTGATGTCCGCACACAGCTCATCACCAACTTCTTTAGCTGAATGTGAGTATCCTGAGGTGTCATGTCAATGATGTGAGTTGGCATGATGTGTGGGTGGTGCTCTGGTGCTGTTGGAGTGTGTCCATGGGCTACTTGACTGGATGTGTGTTGCGATGTGTGCTAACAGGTGGGCTGTACTCCCCAACAGTGTTGACATGCTAACTTGGTTCTGGGTGGGTATCTTGTAACATGTATTGTGCATGAGTTTTGCTGTTCTGTCCTGTACTCCATTGCTTTTGACTGTGTGTCATTTCTGTCCTTCACAGGATACTTTCAGATTCGTTTGGTCAACTGTGTCCACCGACGACGTGATTGCACATCCAGGCTGGTAGCTGTTGTGTCCCTACAGGTGATGTGCGCCACACCCATGGACTTCCTTCCGTCTACAGTTGTTGACTGTGTGCCCGCTGCCAGGTGGGATTACCTTGCATCTGTAGTGGTTACGACATGTTGCAACTGTGTAATAAACCTGTGCTTCACTTTGTGATGTGCGTTGTCTGTGGTCACACATTTGACTGCCATTTGCTTACTGCACCTGTGGGCTACTTGACTACAACTGGGAATGGGTGTGGTGTCTGTGCATTGCACCGTCTTCCCTGGCAACATCAGTGTAGGCAATGAGTCAGATGGCCTAGGTGTGTATGTGTTGTGTAGCCCTGGTGGTGTGTCTCCCTCATGTGTGTCACGTTGCCTGTACTCACATGCCTGTGTTGTCCTTGCTGTTGCAGTTCGCATACACAGTGTAATTTTGCAGTTCATCATCCCCATAACAGCACCCACGTTGGAATCACGACAGAGGCAAGTATGGTGTATTAGTGTGTTTATTGTGATACATTTGTGTTAATAGTACATAGGATGGGTAGTGCTGTACATAAATCTTGCAATCCGAAGTTCCTAGGTGAATTGAAAGTCCTGGTAGACAGGATCCCCAGTATCGGGGCCACAGTTGTCTGACACATTGGTCCAACTTGTACTCCCCATGCAATGTGTGGGAGTAGTGTTGCCGTCAACAGGGTGAACAGTCTGTGCACAAAGGCGAACATCCAGAACAGGTTCAGGCTTCCTGGGAGTTGCGCTTGGCCATCGGCCTCTCACTTTTCCCTCCTCGGACGACCCCTCTTCTTGGGGGGCCCTCAAGTACAGGCTGCTGCGATGCAGGGGACTCTCCGCCAGAGTCCTCCTCCCTCCCTGTGGCAGTTGCAGTTTGTTCGGCACCAGATGTTGTTGGCACACAGGAAGGTGTGGACTGGTTGCTGTTCATCTGGCGGAGGCATTGTAAAATGTCCCTGTGCACCGCCGTCATCTCATGCAGTGCATCCCACTTGGACTCCACGCGGGACATGTGTGAGTCCACGCGGGACATGTGTGACTCCACGTGGGACATGTGGGAGTCCAAGCGGGCATGATGGGCAGCCTGCTGCTGTTTCATGTCTCTGAGGAGCCCCACTACCTGGCTGAGCTCTCCGGTGCTGGACTGGTACGCATCAGCTATGCGTACTCAGTTGTGGGTCATCATGCACACCAGCAACGTCTGCAAGCAGCGACCTCTGTCTCCCACTCCTCCCACCACCCCTGCTGACATGTGCAGTGTGTGCAGTGGCACGCACAGATAACCCTGGTCCACCTTGGGGGTTGGTGGTGGTGTCCATGGCCCCAGGTTGGTCCAGGGTCCCTGTGCTGGTGTTGCTCCTTGTTCTGTCCATGTCGGCAGGGATGGTATTCGTGGTGACAGTCGTTGGAGGGGTGGGTGCAGGGGGTGCAGCTGGTGGTCCTGCTGGTGCTGCGTGTTGACTTGCACCGGATGTGCCAGGTTGGTCTTCATCGTCCGAGTAGGACAGAGGCTGCACGACGCCAGTGAGCTCCGCATCCTCTTGAGCCTGGGACTGGGACTCCTCAGCGTCTGCTGCTGTGTCCCCATCATCACCTGTTTTTGGGAGACACAAACAATGTATGTTCTGTTTCTGCAGGCATCAATGGTTGACACACATGACAGTTGTGACTGTGCCTCTGGGTGCGGGCCTGTACATTGCATTGTCCTAAGTCGTCACAGTCAGGGGTTGATATTGGTGTGGCACATTGTCCTGCATTATTTGGGCATTTCTATGTATTTTCTGGGGTGTGCACATGGTCTGCATTGGTTGTGTTTGGTTGACAGTCGGCCCTCCTTCCCACCCACCCAGCCAGTCAGTTATCCCACCATGGAACGTGCTTGCGTTGCAGGGAGTGTAAGTTGTCTCTCAGGATGTCACTCAGTGGTGTCCTGCTGTTTGTTGGTGCACATTTGCCAGCAGGGCCTTGTGCTCCCACAGCAGTAGCCAGTGTCAGACATCTTGTGAGTCCTTCTCCACTCCCTGTGATGTGAGCATGGTTCAGGGTGGTGTTGATGGGACAGTTGTGGGGGTGAGCTATGTCTGTGACTACGACTCCCATCATGCTATTGCCTCCTCCCCCTTCCCAGCATGCCCATGCTTCCTTCCTTTTGACTCTGCTTCCCTGTGGGGTGGGATGGCTGTGCTGACAGGATGGCTGGGAGTGTTGTCCTGGCAGTTGTTTGGCTAGAAGTCCCAAGAGTGTCCCTGTGCTTCACACAACATAACCCAGGGTGGTGGTTCTTTGTGGGATCTTGTGTTAGGATGGGGGCATTGCATTCTACCAGGTGGGTTCTGTGGAGTTTGTGTTGGGGTGTTTGTGAGGGGAGGTGCTTGTGACTATGGTCAGTGCTGCAAGTCCCCCTTCCCACCCAGCTAGCCAGATATCCCACCATGGAACGTGCTTGCATTGCAGGGAGTGTAAGTTGTCTCTCAGGATGTCAGTCAGTGGTGTCCTGCTGTTTGTTGGTGCACAGTTGCCAGCAGGGCCTTGTGCTCCCCACAGCAGTAGCCAGTGTCAGCCATCTTGTGAGTCCTTCTCCACTTCCTGTGATGTGAGCATGGTTCAGGGTGGTGTTGATGGGACAGTTGTGGGGGTGAGCTATGTCTGTGACTACGACTCCCATCATGCTATTGCCTCCACCCCACTTCCCAGCATTCCCATACTTACTTGCTTTTATGGGGAGTTCAGTGTGTGTGGGTGTGAGAGCAATGGCAAGATGGCTGACAGTGGTGTCCTGCTGTTGGTTGGTGTGCAGTACCCAGCATGCCCTTGTGCTCCCCACGACATAGCAACAGTGTCAGACATCTTTGATGGGCCTTTCCACTCTCTGTGGGATGTGCATGCGTGAGTGTGAGCTTGCTGGGCCATGTGGTGGGGGATGTAGAGCTGTGACTACGACTCCCATCATGCTATTGCCTCCTCCCCCTTCCCAGCATGCCCATGCTTCCTTCCTTTTGACTCTGCTTCCCTGTGGGGTGGGCTGGCTGTGCTGACAGGATGGCTGGGAGTGTTGTCCTGGCAGTTGTTTGGCTAAAAGTCCCAAGAGTGTCCCTGTGCTTCACACAACATAACCCAGGGTGGTGGTTCTTTGTGGGATCTTGTGTTAGGATGGGGGGCATTGCATTCTACCAGGTGGGTTCTGTGGAGTTTGTGTTGGGGTGTGTGTGAGGGGAGGTGCTTGTGACTATGGTCAGTGCTGCAAGTCCCCCTTCCCACCCAGCTAGCCAGATATCCCACCATGGAACGTGCTTGCATTGCAGGGAGTGTAAGTTGTCTCTCAGGATGTCAGTCAGTGGTGTCCTGCTGTTTGTTGGTGCACAGTTGCCAGCAGGGGCCTTGTGCTCCCCACAGCAGTAGCCAGTGTCAGCCATCTTGTGAGTCCTTCTCCACTTCCTGTGATGTGAGCATGGTTCAGGGTGGTGTTGATGGGACAGTTGTGGGGGTGAGCTATGTCTGTGACTACGACTCCCATCATGCTATTGCCTCCACCCCACTTCCCAGCATTCCCATACTTACTTGCTTTTGTGGGGAGTTCAGTGTGTGTGGGTGTGAGAGCAATGGCAAGATGGCTGACAGTGGTGTCCTGCTGTTGGTTGGTGTGCAGTACCCAGCATGCCCTTGTGCTCCCCACGACACAGCAACAGTGTCAGACATCTTTGATGGGCCTTTCCACTCTCTGTGGAATGTGCATGCGTGAGTGTGAGCTTGCTGGGCCATGTGGTGGGGGATGTAGAGCTGTGACTACGACTCCCATCATGCTATTGCCTCCTCCCCCTTCCCAGCATGCCCATGCTTCCTTCCTTTTGACTCTGCTTCCCTGTGGGGTGGGCTGGCTGTGCTGACAGGATGGCTGGGAGTGTTGTCCTGGCAGTTGTTTGGCTAGAGGTCCCAAGAGTGGCCCTGTGCTTCACACAACATAACCCAGGGTGGTGGTTCTTTGTGGGATCTTGTGTTAGGATGGGGGCATTGCATTCTACCAGGTGGGTTCTGTGGAGTTTGTGTTGGGGTGTGTGTGAGGGGAGGTGCTTGTGACTATGGACAGTGCTGCAAGTCCTCTTTCCCACCCAGCTAGCCAGATATCCCACCATGGAACGTGCTTGCATTGCAGGGAGTGTAAGTTGTTTCTCAGGATGTCAGTCAGTGGTGTCCTGCTGTTTGTTGGTGCACAGTTGCCAGCAGGGCCTTGTGCTCCCCACAGCAGTAGCCAGTGTCAGCCATCTTGTGAGTCCTTCTCCACTCCCTGTGATGTGAGCATGGTTCAGGGTGGTGTTGATGGGACAGTTGTGGGGGGGGGCAATATGTGTGACTGCGACTCCCATGATGCTATTGGCTACACTGACTTGGCCAGCATACACAGAATTCCTTTATTGAGTGGTCTTCACTGTGTGTTGGTGTTGTTGTGGTGGCTACATGTCTGGATGTGTTTGTTAGTTCTATTTGTGCCACTGTCTAGCTGTAGTTGTAGTTGTGTTTGTACATGTGTTGGCACAGTTGGATGTGACTTTTTTGATGGCATGTGTTGTGTTTATCTGACTGACATACACATTTTGGGATGATTCTGTTCTGGTTGCTGTGTAATTGCTATGAGTGCATGGTTTGACTCTCCCCTTGACAGTGATGTGTGTGTTTTGTGGCAGTATATTGTGTACATTTGTTGTGTACTCACCAGGCTCTGGGATGTCCTCTAGTCCATATACGCTCACTGGCGGAAGGATGGCCCGCACCTTCTCCTCCCAGGGCCTGAGGTATATTGGCTTGGCAGGAGGGCCACTGCCGGTGTATTGGCTGTTGATGTAGTCTTTCTTCAGCAGGTCCCGTACCCTCCTGCGCACGTCATACCACCTGTTCTGGATGTCGCTCTTTGTGCGCCGACATGGTGATTGTGCGTTCACCCTGTTGATGATCCTCTCCCACATCTTGGTTTTCTGGGAGATGGGGTCTGTTGGACCAGTGTGCCAAACAGCTGTGGCTCTACCCTGAGGATCTCGTCTACCATGACTTCCAATTCACTATCTAGGAACTTGGGATTCTTCTTGGGGGCATGGTGATGGGTGGTGATGGTGAGTGATGTGTGTGTTGGTGTGCAGGTGAGGGTGTGTGAGTGTGTGTTTTGCTGGGTGTATGTGAGGTAGGTATTTGTTGGTGTGCTGATGGTGTGTGGCTTGTGGGAGGGATGAGCTGTGGGTGTGTGGTTGCTTTCTCTTGGGTGCTGGCAGTGGAATGGCATTTGCAAAGGCTCATGGTTGTGATTTGTGTCCTTTATATAGGTGGAGTTGTGGGTGTGTCTTTGTTCTCTGTCCCCACCCCCCAGTATTTATTGGCTTGGTAATTGCTTGTTTGGCCTTTTTTGGGTGATTTTTCCTTTGTGCTGTTTGTGTATGTTGGAAACGTTCTTGTGACCGAGTCGGACCCTGCATTTGTCTCGTACGGTGTTCTCCGTTTCGCTCGCGCTGTGTTTGTGCAGTTTTCTATGCTGCGTACGCGTCGGTCGCGGTGTTTTGTGTTGCTTCGGCTCGGTTTTGTATGCGTGTCGGTCGTACGGCTTGGCCTCCGTCCGACTCGCTTGTGGTTTTCGCGCCTTGCATCGTACTTCTGCGGTTTGGAGTTCGCGTGTACGCTTTCGGGTCGGATTTGTTCCGGGTGCGTGTCGGTCGGTTGGATTCGCGTGGTTTTTCCGGCCGGATTGCTGTTTTCCGTGCGGCTCGGTCGGTCGACTTGGTTTCGGTACGTGTCGGTCTGATTTTTCACGCCTTGCATCGTACTTGGCGTGTCGGGCGCCACGGGTACGTGTCGGTCGGTATTATTTCCGGATCCGAGTCGGTCGGTGCTTTTTTCGGCCCGAATCGGAATCGACCCCACAATGTTAGCTAAGCTTTATGTTGATTAAGTGATTGTTTCTTTTTTATGGATACCAAATCTATAATAAAGCCGCGCCCATGACTGTGGGGCCTCCACCACGAGTGCATAGGCCCTTTTGTGAATCGGGCTCTCAGGGCCTATCTTTGACATCCGAGCATATCTTTGCCATATATCAAATATCTACCAATCATTCAAGCTCTTTTATCCTAAACGGAACACCCAGGTCATCACATGATGGGTATATCTGAGGTAGGCTAACTACATACTGTTTCCCACACCATTTTCTATGTATCTTTCCTATATCCTCTAAAGTGTTCCATGCAACATACCAATTCTAATTCCATTTCTATCATTTAAGAATGTTATCTGTGGCTCTTGAGACAGCCATTAAGGCATCTGACGTTCCATTGACAAACCTCCACTTTTCGTCCATTTCATCACTAATGTATACCTGTACTTATTTGTCACCCCATTTGGGGAAGAGGAGACTAAATCATATGAGGCCCTAAGGACAACATCAGAACCAACCCTGGTATCAGGCACTAATTCTGTCCTTTTCACCTACACTATAGCAACCTGAATCCCAACTCTAATCACCCCTCCTATGAGCAGAATCCTGAGGCCAAAAGTCATTGGAAAACTCTAAACCCAAACATCTGTCTCCTTAACCTTTGTTGGGCTTCATTTATGGCAGAAACATGTTGCCTATACAATGTGGAATTAATTGTAATTCCTATAATCACTCCTTTATTCTAATCTTATCAGTGGCTCTTATATTAAAGTTATTATGTGTACCATTAGATAATTTTAATATTCTTATTTAATAGAGGTCCCATCACCAGCACAGAAAAATATTTTCGTCTCCAAGACTAGAGTTCCTTACAAGTTTAAGAGCCTCCAGGTAGAACACCTTAACCCTTTCCATGCGTCGGACGGCCCCCGGCCGTCTGACGTCACGGTGGGCGTGTGCAGAGGACGGCCGGGGGCCGTCCCAGACACGCCCACTCAAGGGAACGCCCAGCACTGCGGCGGAATCCGCGCCGCGGTCAAGCGGTTAAGCTGGGTGTAGGAGGGGACCCTATGATGAAGCATGCCACCATTGGTGGGTGAGGGGTCTACATCATAAAACAATTATAGTTCCATCATATTGGTTGGTTTCATGATCATAGCAGAGTTAGTTCTCTAAACTCTCCTGGTTTTCAGTACCATTTGAAAACACCAAGAAGCTTTGTAGGTACATTAGATTGTTCAAGCAAGGCCAGGTCTTGAGGGCCTACATTCAAAGTTCAGAAATTAAATGGCCAACACACTGCAATTGTTTGCCGACTTGAATGATCTTGGACTGATTGTTCATAAATAATTTTCTTGACATTAAAAGCTGATATTTTCTGAATATTGGATCAGTGTAATCCACTGAGTGTGATTCAGAGATCAGAAAGCTATATATTTCTGAGTAAAGTGCCAAGATGTGTTAGGGAATTTTGAATTTACCTTCATCCATGCATGCTGACTGGCAGTAAGTTGTCTCTGCTGTTGTCAAGCAATGTAACAGTGGCTTAATGGTGATGGATTTGTTGTTTAAAAAGGCGTTGTCTTCTACTCGACCAGTTTCATTTCTTTTGGGTGACCCTCCTTCTCAAAATAGGACTGTATACACAAGGCTTGCAGATCTCTAGACATCTACACCTTGATTTCTAAAAAGCAAGGCACAATTCTAAGATTTCGAATGTCTGTTCTAATCGTATACTTACACTTTCATCACTGCTGGTTTTGTACGTATGAGTAGCAATGCGGACAGCTAACAATTAAATTCACAACATATTGTGGTAGCCACATTTGTATACCCAGATAGCCTAGAAAGGTAACTGGTGACTGGGTTGTTTCCTTTTTCAAATGCCTAGACTGTTCCTTACTCCAAGTAGGGATAGCTACTATATGTTTCTAATTTCAGGTGTTTCAAGTGTATGAATGGACTTGTGAATGTGTGCTCAATACAGTGAACATTTATTGCCTCACCATGACAACTATAACTTTGCCTTTTGGACACTAGGCCAGATGTTACCTGTAGCAAATTCTACTTGACTGTAATAGTTGTGACAGGTATTCGATTAACTCCTGCCTTTGACTGAATGTATTGCTCCCAAAATACAGTTCCCGTCATAATAAAGACTCTCCTAATAGGTGCAATCATAAAACACTCATCTAATTGTAAACTGATCATATTTATAAGCACTTTATTTCATGTTAATTAATGTTCACTCATCAGCCATGCACTGAGCAGATATGTTTAACTTAATCACCAAAAATATGCTCAATGCCATTTTTAACGAAGAAGCTTGGTTCCCCCTAATCACTGCTTGATATCTTTGTGCCACCAAACTGCTGCAACAAACCCATTGCCTGCACTTCACATCAACTTCAACTCTACAGCTCTTTCAAGGTCCTCTCCAGTCACTTCTAGCAATGCAGGCCAATGACTTGATTGACCTGATGGACACTGCCTACTTCACTCGGCTTGTTAAACTTTCATTACACATGTATGGGTGCATCTGGAGATTATTTATTTGGTCTAATTTAACAACCTCCTATGCAACCCCAAAGCAAAATGACTAGAACAATTATGCTCACATTACTTTCAACCTGCTCCACACCTTCCCAACCCAAAAGGAAAATCAAAATCAGAAAACTAATCTGTGAGAAATTGGGTTGTTGGTTGTGTGGGGTATGAGCACTTCTCAGCCACAATCCTTGTCAGGGTGAACCACAAAATCCAGTAACCTAACACGTGGTAGTTTAACTTATAGGCAATATGTAAAGTATTTATGCAGCAATAATAAAGTGAAAGCACAACACAATAAAACTCCTACACCAATGTATAAAAAATAGGCAACATTTAATAATTTATTTGACACCAAAACTACAAGAATCCAATCAGTAGAACCAGAGTTATGAATTTTTTAAGTGTTTAGCGCAATCTAGCACCTAAAAGATCAAAGCGCCCCACAGCTCACATCCAGTCACGTGTAGAAAGTTATAGCTGACCACAATGGAGCGCAATTTGGAAACAAGATGTATATTCAGCCCAGTCTCGGCTTACCTTCAGACTCTGAAGAAATTGAAAAGAAAAATGTCTGAGAAGGTAAAGTTCAGTGGGCAAGGCAGCCGGCGATGTCTGTGGAGGAGGCATCATCATCAGGGAGCCACTGGAAGAAGTTGCGGTGCACATTTCTTCGTTTAGACTCTTTTTTGGAAGATGAAGATCTCCAGAGGGCCAAAACTGCAAGGCTGTATGCGACGAGGGCTCCAGGAGGCCGGATACCCTTCCAGAGAGAAGTCGAAGAGCAGGATTTGCTGCTGTGGAGAAGAGCATAGCGGGAGCTAGGCAAAGTCAGGTCAACCAGTGGTGCCCCATGGGCAGATTGGAGAGCAGGCAGGTCCCAGTCTCCTTTCGGTTCTCAGAGCAGTTTTTAGAAGAAACTTTTCTTAGTCCTAAGTTTTAGATTTTGGTACACTGGGCACATTTAGCACCACTTTGAAGGGCCCAGGTCTAAGGAGCACCCCTTGGAGGGTCAGAACTCACTTCAGGCTGGGGTCAACGTGCACATTGAAAGCTGTTGGAGCTTTTTCTGTCCCTGTAGCTCTAAACAGTAGTCCAGCAAACTATCTTTGAAGTCACTCTGATGGCAATGGGTTCAAGCAGAAAAGCACACCTCCAGCGGCAAGCCAGTACTCTGGGGACACAGGGCAGGCTTCATGCAGCCAAGCAGTCTTCTTAGAGTAGCAGAGCAGTCCCTTAAAGTACACAGCAGGACTTAGGCAGCAGGGCAGTCCTCTGGGAGTCCTCCACAGGTCCAAAATTGAACTGAAGAGTGGGTCAAAGTTTGTTTTTCCAAGTCGAATTGGCAGTTTAAAACTGCATACAGGCTGCAATGGAAGGCCTGAGTCATGGCTTCAAGTGCTACTTACGTGGATTGTATAATAAGTGCCGCCGGCCCACTAGTAGCATTTAATTTATAAGTCCTGGGTACATTTTGTACCACTTTACTAGGTATTTATAAGTAAATGGACTGTGTCAATCAGGTGTAGGTCAATTTTACCATGCTTAAAGGAGCGAGCACAAGCACTTTAGCACTGGTTAGCAGCTGCAAAGAGCAGAGTCCTATAGGCCCACAAAAACGCATTCAGGATACTGGAGGGGTGAAGGCAAAAAGTTTGGGGGTGACCCTACAGAGAGTGCCAAGTCCAACATAATCTGTCTAGGTAATTCAATACATTTCTAGAAGCCAACATTCCGGTCACCATCCACCACAAATGTCAGGACCTCAAGTTTTTGACCATTAACAACTTCTTCGGAAGTAAACTTAGCAATATATGGCAGCATATAAGCAGGGCATAGACAATGTACAGTGTAAAAGACATCACTGAAAAAGCTCTTAGATTATTTTTTAGTACAATCAATATCTTCCTCACCAAAAGCACGTTTTCAGACTCCCTAATTATAGGAGAGAGACAATCAATCTTGATAACTCCCACTGTAACCCAGGATGACCTCTCCATACACTGTATGATCACCGACATGCCATTCCTAAGAAAGATCCAATAGAAGGATCATGACACCCAACTACATAATAAGAACAAGAACAGTTTACCTTTTGAAACTACCAATGTAGATTCAGACTCTACTGTAGCACTGATAGATACATCAACCATTCAAGCGTTCAGTGTTGCAATGAAGATCAATGACAATGGTGAACCTCGTCTCAGCATTCTGCTCGCCATTTGGTCTCTCCGCAGTCTTTGACATCATCCACAAAAAAGCCCTGCTTTAAACTGTTTCCTCTAGACTGGACTTGGATGGCACTCTCCTTTATGATTCATGTGCAATGACTCAGTCTGAAGAATTAAGCTCAGATCATCTAACTGTAGTCATCTAGATCTGAACCCATCCTTGTAGCCTCTATTATTCTATGAAGCACCAATCTATGGCCACTGATCTTCAACTTGTATCTGGATTTCCTGAAGTCCCATGCCAGTGACAATATCTATATCCATCAAAATCACAACCCACTCAACTCTACCTTAAAGTGTTTTCTGGGCATGACATATGCTGATTTAAGGACTTGCGATAATTCAAGCCATCAATCTCAATCCTATATTGACATAATGTGTGCTCAATGTCTGTAACACCAAACAAAAGGAAGTGGAATGTTGGTTCTCACAAATACATTTCTGTAGTTTAATGCCAGGACTCATTGACAGGGTTAAACATTGGATTGCTACACAGACATCAACCTCAGATTCAAATGTAACATCATACAAAATAGGTAAACACAAGTCACCAAATGTTTTCCTTCTGAAAAAGGAGTGCTTTTCCACCAGAAAAAAACTGTAGAATTGTTGCCCAAGCAATGAGTCTTTGTGATCTTGAAGGAAGTAGCACAGAACTAGAGGTCATCTCTGAGACACAGTTGACCCCTCAGAGAGCATCCTCGATATTGTTGCTTGCAAAGGTGTTTAGAAGTACGTCAAAGTCACACTTACCCTCTTGGGAGATCAGCTGGTCCTTCTCCCCTCCTGCAACACAGTCAGAGCCCACTGCATTGTTGTTAAGATAGCGTTCTCAAAGAGAACACATTGACCTATATCTTACCTATTGTTGTCTATAAATTCCTCTTCTTGTGATACCCCGCTCATTACTGTAAACTTGTGTTATCCTCCATTTTTATCTCCCAATTTCAGACTGCTCTGGTTATGTTAATGAATTATTTTCATCCTGGCTTTTGCCTAGGTGCTCCCAAATATGGTGTAAAGCAATACATTTTCCACAATTAAGTGTGGACTGCCAATCTTACACTGAATCACTTATCATCCAGATGAGTGATAGATATCCTAATTCCTCTGTAAATATTATCTAATCGAAGCCAGTGTGACCATTCACACTTACAATTGTAGCTTTAGAACATCTAGCTGAACTATTTGACTACATATAGCTTTTATGCAACAATTCTTTTCCCATAAGATTAAACCTCAAGATCTTCATCCTTTTACATTGGACTTGTCTGTGGTTTAAAATTAGAAGAATCAGATTTCTTGAAAGCAAGCATTTGTCCCAAATGTTTTTGTGTTGCTATTGACTGCAGCTGAAATTGATGAATTAGAGGTGGTGAACCATTGCTTAAGTTTGGTGGCAATGGGCAAGAGTTGTTCTTTGGGGAATGGGGATAAAGAGACATGAGTTGTACAATATGGATAAGGGGTACTTGATTGTTGTTCATTGAGTTGACCAGTCAAGAATTCCAGTCCCAAATAAGGTAAAGGTTTCTTTCCTTTTCTATCTACAAAGGATTGCTGAACTTATTCTTGCAGGTGTGGTGTTGGTCATTTTTAAATTCCTGCAATGTTATCATTGGTAGATACTGTGGGCTTACAATATGTACTGAAAAAACTGGCCAATTTTAACCACTGCAGGTATTTGTCAAAAATGGCCTTAAACTGACATAGAATATATGCCATGTCATTACACATGTATTTTGCTTTCAAATCTATTCCATTACCACATTCCATTGTATTAGTAAGCAAATAGCAATCTTCTAAAGAAGAACCAGCACTCTTCTTCCATTGTACCAGGGGCATTGAAGTTGTGGAGAACAAGGAGCATGCAATAAGTAGATGAGGAATTATGAGTGCATTTGCCTCTTGGCTCTGCATAGATTTTCCAATTGCCAGCGATGGTTCAGGAATGGACTTTTGGAAGGGCACAGTAGAGTGATGCTGCCATCATGCAATATGAAGACTGGGATACTTGTTATCCTGGAGGGCACCCTGTATATGAGTTTTGGAATTGAGCACAGTGGTAAGACACTGACGAAGGAAAATATGGGGAAGCGAAAACTAATCGGGTAGAGGTCCAGCGGTGGAAGTAGATCCACAGCATGATTTTGGTCAGTATAGGAAAGTAAAGTTATGGGTACACTCGCAATGATCGAGGGTCTGATTTAGAGTTTGGCAGATCGGTTTCTCTGTTACAAATGTAACAGATATCCTGTCTGCCGTATTGCAAGTTCCATAGTATATAATGCACTTGTAATAAGACAGATGAGGTATTGGTCATATTTGTGGCAAAATAACCCTCTGCCAAACTCTGAATCATGCATTTCTTGGAGGTAGAGTACTCATGGCTATGGATAACAAAGGATTGAATCCCTGTTTACTCCTGTAAAAGTCAGAACAGATTCAGAAATAGGCCTGGGTGGAGTTTTCAGAGTTTTGCTATGCGGAACTCTGCGAAGTGACCAAAAACTAAAAGAATTTCACACCCAGGCCTATTCTCAATATCAAATAAAGGCATGGGCGCAATAACAATTGCCCATCACACTGTATTTCTTTTCCCACTGTAAAAATCCAGATAGTACCTTGGATTTTATGCTTTTAAATTATAGCTTGACCAAATACTACATATCACTTCAAGACACTCAGGAGCTGGAATATTACGGTCACTGATAAAAGCCATGAAATACTTGCACCACGTGTAACTACTTTTACATGATGAAAGCCTCAGTTCAGTATGGGGACTAGATGATTATAGCTTTACTAGGCCTCCTCTAAAACTCCAATGTCCCCCCTTCAAACTTGAGAACTATATAAGAACTACATACGTTAAGAAAATAGATCCATTCTATAATGTATACCTTTCAACAGACTGAGCACATTTTGCTGTAATTAATACACTACTTGGTTACTGTTTTAATACACTGAAGGTATCATTCCTATGCAATTGTTCTGGCAGGAAGAAGGAAAGTAACACAGGCATAACTGTTGTATTGGTTCTAGTATTCTAGCAGAAGATTGTGTTTTAACCCCCTGTGTGCTCAGGAGGGCCCCTGGCCATCCTGCGTCACAGTGGGCGTGTGCTCAGGACGGCTGGGGGCCGTCCGAAGCCGCCGATTCCCCAGTGCGGCGCAACTTCCCCACCTGTGCGGAAGAATTAATGAGTGGGCGGAGTTCGGACGGCCCCCGGCCGTCCTCTGCACACGCCTACCGTGACGTAGGACGGCCGGGGGCCGTCCTGAGCATGCAAGGGGTTACGCCCCCTAATTAAATCCCCGCACCGCAGCGGAATTCACGCCACAGGGAAGGGGTTAAAAATCCTCCAATACAAACATCATAGACTACAACAATATCTACAATTTAAGCATAATATGTATAGATTTAATATTCTTAACTTCACATACATGTACCTTATCTTTAAGTAATGTAAATGTAGTTTCAGGTTCGTGGAAAGGCAGTGAACACCTTCAAAACTGGCAGCAATGTCAGGACTGGAAATCACAGAACAGGTTTAGGAAGCAAGATGCAGAGAAGCAGAGAGGGCATAGGGCACACATCTGTCATACTCAGTTTGAGAAAGTGTATTATTAGTTAAGGTGGATTACAGTCCACTACAAGTAATAATAGGAATATTCTTGCTAGGTCCAGTAAAGTTTCACTAATTTAAACCTGAACTCACCCTCTGGTAGCTATGACACAGAACAGACAGGCTTATCTTCAGGACGTGTGTAAAGCATTTAGAAGAACCAACACAAGTAAAAAGTCAAAAACATAACACAATAAAAGTCCACTTTAGAAAAATAGAGAATAATATAAATAACAAAAATTAACAAAAGAAGACCAAAACAACACACATCCAATAACAGGAACCTGAGATATGAATTTTTAAAGTTGTAAATGAAAATAGTGCAAAAGATTGCTTAGTGTCAACTACAGGCAACTTATCATTCTAGATCAGGACATGGGTAAGGTTTTAGGTGCACCATGATGGAGCGCAAATCGAATACATGAGATGGAGTTGTGTTATTGAAAAGTTATCTTCGTCCTTAGAAATTTTTCATGACGCATAGTCCGTTGTTGGACATGGCTGAAGGCTAGATCCGAAAACAGGTTTGTCTACGCAGGTTGACAAAGGATGAGGTGTCTGTGAAGCAGTTGATGAAGGTGGGAAAAGCTCTGAGCAAAAAAAATCTGGACATTGTGCCCAAGTAGTCATCGATCCGCTGCTGCTCAGTTTCAGGCCCGCTGAAGATTTCTACCATTGGGATTAGACTATTTTCTGAAAGTTGGATGTCCTCAGCGATGCAAGGCTGAAGGCTGTAGCTGAAGAGGGTTTGACATCGTCAGATGCTGGTCAGCATTGGGCTAATCTGATTTGATGCAGCAGAGAAGAATGTAGCAGGAGCAGCAACCAAGTCAGGCCCAATGTACCCTCGGCGGATGGGCTGCGAGGTAGGTCTAAGTACTATGACAGTTCCCTAGGCAAAACTGTTACAAATATTTTCCAACTCCCCACTTTTAGAGTTAGGCAGGAGAACTACACTCTGACACCAGCAAAGAGCTGCAGGATTTCAGGAACAGCACTTGGGGGTCGGGACTCACTCTAACAGAAGCTACCAGCAGGGCCAAGGCAGGTCCAATTGAAGGGTCAGCTGGGCTCTTCCAGGAAAGTGTGCTTCTGGTAGTTTTTGTGTCCCTGTATCTTAACAGAAATTCAGCCATCCGAACCTCGTAGTCCACTCCTTTGTCCTGGCTACAAGTGGGAACAGGGCCAGCCTTTCAGGTCTTCCCACAGCTTTCAACAGTAGGAGCAGCCCTTCTTCTGTCTTCCTCAGGTCCAGTAGTGTTCGGAAGAAGGTGCATAGAGCGGGCCACATTGACTTCTGGCCCCTCCCTGATCAATAGGGCAACATTACCAAGGGTAACCCTACCCCCTTTTGTAGCATTTCCTGAGTGTCCTACTGCAAATAATTCCAGTTGCCCCTAACTTCCTAAAATCAAGATGCAGAACTTTTCTTCCCTTGTGCAGATCTTCTGTGCCCACCCTGGAAGTGTGGACAGGGAGATCAGAAACCCCTCTTCAGTAGTCACTCAAACCTGGTTCCAGTGGCAATTTCTCTCCACTGGGATTAGTGCCTGGCTTGCTAACAGGACAAAAGAGGGGAAAGGACTAGGTGTTAGCTATATCTGCCAGTGACAGGGTAGGTGTCTTTGAAGAAACTTTTGTTCCTGAGCACTGCCCAGATGGCTATCCTGTCAGAGGAACAAAGCACCTCCCCACACCCAAGGCCATTGTCTCAGCTCTGGAACCAAGGCAAGTTCACACCTCATCAAGGAGCTATTCTGCTCCTGGGTGACAGCTGGAATCTCATGCAAATGGGCTTCTAGAGCCTGTAGTCAGACAAAAGGTGGCTTTTTAAAAGTACCTTTTGTAAAATATGTTGGACAAATCTGAAATTATCAATGAATTGGGTTTGCAGTAAATATTTAAAAATTCAAAAAATGAACTTTTTAGCTGGTTCCTAGCTGGAGATAACATTATTTAATTTTAATATTCACTCCCAATACTTTCCTATGGAACAGTGTAAGAAGCTGGCCTGGTATATGATGTCCACTTATGTAAGTGGGCACCTTGCACCAGTCCAGACTACCCTTATGGTGATTTAAGAGGTCTTATACAACCTTAGAAAGCTCTCTAAGTGGTAGCTGTGGAGAGCAGCCTTCAGGCTCAGTGCAGAAGGAGTGTAAAGCAGATTGTTTTACCAGAATGCAATCTTATAGTATATATTAAGTGAAAAGAACCACACCAAGTATTTATAAAGAGATGTATTTATTATATAGTACTCTCTAGTATGTTAAAATATCTCCTACATGGAGATAAACACAATGCACACATTACTTTAGCAAAGAAACACAGTAAATACACAAAATACACAGTAGCCCCGGGGGGGACCAAACCATATACTAAGAAAGTGGTATAAGAACCACGACTCGAGGCAAGACAGTGTCGAGAGGATGTAGAAGTGCTGGGACCCCATGGAACCACCAAAGGTGAGTAGATAGGGACCCCACGGAGAGCGTGTGCAGTGTGGGAGCACAACAACGTGCTCCGCACAACTCTACGTGTAAGTCGTGGTTGGATTTTTAAAGATTAAGGACCCTTCACAGTGGACCCTGAAGAAACCCCGTGGAAGACAGAAGGTTGGAGAGCCACCCCACCCGTGGATACCCTACTACCCATGTTACCTACATCAGGGAAGCCGGGTGCATACGTGTGAAGTGGTGTCGGAAACCGCCGTCGAACCCAATGTAGGACTTCAGGAAAGTGCTGCTGTTGAAGAAGGAGAAAGTGTCCAGTGGAATCCAAGGATGGATTCTAGATGAGAGGTACCTGCAAGCTGAGGGGACAGAGTCTATGTCACTCAGGGGTGACCAGGCGACTTGGAAGACGAATGCCCTCCGATGTCGGGTGTTGCAGGATGGATGATGAGGACCTTGACTCTGCAGCTGTGAGGACCAGGCGATGCTGAGGAGGACCAGGTGCCATGCAAGAGCTGTCACACAAAGGGTGTTGAGTGCTGAGGGGTCGGTGTCCAGCGGGAGCACCAACAAGCCTTGTCAAAGGCAAGCCACACAGGAATCAAAGAAGGAGCAACGTCGGGACTGGCAAGGTCCAGGGGACTCAACAAAGGTAGGGGAGTCAGGGCAGGCCCCAAGCAATCAGGGGAGCCCAAAAGAAACAAGTGTTACCCTCAAGTGGACCCACAGGCTGGAGGCACTGGAGTCGCGAGAGGACCTCAAGCAGCTCACCAAAAGATGCAGGCCACGATGCACACAATGCGGTGTGGCTGAAGATTCTGGTCACTGGAGGTGCTCGAGGTTGGGGCTACTTGGAGCCTGAAGATCTTCTCGGAAAGATACTAACAAGCCTTTGCAACTGAAAGTTGAACGCAGTGCACAGGGGTTCAGTTATTGCAACCCCCATGAGGGATACTGGCCTCAAACTTGGTGAGAGGGCAGGGCAGGCATCAGAAGCTGTGAAAAACCACCACCTGTGTTGCAGAGCCCACAGAGTCCGGAGGAGCTCAGGATCTGCAGACCGGTCGACTTAGTTGCGGGGCCTGTGAATGCAGGGAAGTGACTTCTTCAATCCAAGGGAGATTTTCTTCAGGTGCCATTGATGCTTCATAGGCCTTGGAAGGTTCCTGTATGATGCACAGGCACAGACGATGCAGCAGACTGGAATGGAGACGAACTCAGGCCCAAACGAAGTCCAGCGAAGTCCTTAGTGCCCAGACGGTAGAAGAGCAGTGGTGTCTGATCTGAATCTTATTCCATGATGAATCTAGGGACCTACACCCAGGTAAGCCCTTAAGTACCCTATGGAAAGGGTTGGGGAGATTCAGGGGACCCTCCCAGGGGAGGGTCTGGACAGGGGGGAGGTTACGCCCATGTCCTTTGTCCAGTTTTGCACCAGAGCTGGAGCCAACAGCTCCTAGGACTGGTTTGAACTGGACTATGCACAGGGACACCACATGTGCCCCTCATGCAGACTTTCTGGCGCTGGCAAGCGCACCCACTCGGTCCCAATACACTAAATCCTGTTTGGGAGGTGGTCACACCTCCCTGTGACAGGATGGCTATTGTTCTGCCTTCCCCTGCTCGAGCTTGGCTCAGCAGCAGGAAGGTAGAAATGTGTCTCTGGTCGGCAGCAACCATTTTGTGCTGTCCGGGTCAAGAAAGCTGGTACCGGGAACACTGAGAGCCTAACAGAGGGCTCTTCCAGTCCTTGGAATCATACCTCCCATACCGTTTACAGTGTGGGGGTATGACTCCAACATGTTTGATACCAAACATGATAGGATTCATTGCAGCCGTTTTTGAGATGGTCATCACGTAATTATGCAGTGCCCCTCTATATAGTATATGGCTGCTTCACTGACAACCCGGGAGATGGGACTCCGTAGGCTGCAGGGGTGTCCTGCAGGGGCACCCTCTCACTTAGAACCAAGCACCCTGCCTTCAGGATTGAAAAGGCCTGCTCTAGGGGTGACTTGTAGGTTTTAAGTGCAGTGACACAACATATAGGAAACCTATATCTTTAGTAAGTGGTGTAAGCACCAACTTACACAGGCTGCAATGGCATGCCTGTAGATCCATTTTGAATTGTCTCTCATGGGTGGCATAATACATGCTACAGCCCATGGGAGACCTTTGGGGTACCTATGCCCTTGGTACATGGGTACCATATACTAGGGACTTATATGCGTACCCCAGTATCCAATCTGGGGTGTACCTCATTACTGAACGCAACAATTTAGGGAGAAAACAGATAGACTGTGGTCCTGATTAAAAGGGTCCCAGTCAGACTAGTCAAATACAGCTTAGCACCAGGCAAAAAGTGGGGGTAACCATAGAAGCAGATCCTACTTTCCTACACACAGCTAATGCTGATACAGTGAAAATAGATTTTGGGGCCTTGTCACTTCAAGAACGTGTTTTACATTAAAGTTTTTGGTATCCTATTTTTAAACATCCATCCTTATTGGGCTTTGAGGCTTACCTAGGGGTTACTTATTAATATTCATTTTGACAGGTCAAAATTTCAGTTTAAACCCCTCACAGCCAGGTTATTGTTGGCAGGCCTCCAGTCATGTTTTGTATTGTCAATTTAGTGGTGGCACAATATTAGTTGCAGTCCATATTAAACTTACAGGTCCTGGGTGCACTTCGTACTATATACTAGGGGCTTATAGGTAAGTTAAATATGCCAATCAGGAGTATAGCCAGTTTCAAGATGTTTTAGGGAGTCAGATCATCTACACTGGGGCCTGGCTAGCAGAGTCCCAATGCACTAAGTCACAATACTAGCAGCATCAGTCCATAAAATGGGTTTATATTGTATGATTGTGATGGAGTTTGTGGGCTGTTAGCTGGGTATACAAAGAGGAAGACCGGGGCAAGTGAAGGATTGGAATGACACTGCCATTGTGAGCCTAACAATGAAACATCATAACTAATCATCAAAGAAGTTCTGTACTGAAAACTTCATTAATGACACCTACCGCAGAGCAGCTGAACTGAAAGAGAACATTTTTGGCACTGCTTACATGTTATGGAACATCAGCAAGCACCGCATTCACACTGCTGTACAGAAGCTGCTGTATTAGTTTTACTTCTGAGAAGAACAGTTGTTGTTCAGAGCCAGACCCGCAATTCAAAAAATATTTGTTATACCATTATTATTATTTCCTACCACAGAAATGAGCTAAGTAAAACTAAAAGCAATACAAAATGGGGTAATGTGGGTTCAGGATAAGGCTCAAGATGATGAAAGGAAGCGCCAAATAAAGTCATGAAGGATGACAACTGTGATCCGAGTAGACTTTAAAATAGTATGATGAAGAACAGACAAATAGGTCCATGCTGTATTAGACTAGATCATGTAGGACTCTAAATAGAGAGCGTATGAGTTCAGGGAGGAACTCCATGAGCTCTAAACAGACCCAGGGGACTGAGAATGAGGTCAAGAAGGGCTGCCTCAAAATACAGGAAGCCCATGAAGTCATGTATATCATGGAAAGGCAAATGAGTTGATGGTCATGATGAAAAATGTGCAGACTAACTTGAGCATTAATTATGGCTATACAAGGGAGTCATGCGCTCCATGCACACAGATTGCAAGAGTGTGAGAGGTTGATGTAGACAGATGCAATCACTGAATGAGGTCATACAGGGTTGGCATTAGGTCTTTGCAGACCAAAGGTATTGTGGATAAGATGACAGCTGCTCCACCCAGAGGACTATAGAATGGGAATTAATGTGTCAATAAGTGAACATTCCTTGGATGGATTTATTTTCGGTTGAATAAGAGGATTCCTTGCTAAAAACACATTTTAAACCCCAGTGCTCACAAATAAGGTGTCATGCAGGAACACCCTACACTTTGTCTGCAAGGTACAAGAGGACTCAACACAATATATAAAAGATTAGGTAAATATGTGTGTTATGATGCTCAATAACTCATCTCTCACTAGCTCAGGATACCAAAGAAGAGAATTAATAAACTGGGTCTATTAATCTAAACTGTTTACTCCTCAAGTTGCCAAAGACAAATAAATGAAGTTACATTTTTGACTTCCTTGCCTGACTTCTGTGTCACATGGAAGCATGGTAATAGTGTGTTGACAAAGAGCTTGTAGGACATGCGCCAGAATTCTGTTGGGATATAGCTATGTCAAACACACAAAAGGTGATGTAGGAGAAATGCTTGCAACAAGTCAGACCACTGGCAATTGCTCGGGGTAGTATTCCAACCAATCGATCTTTTGCCCACTCTACCACCACAGTTTGGACTCAGCCACATGCAAATCAACTTTGGCACTCTTTGAACTGGAACGCAAGCAACCCAGGACCTGTTTCACCCTGATTGGGGCTCTTCAGTTTTTATTTATTTATTTGAGTTTTATATATCGCTGGCTAGACCCGGAGGTATCAGAGCGCTTTACATAAGGAAACAGCATGTTACAATTCAGTTCAGTTGAGTTTAGCTTGGTTCCAGGGGCACAGCGAGCACGGGACAACAACTGGGCATAACCTTGCCCACTCACGACATTACATCAAACACACAAGAGGTGATGGGAGAAATGCTGCCAATAAGTCTAACCACTGGCAAGCGCTCAGAGTAACATTCAAACCCATTATTGTATTGCCCACCATTGACCCCTCTCCGACAGGAACAGCCCAACTCGAACTGCCAGGCCAGGTCCTCCATGAACAGAAACAACACAAGACTAGTTTCACTCTGGCTGGGGCTCTTCAGTCGAGTGAAGCTTGGGTCCAGTGGCACAGTGAGCCCAGAACCCATGTCTGGGTATACCCTTGCCACTTAGGGTGGTACATCAAACACACAAAAGATAATGGGAGGAATGCTTGCAATAAGTCTAACCCCAGGTAATCACTTGGGGAAGCATTGCTACCCATTGATCTTTTGCCCACCATCCTCTCAGTTTGGACCCAGCCATACGAAAACATGTCTTGACCCCGCTCCAATAGGAATAGTCCAAGCCAAACTGCCAGACCAGATCCTCTCTGAACCAGAACACAAGTAACCCAAGATTAGTTTCGTCCTGAGTGGGCTCTTTAGTTGGGTGTACCTTAGCACTGTTATCCTGTAAAAGGAAAGCAGCCCAGTTTCAGAGCATTGCTATACGCCAAACACATTTTCTGTGTTTGATGTACTGCCCTAAGTGGCAAGAGTGTGTTCAGACGTTGCTCCCATGATCATTGTGCCACTGGAACCAAGCTACACCTGACTAATGAGCGCCAATCAGGACAAAAACATTCTTGGGCTGCTTATGTTCTGATTCAGGGAGGATGTGGCCTGGAGGTCATGCTGGGCTGTTCCTAGGGGAGAAGGGTCAGGACTAGTTTCCATATGGTGGGTGCAAACTGATGTAGCTTGGTGGGCAGAAGAACAGCGGTTTGGAATGCTACTCCGGGTGATTGGCAGTGGATAAACAAATTGCAAACATTCCTCCTATCACCTTTTTTGTATTTGGGGATGTAGCAGTGCTCAGAAACCAGGTTACACTTCTTTTCCAAGATATCAGTGCCAGGTTCTAGGTGCTGCCGAACAGATACTTTAGGACACATCGTGTGATGCTGAGGTTCATGAGTCGATATAAAATATGCACATAGCACTGATTAAGACATCTTTACACCTCTTCCTATGGCTGGAAACACTGTCTGCAGAGGATGATCTTAGGTTTGGTTCTTGTGAATCCTGCACACTCTGTGCCTCCTCAACTTCCTTTAGTGAAGTCTTTGCGGAAGTTTGCAATGTTCTCACTGTATCCCAGATCAGCAGGAGAACTACAGAACCAATGGAGAACATAATTCCTTCAGGCTTTGGAGAATTATATAAAAGATCTCTATAAGAAAGGAAGTAAGAGAAATAAAGCATGGTCGAGGAAATGTTGGCTAATTAAAAAATATTTTCTACTAACTCAGAGTAATGGAACATCTGTGCAGTCCTGTTTGTTGTTGACACCGGGTTCATTTAATGTATTGGCACTAACATTGATTGAAAGACACATATTAAAAATTCTAATATTTAAATGTTCAGTATGCGGCACAGAAAGTCTACATAATTTCTTTTAACTATGTGTCATGGATCATATTTATAAATGCTTGGAAAAAACAGCCCATATATATGCGCAACGTGACCCTCCCAGTCCCAGGCAAACAAAAGCTGACTGACAGTCACACCGTTGCTTCAATATGTTTACCTAGTGGGGAGGTGGAAATTATATGTGGATTCCAAAGTTCCATTAGTATCCCTGGCAACAGCACGAGTAAGAAAACAGACCCAAGGAGAACAAAATGTCAGCCTCTAAAGGTGCAGACGGATCAGAAAGTTGAAGAGAAGGAGAAGGGAGAACAGTTTAAAAAATGAAATTGTCACAGCATCCAGTGAAGATCGGAACAGAGAGGCGGCATGATTAACAAGCTAGAGACAATTTGTAAAATACAGTCTGTGGAATAATATCACCTATAGATGTGCTTACAGTTCATGTGGGCACACTATTAATAAAATAAGGCAGGTTGATTACGTGATCCATTGAACAAACATCATCTGATCCTCCCCATCTAATGTGAAAGGCCTGTCGAGTCCTATGATCATGGACGTCAGGTCACCAAAATGCCAGGGGTAGCTGAAGTGACGTCGCATAACCTTTGACAGAAAGGGACATCATTTGACCTTTGACCTGATGTCATCCTAGGAAGTGATGTCGCTGAAATTAACAAGGACGAAATAAGGGCAGTGCCTATTTTAGATAACACAAATATTTTAAGTAGGATGGAGTCAAGATATGGCAGAGGCATAGATATCACCTGCCCAGTTACAACATCATATGCCACAGTTGGTCATATTCAATTACAGCCTCAAATTTCCCGGCACAGCTATTGAATGATCCTACAGTCATCATTATTGCTCTCCTGTCCATCATCATGCTAGAATGGTGTACAACGGTAATACTGTACCATATTATGAATATTTATTTGCTAGAGAAATTGACGTCTTTCCTTGCCCATGTCTCTCTATTTATCTCTCCCATTCTCTCATTTCAAATCTCTACCTTGCCAAATTTCGGTGTTGCCCATTTCTTTGCACTGCTCTGACGTCACATCTGTCTTGCCCTGTTCTGTTATTGTCCTCTCCCTTGCTTCATCTGTCATATCACCCCTCTTCCTCTTTACTGCCGTTTTTCTCTTCTCTCCTGTTTCTCCATCTTATCATCTTTCTACTATCCCTTTTCTATATAATTTGACTCTATTTCACCTGTCTCACCCTCTCTTTTTCAGTTGTCTCTTTCCCATCAGCTGCTGACTCCTTATCACTTATCTCTTTTTTCACCTGTCTCCCCCTATTAGCCGTCTGTTTCTCAACCGTCTGTCTCTTTATCAACCCTAGCATGCCTCTTGTGCTCTCTCAGCTACATTTCTCACCTCTTTGTGGTGAATCTTGCCTATTTCCCACCTCTCTGTCTATCTCATCTTTTGCTTTCTCACCTTTCTTTGTATTTCCTCTTTATCTCTCACCTGTCCTTTCTCAGCTCTCTTTATAACTCACCTGCCTCCATTTATACCCTCTGTCTCCCACTTGTCTATCCCTCTCTATGTATCTTTCAGCTGTCTCTTATCTGTCTGTCTCTATTGCTTCTCACTCTACCGTTTCCACCTCTCTCCCATCAGCCTATAAACTCTCTGTTTCCCACAGGTCTATAAAACCAACTCTCTCAGTTGTCTCTTTCGAGCCTGTCTATTTTTTATTTGTCTCTTTCACCCTTGCTCACTCTAAGCTGTCTTCCATATGTCTTCTTCTTTATCATCTCTCTCTCACTGGCTTCTACCATCTCTCACCTGCCTTACCCTCTCACTTGTTTTCACCTTTCTGGCTATTCCCTGTCTCTCTCTCTTCCATGTGTCTCTATTTCTCCTCTCACCTGTCTCACCTCAGTCATACCTCTGGTCTCTGACATCTACTATATTTCCCTCAGGTAACCAAAGACATGGAGACGCCTTTTTGCAAGTTTTTGCTTTTTATCTTCTATTTTGATTTGT
Source organism: Calotriton arnoldi (assembly GCA_963921515.1). Classification (NCBI taxonomy): domain Eukaryota; kingdom Metazoa; phylum Chordata; class Amphibia; order Caudata; family Salamandridae; genus Calotriton; species Calotriton arnoldi. The sequence goes on along the minus strand of CAWUFW010016023.1, from coordinate 199,619 downwards.
TTGTGTGCCTTCATCCACAGGCTGCAATGTAACATGAACGGCATCTTAGAAGGGACCCACCAGATCAATAAAGGTATAAGATTGCAGCATTTTCTGTTAGTGTATGTGCCTCACACTGTTACATTATTTTATAAAGCAGAGAAATGTCCCTGTTTCCTACCAGCTACAGAAAGTAAACACAGCGCAGAGAGCTGTGTTTAATTTCTATTCTTTGCACTGCCTTTGAAACCAGGGGTCATAGGGATCTGCAGCTATGACCCCTGGTGAACCCTAATGACGTCCATACTTATGACATGTTTGATGAGACTAACACGGCTACGAATGACTTTCTAATTGAATTTAAGCACATATTGAAGCCACAGCCTTTAAGTGGCAAATAGATGGGCCCACCACTAAACATGCCTAGAAAGATTCTTACTTCCTCGCACATGAAGTATTACAAGAAACTCATTTTATTGTTTGCATTTCTGAAATTTGAGTACGTATGTATGGTACAGCCCAACTACATCGGATCCACTACATCATCAAAGGTAAGTTATTTAAAGTAAGTTAAGGGCCATTTCATTTAAAATACACAGAGCAGTTTCTGCCATATCCGAACAACACCAAAACACACACACACAGAGGGGCATATTCTCAAGGAGCCATCGCCGATTTATCGGCACTTTAGCGCCGCAAAAGTAGCAATAGACTTATCGCCCTATTCACAAGCTGGTGCAAACTGTCGACATCGCCAGTTTTCCTGCGATAGCTGCCGCAAAACATATCGCCACGGATGAGAGCGACAAACAACGCTAATGACATGCAGAGTAGGCGTTCCCGTGCAAAAACACACGAAAGCACCACTTCGCGATATTCTCAACGACCAGCCAGATCTGCGATGCAGGACAAAAACAGGCGATAAGGCGTGTTAGCAGCAGGGACTTAACACCTGCTCATTACTGGTCTTAAGTAGGATGAAAACCTGCAGTACAGAGGGATCCCAGGCCAGATCCACATCTGAAGACCAACACATGTCATGGATCTAATGATCATGCAGCCCGGAGACCCAAGAGGTCCACAACACCCACCGCCACCACCCCCAGGCTCCCCCTTCCACCCCACCCGGCCTACCACCGAGGCAGCGCAGAACAAGACAGCTGACCTTCCGAAAACGGCATGGCCCCTCAGCCACACAATTGCAGAATGTGGGGAGAGGTGGGAACCAAGTATGTGTGAAGAAGGCAAGTCACCCATGAATACGAATGTACACAATGCCAAGTGTGGCGGTGATGTGCTGGACAGACTCCAGTATGCAGAGCACAGACATGTCCCTGTGGACACATACTGCTAGTGTGTGCAGTGTTGTGGACAGTGGATGCAACCATCTTACCTCAGGCAGTGGGAAAGACCTCGCTCATGTAGCTGTGTCGTCCCCCCCTGTACGCGGAAGCGGAGTGGGCTGGTCCGGCATACGCCACACCAGCGTAGGAATGTGAATAAATAGACGGGGGCTCTGGGCGTGGTTCACTTCCGGGATGGCCAACGCGTCTGCCAGGGCGGCGCCCCTCACCCTGCCACGAGTCCGCCGCCGTGACCTCCAGCCTCCTCAGCCGACCGCTGCCTTCCGCGACACAGGCCCCCACCGCACCCAGCGGCACAGCACCGCGGAGTAATGTGTGCGCTGACTACTGCCTTCTGCCTACACTGTGGTCAGCAGGGCTCACAATTCAAATTGAGTCTTGATTTATTTATGGCAGAGTCCAGTAGGCAACAGACATTGCTTCCAGGGCGGCCCGCCCGGACGACGCATCATCGCAGGCCGCGCACCCGCCGAGCGCTTCAGGTGCCACTAACTCTGTGCAGCTCAAGTCATCGCCACGTGGCTGTGGGCCCTCGCTGACTGCTGCCTACGGCCTACACTGCGGTCAGCAGGTCCCCCAAGTCAAACGACGCATCATCGCAGGCCGCGCACCCGCTGAGCGCTTCAGTTGCCACTAACTCAGTGCACCACAAGTCATCGCCACGTGGCTGTGGGCCCTTTCTGACCGCTGCCTTCGGCCTACACTGCGGTCAGCAGGGCACTCAAATCAAATCCAATCCTGACCTGCGAGGACACGCCATCATCGCTAGCTGCACACCCGCTGAGCGATCCAGGTGCCACTAACTCACTGCACCACAAGTCATCGCCACGTGGCTGTGGGCCCTTTCTGACCGCTGCCTCCGGCCTACACTGTGGTCAGCAGGGCTCACAATTCAAATTGAGTCTTGATTTATTTATGGCGCAGTCCAGTAGGCAACAGACATTGCTTCCAGGGCGGCCCGCCTGGACGACGCATCATCGCAGGCCGCGCACCCGCCGAGTGCTTCCGGTGCCACGAACTCAGTGCAGCTCAAGTCATGGACCATTTATGATGTAAACTTTTGTGTGTGAGTCCAGTTCTGGTGCCCCTACCTCAGTGCACTGCAAGTCATGGACCCTTTATGATTGAATCTGTGTGTGTGATCCGATGATCACTGTTCTAGTTGTTGCCAGCACCAACCACTCCCTGAGGGCTGGCTTACACTCACCCCACACCCATCCAGCACAGGCGTCACTGGACATGTGACCCTGGTAATAAAAAGGGGCCGGGCGCACGTGCCCGTAGCCAGTTCCACCATACATCTAAGTGTGTCCGTGTGGTCATTATGTATGCGTGATGGCCCCTGGCCCTACCACATCACATCCTGCTGTTGACAGCGGACGCAAGAATGTCACCTCAGGCAGTGGGTAAGACCTTGGACATGTAGCTTTTTCCTCCCCCCTGTAAGCGTAAGCGGAGTGGGCTGGGCCGGCGTACGTCAGTCCAGCGCAGGGGTGTGTAGAATTAGCCTGGGGCTCAGGGCGTGGTTCAGTTCTGGCCTGGACAAGGAAGTCATCAATGCGTGTGTCTCTGTTGTAGTGTCGGCGCCACCTGGCCCGCAATTGACAATGTTGCAATGTAGCATGCACCCGGAGGGCGGTCTCGCACGAACGGAGAAATGAAGGCACGCAAGACCGCTCGGGGTCTTGGCTCATACATGCCAAGTGTTGTGTGTATCTGCATTGCCGCAGCATGAGCCAAATGCCTAGCCTTAATCGCAGCGCGAGTTCAGCCAGGCATGAACTCTACATCTGTGTCCGCACTATCCTTACCATAGGCCTACACTCACGTGGCCGCCCACCTTCAACGGCCAACATCACAGTGTCGTTGTCAGGCCTGTGGACATGCGCAGACAGGCATGACAATGGTGTGCCGTTGGAGTGCAAGTGATGCAACCGCGCAGCTGCACACAAGTGAATAGGCTCGGGGGAGGGAGGAGCAGCTGTGAGGCAACGTAACACACAGTGATGCCGCTCATTTGCCACATGCAAGTCATGTCAAACATGAATCCCAAAGTCGCACACATTCCACCCCACACCCAACAAGCCACATCACAATTCCTGAATGCAAGCAGATGACAAACTGACATTAGGGATGAAAGCTCCTTTGTCTGAACTATCAGGCGGAAGCACATCTGCACATCCGACCTCGGAATTGCATGTGCCCGGCACCCCCTGACAGATACGATAGCAGTTGAGGATGACTCCCACACTACGCACAGCCCGACGACAGACCAACGTATACACACCCCACACACAGAAGTCCTTGCTCGGAGTTATCTTGCATTGAATGGCCTTCACACTTACTCCCACACCATCCCAGGCGTACAACCGTTGCACACTTAAACAACTCATTGATCCGAGCTGTGGCATTTCATCCACAGAACTGGCGCAGGTCAGAACTGTGCCGCTTCAACCAGGGCCACTAACGCAATGGCAGAACATCCCGGACACATGCACAACCCCTGTCACGTGGAACTGTACCGTGCACGTATGCTGCATTTACTGGGGGCACTGCCATTGGTAGTGCTGCGGGTCAGTTACCGGCTGAGCTTCCGCCTTGCCAACGTCACCTGCGTTCAGCCTGTGTTGCATTGTCGATCGTGCATATTCGAGTGGTCCATGGATGTCTGCCTGTCCAACAGGACGGTAGCCGAACTGGATTTCGACATGTGTGTGCTCCCCTTGTTGGCCCACGACCAAAAGTGTCACCGTGATACCCGTCTATGGGATGCCTGGATACTTGGCATACATGCTGGCAGCTGGACCTGGGAAATTGCAGAACTCCTCGTGTGCAGTGACCACATTGAGCCGCTCCCCTATTGGGCTGTAGTTCTAATTGGTGACAGGGGGTGGACGCAGCACATCTGTCCGGACCTGCTAATGGATAGCCTTGCTGTCCTGTTCGATGGAGTCGACAACGACCTCATGTTGGAAATGATTGCCTACAAAGCTGCAATCGCTTTCATGGACGTGTAACTGCGTACCTGCAGCCACAACAGTTTGGAACCCATTGCACATGTCCCAACACCATGTTGCATCTTGGGGTTCTGGTCACATATCCCACGACAACAGTGGACATGGCTGCATTCGCCTGGACCCCGAATACGTGGGTGGACAACCACGCGGGGTAACACACACCTGTGAAAGGTGAGGCACTCCCCCGGAGTGGACAGCGGCGCTTGGCAACGTTCCTCATTCTGACATACTGCTGCATTGGTCCACATGTTGTGGCACTTCTCTTGCCTGTACTGGCACGCATATGCTAATGAAGTCTACGCACATTCACTTGTATTCAACTGTGATGTGAGTTGTTTTGAATGACGATGTGTGTCTCACTGCCTATCTGGGTCACGGCCATACATGCGCATTGATAGCATTACCCAGGGAGCACCATTTATGTGGAATCACTGTCCCTACATTCATCAATACTTTCATGCTTAACTGATCAGGGCCATGACACATCAGTGTGAATTGGAATGTTTTATTCGCATTCAGTGGGGTGTTTTAGCTGGACCAGTACAGGGCCATGCAAACCCCACTTTACATTGTCGCCCCGTGGAGGGCCAGCCAGAGTCCTTTAAGGATGGACAGGTTCATCGGGAGAGGAAGACTTCAGTCCGCAGTGTGATTGCTGTGTCATTGGTAACCAATCCAAATATGGCAGTCCATGTTGAGGTCCAAGGTGATTGTCGCTGAGTGTAACGGGGGACAGTGGAAGATGTTATTCCAGGGCATGATGCAGAGGACAGAAATAAGCTGAAACAGGCCATATGGCGGTGATGTATGCTACCACTTCAATCTTGCCACCAAGCCAGATTCATCGTCATCTTCATCCTCTGATGTGTCAGGTGCCTCACATGTGGGTGGTGGTGTTTGGTCTGCCGCACTGTGTGGCACGGACACTTCAGGGGTGGAGATGTGGGTGGAGTAGTAGCAGCAGCAGTCATCCGCACCAGGCCGTGTGGCGGCAATGCCATGATGAGGATCTGCAGGGCATGGAAGATCCCAGCTACATCTCGCTGGTGTGCAGCCGTGGCAGCCAATCGTTCCGCATGCATCCGCTCCATGTTCTCCATGATCCTCCGCATGTGCCCCAACTCCCGGCTGACATCGCTGGAGCCACTCTGACTAGACACTTGTTCTTGTCTCCGAGTCATGACTCCAGTGATGTCAGCCATGGATTGTTGGAGAGCATGGAGCGGACAGTGGGTGTCCGTTATGGACTGTAAGTGGACCCTGATGGGACTTAGACACCCACGTATGGCATCTAGTTTGGCTGCCATGAGGTTGAACCCCACCCGCAGCTGGTCAGCCATCTTCTCCTGGCACCCTAACACACAGCGTTGGAATGCCATGTGTTGGACGTGGGGGTCCTGGGAGCCAGCCGTGGTGGTGGGTGCTTCCTGCTGTGTGGTCTGTGCAGGGGGTGGGGTCTCCTCGATGCAGCTGGGCTGCCCTGCTCCTGGAGGTGGGGTGCTGAAGCTGTCCATGAGCTGCTGGAGGGCGTTGGTGTTGATGTTGGGGAGGTCCTCTCCATCATCAGTACTGAGTTGTTGTGTCTGCTCTGCAGGAGGTGTTGATTCTCCCTCTGCAATGTGAAAGGGAGATGCAGATTGACACTGTGTTCACATGTATGTTCACGCATTGTACAAGTTTACTGACGGACTGCATGACAATGTACATTGTGACTGTTTGTGAAGAGATGCCTATTTGATGTGGGACAGTTGACATTTCTACACCTTCAGGGATGTGAGGTTGTACTTGTCCATTGTCATCTCACAGTTTCCTGCTATGCCAAATGCGAATGGCCATTTTCTACACACAAGCGGCAGCAGTTGTGTCCTCTGTTCTGTTGTGAGAGTGTTGCAGTTTGTACCACATTGTTGTCAATGTTGAGGTGCTCTGATTCTTATGTGTGTGTGCTGCATTGTGGGTGTGTTGCCCCTTCACCTCTGATTTGGCTGGCCCTTCTCCCTTTCAGGCTGTGTGCTTTTCACTTCTGTGCTTCTACAGTGCTGAGATGTTGCAGGCTTGGGTAAATTGGGCTCTTGGTCGGAGTTGTGACTCTTGGGCATGGTTTGTCCGCAGATGTGCTCTGCTTACTTGTGCATGTGTGCCATTGTGCCCATCTCCCCCGTCCCCCCAGTCCCTGGTTGTTACTCACCCTGTTGCTGTTGGCTCAGGTCATGTTGTGCAGTGTCCGGTCCACAAACTCCTGCCACCGTCTCCCCAATGATGGCTCGGGTCACCATTTCCTCCATCTCATCCAGCTTCTGGTGTGTCGCTGGACTCTCACATCCAGTCTGCATTGCTGCTCTCAGGTTGGCAGCGATTTTCAGTTTGGTTTTGCGCTTTACATCAGTCCAGCGCTTCTTGCAGTCATCCACTTCCCTTCTCTTCACTCCGACTGCATTCACCTTGGCCAAGATGGACTGCCATATTGTATTTTTAGTTGCCAATGTCACAGTGGAGGTGATGAACAGTTGGTGGTGGTGTTCTGTCACCTCCGTAATGTGGATCCTGTTTTCATGCGGACTGAGATGCGGGTTCCTCTTCTTCTTCTTCTTCTCCTTGCCCTTCCCTGTCCCCGAGGTCCCAGGCTGGTCCTCCGTGGGGCTTGTGGGGTTCTGGTTGTCCTCTGTACTTGCTCCTGCTCCCTCCGTGGTGCTTCGCAGTTGTTTGTGTTTTGTAGGTGTTTTTTTTAGCAGCTTTTATAGTGATTGTTCCCGCCTTACTTGTGGGACTTGCTGGCCTGGCGATGCTTTTCGCTGGATTTTTATCGCAGTTGGGCCCATTGCAGCTTTTTTCACGTTCGGGTTTCCTTTTTTATTGCCGTCGCGGGAGTTGTATCGTGAACATTTGTGGCGTTCTCGGGAAACTATCGCATGTTACCGCCGTGTTGGGAATACGACGTTGACATGGAGTTATTTTCCCGCGATAGACGGCGATATGAAAAATTGCGTTAGCCTATTTTGGCGATGTTTATCGCACGTTCTTGTGAATATCCCCCAGAGACACGAATATTTCCTATCCATCTACTAACTAGAACTTAGGGACTGATTTAGAGTTTGACGGGTATTACCCTTGCTACCTTGATGGACTTCGGCCCTCCAAATTTAGAGATGACTGTGGGCCTAGCAGTCATCTCTGTACAATGAAGAGAACCATCATAACAGCGGTTTTTCAATATACTAAAAGTTTGTTGGACGGCTGCTGTTAATTTTAACAGCCATCCACCAAACTTTTAACTTTTTTTTTGTTTTTGAAAAACACTTCCAAAGCAGGAGCTTATTCCCTGGTTGTTGGGGTCATTATAGTTTTCTTCTTGTCCCTCACTGCCAGTTCTTCTCTTGCAATGATGGACAGGAAAAAAATACATTATGCTGTCCACTCCAAATAGGTTGGGCGGTGTAATGTTCTTCCTATAACGGCTCCTACTCTGTCAGGCCATCAGAGGAAGTATACCGTCAATGAGTGCCCCATCAATTTAAAACTTAAGGTCCATCCATCTTTAATTGAGGTGGAAAGGCCGAGGGTTTGGAGTACAGGGTACTCCTTAGTGTTTACGACAAACTCTAAATAAGGGCCTTATTGCTTAAGCATCCAATCTCGAACTCCTTTTTGCTCGAGAATCATAAAAGCACATCTCTGCTCCTAACACACTGTTGGCCAGATGTACAAAGAACTAATCGCAAAAATCTGGTCTCAATTTGCAATCAGTATTTTTGTTAACATTAAAGAATTATATGAACTGACCTATCTACTAATAGGTCAATTCATTAAATTATAATTCAGACTGCGTTGCAATCTGACTTACCTCATGAATATTAATCAGCTGGGTCGCAAATTGCGACTCACTCTGATTGGAGGCCATTGCAGGGTTGGTGTCTTGCTAGGATAAGCAGACCACCATGTCGGTGATCGCCTTTTAATAAAATATACTTTTTTTTTAAGCAATCAGTTATCCTTAAATGGAATTGGGCTCCTTTTAAAAAAACAGTATTTCTTTTCTTAAAAGTTTCTTTAAGGATTTTGCGAATGCATAACCACTCCAACTTGAATTAGGGTCACAAAACCTTGATACATCTCATACCGATTTGGTATTTGGAAGGTACACCAACAACCTAATCGTATAGGGTCATAATCTCATTGCAGGAGTCTGCCAACGTTTACTGACTCCTAAAATGGGGCTAGAACATTCAAAAAGCATTTTAACAGTTATAACTGCCATGTCTGACGTATTTGCAGCTTGATATTTCAGGCTTACGTAACCCCCAACTTTGGTAGGTGTAAGATTTGAACACAATAGCAGCATTTGTGGGATTTTGTTTCTACTTCTATCATCTTGTAGAATGCCCATTGTGTTTTATTTTATGGTAATTGATTTAGATAGTGCTTCACACTCAGATCCAAAGAGTATTTGTCGATAAGCAGCATGCTATTGTTTTGGGGTATGCGTGTGTCATGTGGGCTATATGGAAGTGTATGATTTAGGGCTAGAGGTACTAAGCATTTTCATGATCACAAACATTCTGATTCTGTGTTATCCTTTGAGATGCTGTGCTATCTAGATGGCATGGAAGTAGAATAACCTTTTCAGGACAGATCAATTAGATTTAAAGTATGGTTTTTGATGCATTGTTTGCCTACACGTCCTCCGTTAACTCAAAACGGGACTGAAGAATTATTTTACAAAAATGTGTGTTAATTTTTAGAGGGTAGTCAAAAGAGTTTGAAGAAAGTTTCTTACCCTCACCAGTGAGGAAGCAACTGGTAATAAAGTAGTGCTAACTTACTCCAGTAAATAATGTTGATCTCTAAAATGGATAAACTTTGACAAAACACCCTCTTTTGCACAATATGAGTGATACCTGGGCAAATTCACAGCAAAACTATTGATTGAAAAACTTTTTGAATTCACTAATTTTGCAAACAACTAATACACAAAGGGCCGAACTGGAGTTTCAAGGTACTGGTGATGTGGGATATCCCCAGGCGAAAGTTACTTTACTCTGCAGTAACACCACACCAGTACTATGTAATTACAAGTTGAACAACAACAAATGTGGAATTTCCATGTGGAACCGCATTTACTGGTTGTTGGAAAATGGTCCTCTCTTAAAGGGTCACCCCAAACTTTTTGCCTTCCTCCCCCTAATTATCTGACTTTTTGGTTGGCTTTAGGACTCTGAGCACTTTACCACTGCTAACCAGTGCTGAAGTGCATGTGCTCTCTTCTCTAAACATAGTATAATTGGTTTATACTTGAGTGGCATATTTAGTTTACTTATAAATTCCTTGTAAAATGGTATACCAAATACCCAGGGCCTGTATTCTAAATGCTACTAGTGGGAAGGTAGCACTGATTGTGCCACCCACACAAGTAGCCTTTCAAACCTGCCTCAAGCCTGCCATTGCAAGGCCTGTGTGTGTAGTTTACTGCCCAGTTATGTGGTGGGGAATGACATAGATAAATGGTTTGCTGCCTATGAAATGGCTCTGAGAATGCATAGGGTCCCAGAGGAGTTCTGGGGTGGTAGTTTGTGGAGGTATATGCCCATGTGGGGAGGGACATGCTACACTGCAACGAAGGACATCCTAGTCAGTAAGTTTAGACTGAGCCCTGAGAGGTATTGGATCAGGTTTGGGGGCAGCCAAAAGATCTCTTCACAAACATGGGTGGATTTCTTGGATTATGTCAGCAAGGCACTGAAACGCTGGGTGAGGGGCAACAAGGTTGGTGATTATTCAGGGATGTACAACTTGATTTTGAAGGAGCACATGCTTGATATTTGTTTTCCTGAGCTGAACTTACACCTAGTTGATAGCAAGTTAACTGACCCCAGGAAACTTGCTGAGGTGGCAGAAACCTGGGTCATAACCAGAGTGTCCAAGAAGGCATCTGGGGGAGGGAAGGGGGGAACCCCAAAAGGGTGGTCAGGGTTCCCAGCAGAAGAAGGGGGGGTAAAAATACAGAGTTATATAAAGGCCCCCAAAACAACTCACAGGGGAAGGGGTGTAGTTCTCATTCCCAATCTGGCCACTAGAAGAAAAACTACCCTGACAAAGGTCAGCAGCCCACACCCATCAAGTGTTATGAGTGCAAAGAGGATTGACCTTACAAGGGGCATGCCAAGTGTACAAAAAGAGCACCACCTCTCACTGCAGGAAAGAATCCAGGGGTGGCTAGTGCAGTGCTGGGGGAGGAGTTTGTCCCAGATAATGGAGGGAGTTTCGTGGGGTTACCCTGTGTGTCTGTGGGTGACAGTGAGATGGGTCCTAAGATCCATGTGCCCTCAAATTCTACAAAGTATAGGCAATGGGTCACAATCAACGGGCAAGGTGTAGAGGCTCTAAGGAATACAAGAGCCAGTATGATTATAGTAAGGAGTCAACTAGTATCCCCAGAGCAGGTAACTCCTAATGCATTCCACCAAGTCGTGGTGGCCTACAATAGAGAGGGTCACTACCCGGTAGCCCTTGTTCCCTTTGAGTGGGGTGGGGGGTTATAGGTCTTCTGAAAGTTGCTGTGAGCCCTGCCATTTATGTGGACTGTTTGTCTGGTAATGACCTGGAGCACACTATCTGGAAAGAAGTGGAGTTCAAGGCTCATGTGTAAATGTTGGGGTTACCTGATTCGATCTGTGCTACGACAAGGTCCATGGCTTCCCAGGATGGGAGTCAAAAAGTTGCTGCAGCCTGGAACCATGGCCCAACCAGCTGCTAAAAAGGGGAAAGGCAGATGGTGTTGTTTAACCAGCCCCTGGGTGTCTTCCTAGTGAGGTGGATGGGGCACCCGCGGTGTCCGCCTTAGAGCTCACTGAGAAGGGCACTGCTTCCCTTTGTGACCTGCCTACACTTTTTGGATGGCATGTAGAAGGAGGACCCACCAAGGAGGAGTTCTGTAGGGCACAGAGAGAGTGTCCAACCCTTGAGGGCATGAGGAAACAGGCTGAAGCCCAAGTAGCAGGTGATGTCTCTGGGAGTTATCACATTTACTGGGAGGAAAACCTCCTTTACAGTGAGTCTAAGGTTCCTGTGCATGGGACAGCAAGGGCCTGGGTAGTCTCCCAATGCTATAGGGCCTTCCTACTGGACCTGGCTCAAGAGATTCCCCTGGCAGGACACTTGGGCCAAGACAAGATCTTTGCAATACTTGTCCCACATTTCTTTTGGTTAAATATCAGGACATCCTCAGATGCAGTCTGCAGGACCTGTGTAACCTTCCAGGCTAGTGGAAAGACTGGGCAAAGGCTTTATACCCCTCTTAACGCACTGCCAATCATTGGCACACCCTTTGAGAGGGTGGGCATCGACATTATAGTGTCTATGAATCCCCAGACTGCTTCAGGCAACAGGTTCATCTGGTTCTGGTGGATCATGCCACTAGGTACCCAGAGGCAAACCCTCTGAGGACCATGACTGTACCTGCAGTGGCAAAGACCCTGATGGGGATTTTTACCCTAGTGGTTTTCCCAACGAAGTTGTGTCTGACAGGAGTACAAACGTCATGTCTGCTTATATGCAGTCAAGGTGGAAGGAATGTGGAGTAACATACAAGTTCTCCACTCCTTCCCATCCATAAACCAATTGGCTTGTTGAGAGATTCAACAAAACCCTGAAAGACATGATTAGAAGCCTGCCTGAGGCCCTGGGGAATAAGTGGGACATCCTCTTGCCATGCATGTTGTTTGCCTACAGGGAGGTATCACAAAAGGGAGTGGGCCTCAGACCCTTTGAGATTCTGTATGGGCACCCTGTTAGAGGACCTCTGAATCTGGTGAAGGAAGGGTGGGAGCAAGCTCCCAGGAAAACTGCCCAGGTTGTAGTGAGCTACATGCTGGCCTTCAGAAGCCAAATGTCCCAGTTGTGAAAGCAAGATTTTGACGACTTGAAAGCCAGTCAGTCTGGGATGAAAGAGTTGTATGACAAAATTCTACCACTGGAATTACAGCCTAGGCAGAACGTGTGAGTTATAGAACCTATGGAATCCAGGGCCCAGCAGGAACACTGGACTGGGCCCTATAACACAATTGAGAAGAAGGGTAAGACTACCTACCTGGTGGATCTTAAGACCCCCAGGCAATCCCATAGGTTACTTTACATCAATGGCCTCAAATCTCACTTTGAGAAGTCTGAGATCACCATGCAGTTGGTGACAGATGGAGAGGAGGAATAGGAGAGTGAACCTCTCCCTGACCTCTTGAACTCCAAGGAGATAGATAGGTCTGTGGAAGGAGCAATCCTTTCCCCCACTCTAACTTCTGAGCACCAGGGGGACTGTCACCAATTATTGGGACAGTACTCCTCTCTGTTCTCCCTTATTCCTAGGACTACCCACCTATGTACCCATGATGCGGAAACAGGGGACAACTTCCCTGATAAGAATAAATCTTAAAGGTTGTCGGATAAGGTGAGGGCTAGCATCAAGAGAAAAGTCTTCAAGAAGTTGGAATTGGGGGGAACCATCCAGTAGCCCCTGGTCCAGTCTTGTGGTTCTGCTACCAAAAGCTGCTACAGAGGGCACCACACCTGAACTAAGGTTGTGTGTTGATTATAGAGGACAAAATTCTGTGTACTTAAGTACCTTTGATCTTACATTAGGGTATTGGCAGATCGCCCTAACAGAAGGTGCCAAGGAGAGGTCAGCCTTCTCCACTCCAGACGGCCACTATCAGTTAGAAGTGATACCCTTTGGACTCAACAATGCCCCTGTCACCTCCCAGAGGTTGGTGAACCAGGTACTTGAGAGTATGGAGACATTCTCTGCTGCCTATCTGGATGACATGGATCTTCAGTAGCAGTTGGAAAGACCACATTTTTCACCTCCAGGAAGTGCTTCAGGCTCTGCAACATGAGGCCTGACTATCAAGTCAAGTAAGTGCCAAATAGGGCAGGAGTCTGCGGTGTACTTGGGACACCTGGTGGACAGGGGTAAGGTGCAGCTCCTCCAGGCCAAGAGACTATCATGGCTTGGGAGCCCCCCAAAACCCAGACCGAGGTCAGAGCATTCTTGAGCCTCACTGGATACTACAGGAGGTTTATCAAGGGAGATGGCACCACTGTTGCCCCCATGACTGAGCTGACTTGTAAGAAGCAGCACAGAAATGTGATTAGGACAGAGGCATGCCAAACTGCATTTGACTCCCTGAAGCATGTCATGTACACAGCTCATGTGCTCAGTGCCCCTGACTTCTCCAAAGAGTTTATCATTCAAACAGATGCCTCAGAATATGGCAGAGGGGCACTGTTATCACAGCTAAATGAGGAGGGCCTGCACCAACCTTCAGCCTTCATCTCCAGGAGGTTACTCCCCAGTGAACAGAGGTGGATTGCTATAGAAAGAGAAGCTTTTGCTGTGGTCTGGGCACTGAAGAAGTTGAGGCCATTAACTGCTTTGCACTCACTTCCTGATTCAGACTGACCACAGGCCCCTCAGGTGGCTCATGCAAATGAGGGATGAGAATCCAACATTGTTGAAGTGGTCCATTTCCCTATAGGGTGTGGACTTCAGGGTGGAGCACAGAAAAGGAGTAGACCAGGCCAATTCTGACTACCTAGAGGTTGGGTAGATCTCCCAACTTTCAGCTGGGGGGACAGGTGTTAGACCTGTCATCCTTAGGGTGGTCTTCCCCCAACTTTTTGCCTGCTTACCTTCACTTTTTGCTGTATCTTTTTTGTTGGCCTTAGGACTCTGAACACTTTACCATGCTAACCAGTGATAAAGTGCATGTGCTTCTCCCCGAAACATAGTGACATTAGTGTATACCTGATTGGCATATTTAGTTTACCTGTAAGTCCCTTGTAAAATGGCATACCATATACCCAGGACCTGTAATTTAATGACTAGTGGGCCTGCAGCACTGATTGTGCCACCCACACAAGTAGCCTTTCAAACCTGCCTCAGGCCTGCCATTGCAGGGACTTTGTGTACAGTTTACTGGCACTTCGAAATGGCATTTAAAACCACTTGCCAAGCCTTAAACTCCCCTTTTATTACACATAGGTCACCCCTAAGGTAGGCCCTAGGTAGCCCTAAGGGCAGGATGCTGTGTGAGTAAAAGGTAGGACATGTACTTTTAAGTTTTACATATTCTGGTAGTGACAAACAGCTAAATTGTTTTTCACTACTGTGATGCCTACTCCTCTCAAAGGAGAAGAAAGGAGAGAGGAAGCGCACACTTACATCTGAATAGGCTGTGTCCTGTCCCGACACAAAAGACTAATTACCCCCACAGATAGCCTGGCAGACAGGGCTGGGATGAAAGGTGATGTGTGCACTTCACAGAGCTGCTTTGAAGTCACCCTCCACTTCAAAGGCACATTTGGGTATAAGTACTGGGGCTCTGACCCTACCAAATCAGAACACTACTGGACCTGAGAACAACTCTGCTGCAGTAAAGACTGCTGAGCTGTAAGAATTGCCACTTCGTCTTGACTGACTGTTCTGAGGAAGTGCTTCTCCGCTTTGCTGAGCTGCTCTCCTTTCTGCTGATCTCTGCCCTGCTGAGGACGAGGACTGGACCCATGTTACTTGATCCCAAAATGACTCCAAAGGCTTGCTAGCTTCCCTCCTGTTTTCTGGAGTTTCAGGGACACAATAGACTTTCTGTACTGCTGGACTCGGTCATCTGTGAGTCCTACCCTTGTCTGAGGTGCCACCTTCAGTCCTAGAACTTGGATGTGGGTTCTGCAGCTGATTTTCTACAAAACCGATGCATCGTAACCACTGCACCCATTGGAAACAACGCAGTGCACTTCGATGCAGACGCAGAGGGTGTTCGACGACAGCGGTTCTACAGCCTGCACGGCCCGACAACAATGCTCTGAGCAGCTCAACAACGATGCATTGCCTGCATCTCAATAGAGCTCAACAATGACGCAGCGACCCGACTGCGTGGAAAAGATCGATGCATCGTGCCCTCAGCGTCGACTCTTTGCTACATCCAAGGTACTTTTTCAGCGGGACCTGCGTGAGTCTCGTAGTTGGCCTGCACTCCATCCCGGTCGGCCTGAACTTTGGATTTGCTCCAGTCGCGACCTCAAGTAACCTTTTGCGCTACTGACTTCAAAGCATTGTTTTTACATTTATTCTTTTTAAAAACTCATATCTCGACTTCTCTGATTGGATTTTTGTTGTTTTGGTCTTGTTTTATTCAGATACATATTCTCAATTTTTCTAAACCTGTGTGGAGTCTTTTTGTGGTGTTTTCATTGTGTTACTGTGTGTGTTGCACAAATACTTTACACATTGCCTCTTAAGTTAAACCTCCCTGCTCTGTGCCAAGCAACCAGAGGGTGGGCACTTGTTAATTTAAAGTGTGTATCTAGCTTACCCTGACTAGGATTGTGGCCCCTACTTGGATAGGGTGAAAGCCTCTGCCAACTAGAGACCCAGTTTCTAACACTGGTCATGTACCCACACAGAATTTCTTATTCCCTCAGGTTTAATGCATACATTTCCCACCTGCTCTGAACTCTGAGGGGGGCTCTGGGTGGGGTGGGGTGGAGGAAGAGAGAGAGAGAGTGGGGAGTAGAGGAGAAAAGGCACAGATACATTTTGGCAGGGGAAAGGATTGAATTCTCCCCCCTTCAGAAAAACAAAAAAATCTAGTGAGGATGCTTGGCTGCTGCTGCAGCAAAATCCTCCTGCTATTTTATTGGGTGGAACCACTGCCCTATAAAATCAGGTCCAGTGTTCCAATACCCGGTAAAATCAGTTGCCAGAACACAAGTCCACTCGGGGGGGCGTGGCCAAGATGGTGGCGCGCACGGACGCTCTTTGATAAGCTCTGTGCTTGGCCTGCCACATTATCCTGTAATACACTTCCAAGAGACGATTACCCGGGGACCAAAGTATGGCGAAGTCCCCTGCATACCTGGGGATCCTCGTGAGTGACTCGGAGAAAGGCAAGGCCCATTGATTCGGGGGCGGTGCAGAGCTCACCTGTACCGGCGGTTATCGGCTGCGGCTGTGCCGGTCAGCTCCTCCAGGAAGTCGGCGAGGTAAGGAGGAACGTCGCCGGAGGTAGTGCTGGCGGCGACGTCTTCCCCTCCCGGAGTCCACTGTTCCTGTGAGCGCCCTGGGAACGTGAACCCCCCGGGCGCCGTAATCCTGCAGCGGCGAGCCATTGCGTTGCACCGAGGCTCGAGCCTGGGAAGTGTACCGTTTCACCCCCACCACGTCACAGCCCTGTGGATCCAGCGGCTGGAGTATTGGGGTGCACCGCAAGTGTGCAGAGTCTCCCCCACGCAATAAACAGGGGGAAGAAAGGGAAAAAAGAAGAAAAAAGACAAAAGAATAAATACAAAAGAATAAGGGATCGTGACCTGATCTGCACTTTGGGATCTAGGCGGTGGAGTTGCTGGAGGGCCTGCCCGCTTCCACACCAAGGTCAGATTCGCTCTGTGGCTGGATTCCTCCCCTTTCCCCCCCCTCGCCTTGAGTGTTGCCTGTGCCCTGGGAGGTGCGGGGGGCACTGTGGCCTGAGACAAGCCTTGCAGCACAAGTTGCCTTGTTTGGAAGCTCTCCTGGGAGGCCGTTGACCCCATAGCCGACAAAGGGTACACGGCTGAGGCGTTTGAAGGGGACTGGAGTGGCGCCATTTTGGAGGTGAGGGGCCTTGTGCAGCGCGACGCCATATCCCTATGTGGAGATATCCTGGGCAACCTGACACCTACCATAAAGAGCGGTGGCTCTTGGATAGCACGTATAGGCCCCTTTGCGTGGAGGACGCCGCCTGTGCGGTTATCGTAGCTGGGTCCTGCCGGTGCTCCGCTACACAATGGGAAAGCCGCATTTGGACAAAACCCAGCCCTCGCAAGCTGAAACATCGATGTCAGGAGCAGATGGGGGCTGTACAGTGCAACAAGGTGCACCTACTAACACAGCCCCGTTGGATCACTCACATCGATTCGACGAGATGATGGCTGCAATACTGGACATAAAAACCACGTTGGGGCCCAAAATTGACATATTATGCGTAGAAATGGGATTACTGAGAGACGATCACAAAAAACTCAAAGTAAGAGTGGAGGAATCGGAATCGGTGTTGGCAGCCCTGCGCCCCTCGGTATCCACGGCCACAGATCAACTCCAAGCCCTGCAACGGGAGGTGGAATACTTAGCGGGCAGAGTCGAGGACCAAGAAGGTCGTTCCCGCAGGAATAATGTATGCATCGTGGGGCTGCCGGATCGAGTGGAAAGACCGGCCATGGACCTATATCTGAAACAATGGTTCTCAAACGAAATCCTACAGGCAAGACCTTGAAATTCTTCTCCATTGAAAGGGCACATAGGGTGCCAGGTGGCCCTCCGCACCCAGGGAATCCGCCACGTCCAGTAGTGGCTAGACTGTTTAATTACAGGGACAGAGACCACATCCTCCAAGCAACTAGATCTAGGGGCCCCTGGCAAGTGGAGAACGCAATTGTGCATATATATCCTGATTATACCCTGGCTGTACAACGTCGGAGATCTTCATATATAGAGGTCAAGCAATGACTGAGAGAGCACCAGATACAATATGCGTTGCAATATCCAGCCAAGCTGCGTATTACCCACAAAGACTCCAACATATATTGCTCTACACCGGAAGAAGCCTGGTCTTGGTTGGACCGAAATGGCCTGGCGCACCCTCCACCCACTGTTAAGGTGGACCCACGAGCAGCTTGGAAACTAGTAGGCGCAAATAGGAGGCGCGGGAGGAACAAGATACAACGGCCAACCATGAAGCAGGTGGCAGCTGAGCGAGCAAAAGCTATAAAGGCGGCGGAACATCTCAATAATGCTGTGGTGCCAAATAGAACTGATTCGGACTCATAAGATGGACAGGACCGTCCAGTATCCCTAACAGACTCACAGTTTGCTGGGCTGAAAGGAGAAGGTCCGGAGGTGACCCCAAAGACAGCAAATGAGCTGGGGTGACTCCCTGAAGTGCGCAGACTCTTGAGGATGAGCTCTTAAATCTAACTATCGGATGGTGAATAGACTGTGGGGATCCTCTGTGTATCCTTTTTTCTCAGTATTATTTGCATGTGCTGAAATGCATAAATGTGGGCTTGGGGGGACTCTGCTATCTGGATGTATATTGACTCCTTTCTCAAACAGGGGGGACTGAGCTATGTGATATCTTAGCGTAAGTTGGTTATCAGATGGCAGCGAAGGCCAGGCTGGAACAGAATTTAGCTGCACCCCCACAGAACGGTTCGTAGCTGAGATATCAACTGTTACACAATAAGTTTGATGGCATTTCAGTGCATATGGGCAATCAAACAAAGGGGGCCCCTATCTAGGCAAATAAAGGTAGTGGGATCATAGGGAAAACAGGAAGCAATCAAACAAGCAAAAATCCCCTACCTATTTATTTAATAATATGCTAAACGTCATATGATGTAAACATGTGAAGAGTGCTAAAAGGAAGAAAGGACAAAAATATAACAAAATAGATTTATTTTTTCAATGAAAATACAAAAAACTCAGATGTAGTACAAAAAATAATTATTAAATGAATACATGTACGTGATCCCACCACTCATTCAAACAACTCACAACTACAAACATACTAACATACTTCTTTCATGCAAACAACCGACCTGCATACACTGACTGAAACGACACAAAAGGACAATGAATGATAATATATTCGATAAATATCATGAATCTAATAAAACAACATTCAACTGATCATAGAAGTATCACAAACGCCGACGCGCATTTCGGTGTACAAGCCAAATGTGGCTAAACACCTTCATCAGGGCGTGGATACCACAACAGGGGGGTGGTGGGGAAATTTCTTGAAGCATTCAAGCGAAATGGAGATAAATCGGATGTTCTGATGCGTGTCCAATTTCTTCTACTGTGTGGACGCCGTCAATGAATGCAGCTGCACTTCTATCTAGTTCAAATATGAAAGTTCTGTCTCTTTCCTGCAATTGAAGGATTGAAAGTGGGCTTCTCACTCCATCATTCTCATCCAGTAGCAACCGGCATGTATATTGACTCCTTTCTCAAACAGGGGGGACTGAGCTATGTGATATCTTAGCGTAAGTTGGTTATCAGATGGCAGCGAAGGCCAGGCTGGAACAGAATTTAGCTGCACCCCCACAGAACGGTTCGTAGCTGAGATATCAACTGTTACACATTAAGTTTGATGGCATTTCAGTGCATAAGGCCAATTGCACGTTAGCAAGCCGGCCTTGGGTGGGGAGTTTGGGGAAAGTTATTTTTGATTAATGCAATCTCTACTTTTTATTGTGAGGTGCTCGCAATGCATTTGTGCAGCAGGGTGTGCGGTGGGGTGGGTGGGGGACAGATGGGGCGAGCGGGTGGGCCGGATGGCTGGGGGGGAATTGCATGTGGGGGGTTCCCTCTGTTTTCTGTGTATTAGGGATCAAATGGCAAATAACGAATACACACTTGTAACCTGGAATGTGCATGAGTTGGCAGGTTGCGTGAAAAGACACAAAATATATCAATATTTGCGCTCACATAAGATCGCACTAGCGTTACTACAAGAGACGCATCTCACTGCACAAACATTGGTCTCTCTGCGTAAGCGTTGGAGGGGCACAGTGATAGGCACCTCATATTCCGGTTACGCCAGAGGCGCCCTTATTTGGGTAGCGCCAGGCACCACATTGAAATTTGAACGTACCCGCATTGATCCGCAGGGTCGGGACGTGGTGTTGGAGGGTCTGCTAGAAGGGTCCCCAATTTCACTGGTCTCTCTGTATGCCCCGAACACCGGACAAGCTCAGTTCTTGCAGTTACTCACACCATCCTTGTTGTCTGACCCTACAGCACCAACATTTTGGGGAGGGGACTATAACTGCACATATGATCTCGATCTGGATCGTTTGCGGCTGCTGCTCCTGGGAGCACAATCCATCCCAATATCAAGACACTTGAGGGATTGGGTGGACCGCATGCTACTACGGGACGCATGGCATAGCCAAAACCCTGGAACACGCTTATATTCCCATTACTCCACGCTGCATGACCTCCACACGCGGATTGACGCAGTATATTGCTCAATTGACGCCTTAGCTAGGGTAGCACACTCGGAATACTTAGCAAGGGCGTTATCCGATCATAATCCACTGCAGCTGCGCATATCATGGGGCGCTCGGAGAGCTAGGATCCCGGCATGGCATCTCTCTGTGGCAGCACGTAGGGACACGACCTTTCGCACCGCCATTTCACAGGTGATCACCACATATTTCCAGGAAAATACAGGAACGGCTTCAAATAGAGGCATAGAATGGGACACGTTTAAAAATGGTTGCCCGAGGGCAGGCCATCAAGATGACGGATGGCTCACGCATGGCGCTATTGGCGGACTCGCAAAGACATGAGGCG
Source organism: Calotriton arnoldi (assembly GCA_963921515.1). NCBI lineage: Eukaryota > Metazoa > Chordata > Amphibia > Caudata > Salamandridae > Calotriton > Calotriton arnoldi. The sequence continues at coordinate 178,875 of CAWUFW010016023.1, read as the reverse complement.
GAAATTCAAAGATGTGAAAGCCTGGCGCCCACGGACCCCTGGGTGGTTCCTCTGCTTGCTAGGGCGCACCTGGCATACAAGGAGACCTTAGACAGCCTGAATGCACTAGACTACAAGCATTACATAGCCCGGAAGCATGCAGAGGGTGACAAAGCAGGCAAAATGCTCGCTTGGCTCTTAAAATCCGACGCTTCCCAACCCCCCATCACCGCGATATACAACAACGAAGGGGTACTAGCAAACACTCAGGCGGCAATAAACGACTCTTTTTACAAATAATACGCAGCGCTACACAGAGTGCCTGTAGAGGATAATCTCCCTCACATTCATAGTTTCTTAACACCAGTACAGCTTCCGCAGGTTACAAAACCTCAGCATGATTCCTTGGAGGAACCTATTACAGTGGTAAAATACTGGATGCCATTAAACAGTTAGCGGCGGGTAAGTCCCCGGGTACTGACGGCTGGCCCTCGGAGCTGTACTCCACATATGTGGAACAACTAGTGCCCCAGTTATTGAACATGTATCAGGACGCTTATGAAAGGGGAGAGCTCCCAGCCTCATTGCGAGAGGCACTGTTAGTGGTGCTGCCTAAACCCGGAAGAGATCTGTTGCAAATGGCATCATATCAGATCTTGTCGCTACTGAGTGCCGATTATAAAATACTCAGAAAAGTACTGGCCAATAGGCTAATGGAAATGGCAACCCTTTTGATGCATGAGGATCAAAATGGCTTTATCCCGTGGAGAAATACTGGATTGAACCTGCGCCGCTTGTTCAGGTTGCTGGACTGGGCCGATACCGAAATCGACACCCTCTGGCTAGCAGCACTGGATATTGAAAAGGCGTTCGACACCCTAGGGTGGCAATACTTGATAGAAGTGCTAGGCAAATTCGGCATTGGTCCTAAGTTTTTACGCTGGGTGCGTATGCTGTATACAAACCCGCAGGCATGAGTACGGACAGGGCGGGACATATCTCCGCAATTCATAATTGAACGTGGTACCAGACAGGGCTGCCCCTTATCGCCTATCTTATTTGCATTCGCTATGGAGCTGTTAGCGTGCAAGCTCTGCCAGCGAGTGTTGGGCTGGGGTATTCATGCAGACAGGCAATGTCACATAATTTCATTATATGCGGATGACGCACTGGTGAATTTGCGGGGAGACAATGCTGTGTTACACAACTTAATGGTGCTTCTGGATACTCATGCTACTGCCTCTGGCCTTCGAGTTAACTGGCCAAAGTCAGTAGTCTTTCCCATAAAAGTGGTTCCACTGGAGCAAAGGCAGGATATTCCCCAAACCCCGCTGAAGTGGGCATTCGACTCGTTTAAATATCTTGGGGTGCAGGTTTACCATTCCAGTGTGGATATCGTAGAGGGGAATCTGGGTAGGGCAGTATCCAGAGCACGCGCAGCAATGCCGTTCTGGTGCGGACTTCCCTTGTCTCCTATGGGCAGAGTGGCCATAGCTAAAATGCTTTTGCTCCCGAGGCTCCTATACTTTTTCGCCGTCCTCCCGCATAAGTTACCGAGGTCTATTTTTAAGGATCTGGAGTCGCTTCTTGTTGCATTGATATTGGGAGGCTCAAGGTCAAGAGTGGCACTTTGCAAATTATACCTTCCACTTACAGATGGGGGACTGGGTGCTCCAAATTATGAGCACTATTACGCTGCCGCACAACTTCATTGGCCAATGAGATGGCGAGCGAGCACTCATAGGGCAGAGCTGTCCAGTTGGGCAATACCATTAAGACGTACAGCAATCATAGAATGGCTGTCGGGCTGCACTACCCTGACGCAGAGGAAGCAGGGTAACCTGTTAATGACGGCAGCTAGGCACATCTGGCTGCGATATGTGACAGCCAGGGGCCAGACAATGCCAAATGCGCCTATGCTCCTACTTGAGATTTTACCAGGTTCATTCACCTGTCATGACCGACCGGAGCTGGAGGCTTGGGCAGCGGTGGGACTGGACACCTGGGGCGACTTATTCATAAATGCGCAGCTACAGAGCCTAGATGGGCTGATAGCGAACCTTGGTGTCGCGCAGGGCACTTTTCTGCTTTACGCACTATTGGCACGACAATTCCTCCAAACGTGGGAGAACGCGGAGAAGGAGCCAGACACATCACAGGTGCTGCAAACTCTGCTTACGCATGGGAAGGGCAGACATGCGGTGACTGCACTATATAGTTCTCTTAACACAGATGCTACTTCCATATTGGCGCCACTGCGGGCATACTGAGACTCTGAGTTGGCAGTCACCATAACTGATAAACAATGGCTACAGTGCATAGGGTATCCCAAAATAATATCCATGAATGCCAGACTGAAATATACACAGTTTAATTTCTTACATCACACATATTTAACACCACATAGACTAGCCCGAATGTACCCTATGTCGGTTGACATATGTGCTCGCTGTTCTGGGTCGGATGCAACGTTCCTCCATATGGTCTGGCCATGCCCTAGCCTGGGTGCATATTGGAGGGAGGTCGCGACGATGCTAGGGGGAGCAACTAACACACTAATACCGGTACAAGGTCTGCACTTTCTACTAGGCATCACCAAGCGTAATGCTAGGCGGAAAAATCTTAACAAATTTTTAGATCTAGCGCTAGCACTAGCGAAAAGGAGAATAGCCATGTCATGGAAATTGAACGCTGCACCTGAGGTACGTAGCTGGATGCTGGATCTCCGCAAGGCACTAGTGGCAGAACACACTACACAAACACAGATGGTACACCGTAACCTTCCCCGAACTAACCCCACGCAGTGGCAAGAATACTTGTCCTTTGTGGAAAATAGATTGAATGATTCCTGTCCCACGCGGGGCTTAGATGATCCTTTATTCTTGGCTTCGGTAGAAGAACACTGATGTTCGTGGGCTGGACCCTTCCCCGGCTGGGGCCTAATCTAAGTAAATGGGCCCTCTGGCCCCTGCGGGCAGACGGGAGGGTATTGCATGCGGTCCTCTGGTTCCTCCCCCGCCGCACCCCCCCTTTTCGCTACACCCGTCAACTTTAAGAAACACACATATATGCAAACGCACTAGCTTATACACGACCCACATCACTATGTGCACGGGGAATATTAGAGATTGTATAGTTTTCTCTTTTCTTGTTCAGTGTTTATAGCGTACTGTTTGGTGTGAAAATATGGGGACAAAGTAAGTCTGTTGCTTTATTTGTTAAGCATAATGTGGATAATATACAAGGATATTTACAGTGAATTTGTTTCCGTACCTGTTACCAGAAAGCAATGTAACCTGGTACCCCACCAAGTGTCAAGATGGTAAATGTCACCGTATAATATTGTATACTAAAGATGATAACTTGTCATATGCTTAAACTATGAAAAACCAATAAAGACGATTTAAAAAAAAAAAAGTTTTTAAAAAAAGAACACAAGTCCACTCAGGACCCCTGATTATAAGCATGGCTTTAGTCTATTAAAATACCCAAGACTGGGTTTTACAAAGAAAAACTATCTGGATCTGAAAAAGGTTTTAACAAGCAGGCAACGCTGCACCTATATTTAACACACATTATTAAAAAGGGAAGAGGTACACATTTGTTTTTAAGTTGTGAGCAGAACTATACAAGAAGTCTGAAAAAATAAAGTAGTTGAATCAAAAAGGAGTCTGGCTATCAGTAAATATTTAATAAGTCATCCATTCTATAGCGCTATTATCAGCCAGTGGTTGCGAACACAAGAACAATCAGAAAACTACCACTGAATGCTCAAGGCTCTATCATTGCATTTCACCTCGGAATATCAGCGTTTGAGGACCCCTTGGGAAGCACATCAAATCGAGGGATAACACCTTTGTATCTTTGAATACTCCACGTAACATCACAGACACCGACCAAAAGTCAATCTTTAAAGTATGATAGACAGGGCTTCCCCTGAGGCTCTTAAAGAACCTGGGGGCATATTAGCAAGACCCACGTTAAGATTATCGCCGTTTTAGCGGCAGGAAACTGCCGCTAAAACGGCGATAATGGGCTTGCTAATATGCGTTATGGAATTCCAATAGAAGCCCAGGTTAGATGTCCTGCACATCTAACCTGGGCTTCTATTGGAATTCAATAACGCATATTAGCAAGCCCATTATCGCCGTTTTAGCGGCAGTTTCCTGCCGCTAAAACGGCGATAATTTTAACGTGGGTCTTGCTAATATGCCCCCTGTTTCGATATGCTTTAGGACTATCGTGAAATTTGCACCAAATCTCCTCAGTACTAAAAAGAATTTAATTTCATGCTGTTGAAGATCATAGCAAATGTGCATCTAAACGTGTTGAATATGGACGTGAAACTACGATGCAGAGGGGTAGGGTAGGGAAAGTGCACTGGATTTATGAAATTGAGGGGTATATTTACAAGGCGTTAACACCACCAGAACGTCACTTTCTGTGACGTTATGCTGGCGTTAAGTCCTTCGCCTTATGTACAAGGCGATGTTAAGCCACTTAACGTGGCTTAATGCCGCCTTGTAAATAATGCCCCTATTCATGCAGCTCCTAGCAGGGAAAGTGGCGTGCAAAGGGTGTTGCAGTGGACGTTCTGCCGCAACACCCATAGCTTTTTGACTCTGCCCCATATTTACAAGGTATGGGACAGTGCCAAAAATACCGCCAGGGAATACCTGGTCTTAAGCAGGAGATACGAGGAGAAATGTTTTATTTCTCCTCGTATTTTGCTCTTTCCACGTGTAGAATAGAGCAAACATAGATAGAGCAAATCACCTGTAAATATTGTTCATTTGCAGGAAGGTCTCCCTTCCTGCACATAAACAATTGCCTCTGCAGCGCAGGCACCCTAGCAAAATGGCGCTAGGTTGCCTGCGCTGGCGCTAGGCAGCTTTTGTAGCGCCAGCACTAGAGGTAATGCAGGGGTGCGCCGTATTCTTGTGAATACGGCACATACCTGCATTTTGAAACTGTCGGAGCACGGCGTTACCAATTTTGGTGTAACACAGTTTCTTGTAAATATGCCCCTGAATGTCATTAACAGAGGAAGGAAATGAACATGGGAGGAATTTTTTAAAAATTTAGAGCTTTAAGAAACAACTAAGGCATAGGCAAAGTGAAATATGGAGTGAAAATATGTGTCTCTGTTTTCACCCTCTAAACCTTTAAGCGCAAATATGTAATGGCCAAAGCAAACTCAAATATTGGCGTACCCAAAGCAATTCATCCATTGCCCTGTTATCTTTCGGCGATAAGTCATCTGTTCTGCTTAAAAAAATAAGGGGCATATTAGCAAGACCGGCGATAAAATTATCGCCGTTTTATGCGGCAGGAAACTGCCGCTAAAGCAGCGATAATGGGCTTGCTAATATGCGTTATAGAATTCAATAGAAGCCCAGGTTAGATGTCCTGCACATCTAACCTGGGCTTCTATTGAATTCTATAACGCATATTAGCAAGCCCATTATCGCCGTTTTAGCGGCAGTTTCCTGTCGCTAAAACGGCGATAATTTTATCGCCGGTCTTGCTAATATGCCCCTAAAAGAGAGAGAATGAAATGCCACTACCTCGCCATCCTTATTTGTCTGCACTATATTGAAATCGAATTCTCATAAAAAAATGAGCACATGCGGCATGTCAGACGTTTTTGTGGGCCCCGGGTGCAAATTAGTGTGGCCCCCACATAGCTCCTGCCTCTAAGTTAAAAACAATCCTCTAAGAAATGAGAAAACACTGCCCCTCCAGCTTCGGTGCCATATAGGAGTGGAGCTGTTTAAATAAACAAGGCAGCCTTGCGCCAATATCCATACATACATATTGCAACACACGCAGTGGCCTCTAAAGAGCCCATGGCCAGTGGATAAGGTCCCCCGCCCCCCCTCTGAAAGCCCTGTGTGCAAGGTGTTTGCTCCCTCTTTCCTGTCCACAGTTAAAGAGTGAGAAGTCTTGATTGACTTCTTCCTAATAGACTTTCAAGACGTTTATCTCACAGCACATGTCCATTCATAGATGAGGCAATCACATTTCAGTGACGTGCTTCAAAGAAAGGGAAGGTTTGCTGTATGTGATTTATCTGCAACATTTTATCCAAGGCCAGTTCCAAACAGATATCTTCCACTGAGAGCAAATCCACCCTAGTAACAGAGGATTATTTGACACAGGTTTGTTTTCATCCTTAGTCGCTAATATTTTCAGCCAAATAATATGCAGCCTGTATCCTTTTGTAAAATTATTGATTTGTGGAAGGGTTACAACCAAAGCTTAAAAAAGAACACAAGCATGCACCCAGGGCAACAAAATAACCATCCCTTCTCTTTGCTAAAGGTGCTTGGTGCATTATAATTGTCTATACTTCTTTACCTTTAGCCACACATTTTCCATTAATTGTTATACAATTTTACAACAAATTTGCATGTTCCTGATTTTATTAGGTCTAGGTAGAGACAGGTTTAAGTGCCTGCCCGAGATCATGCCACAACTAAGGGGCCGATTCCGATTTGGGCCGGAAATCTCCCCGACCGAGCAGGACTCGGAGAGATTTCTGACCGATTCGGACTCTGGCAGCCCGACCGAACGAGTACGATGCGCACGTATGCCATCGGACTTGAGTCGGTCGGACTCCCATTGAAGTCAATGGGAGCCGGTCGTACAACGCGTACGCGGGCTCCCATTGACTCAATGGGTGCGAGGCGGTCAAGGGCGCCCCCTACAGCGGGTACACGTTGAAGCGACTCGCGCCGTACACGCACAGGTAGGGGGGACCCTTGGGTCCCCCCTGTGTGCGACTCGCGCGGCTACGCGTACATGGGGGTCCGACACAGACCCCCAAAGTACGTCTCCGACTGCTCTTTCGAGCCGGAGTGCGCGGCTCGGTCGGACTGCTCGCGGCGCGCATCGTACTCACCCGGCCGGGGAACGTCTCCATTGCGTGGTGCGAGTCGAGTCCGAGCGAGTCGGTCGGTGCGGTTCGACCCGGGAACGAGTCGGTCGGAGCGGTCGGGACGCCCGGACGAGTCGGTCGGCGATTTCGCATCGTACTCGCTCGCCCGGACGCGCGTATGAATCGGTCGGGAAATAGGGCTCCGAATCGGATCCGGTTAAGCCGAATCCGATTCGGAGCCCTACCGGCCGAGATCGGAATCGGCCCCAAAGAAGGAACAAAGGAATTTACAGGGAGGGGCTTGGGAAGACCCATAAATCTCCATTTGGAAGCTGACCAGTTGATTGTCCAGCAGTATAATTAAATCACCTAGGGAATGAGACAGTTTTTAGGTCTTGCTAGCGACAGCACTGGCATAGGTAATGTGATTAACTAAAATGAATAAACATAGCGGGGGCTGGGATCAGCATCATTTGCTCCCCCCACCACAGCAGATAGCACAGCAATCACATCTGCCACTAAGTCACAAAACAGAGCAGTGAACACAGCTGTACCCACATCACAGTCCACAGTAGGGACCACCCTGATGGGTTAGTAGCAATGATGATATCAGACACCACACCAAAGGAAATAGCAACAAACCCAGCTACAAACCCCCGCAATGAACAAAGCTTCTACCAAACCAGTGACAACAGTAGTGAACACAGCTGCAACCTTAGAAGGAACAACAACAGAAATAGCTTCTACCACTACAGGAATGTAAGAAGTTAGAGTAATAGTTGAGAGGGGTAAGGACCCACCTCAAAAAATTATCACAATCCTTGCCAGTGTGAATAAATAAAGTCACTAAATACACCTGAGCTTAACCCCATGGTAGTTGTGGAACAGAGCAGACAGGCTTAACTTAGAGGCTACGTATAACGTTTTTAGGCAGTACTGAAAAAGTAATTTTTCGAAATGCTAAATAATAAAAATCTCAAAATCGGGTAATATTTAAGAAACAAAGGGCCAGATGTACGACCCATTTTTGCATGCGCAAACTCGTTTGTGCATGCAAAAACATATTGGGCCATGTACATAGCCCATTTAGCGAGTCGCAATTTTTTTGCGACTCGCTAAATATGTTTTGCGTTCCCTTCCAAATTGCGAGTCTCAAAACAATGTACTAAAGTTTTGCGACCGCAATTGCGGTCGCAAAACACTCACAATTTACACCTACTTCAAGTTGGTGGTAATGCATTTGCAAATGGGAAGGGGTCCCCAGGGGACACCTTCCCATTTGCAAATGCATGCGAAATAATTTTCTACGGGCAGGCGTTTCATTTTATGTTTTTTTAAATGCATCCCGTTTTCCTTTAAGGAAAACGGGCTGTATTAAAAAAAAAAAAGCTGCTTTATTAAAAAGCAGTCCCAGACATGGTGGTCTGCTGAGCCCAGCAGGCCACCATCCCTGGGAGGGCTGGCATTCACAATGGGCTCGCAAATTGCGATAGGCATATTAATGAGCCTCGCAATTTGCGACCCCATTGGGAATCACAAAACAGTGTAAACACACTGTTGTACATTTCATTTAGCACCTCGCAATTTGCGACTCGCAATGTGTCGCAAATTGCGAAGCGCTAAATGAAAGGGTCGTATATCTGGCCCAAAATGACATCAAAATGACAAAAATCCAATAAGGGGAACCAGTGATATGAATTTTTGATGTTTGTATTTAAAAATACTCTTACAAAGCACTAAAAGCCAACTGCGGGCATCTGACCTTCGTGCACAGGTACATGGGTAAGATTTAATGTCAACCATGATGGAGCATGTGCCGGATACATAGACATGGTTCATCCAAGTCGCATTTTCACTGAGAAACTTATATAAAGGTAGAAAGTCATCAGTGGGGCCAGGCAGCCAACTGCATCTGTGGAAGGACTTGACAACAACGAAGAACTGTTGCACATGGTCACAGAGAATATTGGAGGCTGCTTGGTGTTGGGCTCTGTAAAGCTATTGACAAAGGCTGTCAGCATTGCTCGGTTGCTGCTTAGTGCTGAATATGGTGAAATCGTCAATTTGGTGCTGCTTACCGTTGAGTTCAGGAAAGCCATTGATCAGGTGCTTCTCCATCTCAAATCTGGTGAAGCCTTTGATGAAGGTTGTCAACATCGATGCTCTTTGTTGAGTCCAATCAAGCTATCAGTTTGTCAGGGAGGAGTACGTTCTGACCACAGTCAAAGGTTCATGACCTTAGGGACAGAACTTGGGGGTCAGGACTCACTTCCACTGAGGCCAGCAGAGGGAGCACAGATCAGGGCCAGTAGGGACTGGACAGCTGGAAAGTAGAAAAAGTACTCTCGAAGCTTGTTGTAGCTCTGTAGCTCAAACAGAAGGTCAGCCAATTGACCCTTAGAGTCACTTATGGGGCCTTGGGTTCAAGCCAAGCAGGTCCAGGCTTCCTTATGGTTTTCCCTAAATCATGGTAGTCCTTCTTATGATTCATCTCAGGTCCAGGAGTATTCTGAGGAGGGTACTGGGGATGCCACATTTATGCCCAGTGTCAGTCATGGGTGGAGGCAACTACTGACCACACCCTAGCAAATGAGGTAAGATTCCCAGAGATGACCCTACCCACTTTTACAGCACTATCGGTGTGTTTTACTGTGAACTATCCCACGGTGCCCTTTGCACCTAAATCCAAGATGGCAAGACCTTTCTTCCCTGGGTCAGTGCTCCCTTGGCACAGGCAAAGGTGTGGATATGATAGTGGGCAAGCCCACCTTTGTTGTCACTACAAACCATTTCTGGGGCAGCTCCACTTCCATTGGGTTTGGAGCCAAGCTGACTAGAGGTACAAAGGAAGGGAACAGGTTTGGTGTCAGGTTCATCTGCTTGTGACAGGGTAAACGTCTTTGAAGTGTAATTAGTCCTTGGGCACAGCCCCATAAGTTCTTTGTCAATTCACATCTCACCACAGGGGAGTAATCGGCAGCCAGGTGACAGTTGCTCTGACAGAAACGCTTCAAGATGTTTAGGCAGGGAGAGGTAACTTTTCTAAAAGTACCTTTTTGAATATGTTTAGTCAACATTCGATTTCCCCATTACATTAGATCTTCAATATTAAAACGAGTCCTTGAATTATAATTTCTAGCTGCTTCAAACCAAACCAACCAAATTCTCATTATATGGTGTTATAACGTAATCCAGGTGTTTCCTACGTGGGGGCTAACCTTGCCACAGTGAAAAGGGCTAATTCATCCAGGGATAGTTGAAGGGTAGTATTTTTTGGGCAGTCAGCAGTCTTTCTGCTGAGTTTACCTCCAATCTGCCCCCTCAAGGGTACAGAAAGGCCAGTAGACCACCAGGGAAGATAAGGTTCCCAGAGAAGAAGGGGCAAGGGGGCCAGCCACCCAGGCATCGGGCTATACCTCCACCTCAGAATGGGCCCAACTGTCTTTTTGCCACCTTTTTGGGTGTAGATAATAAATAAAAAAATAAAACATTATGGGAGTTTACCTCCAATATGCTCCCCTTGATGCTTAAAGCAATACCTGTTAACAGGTACATATTTTTTGTTGTAGAAGAAAAACATGGTGTAAGGGTGGACCACCCTGTTGTTGGGCCTATCCTCCAGCCCTTAAATCTGAAGGGGTTTTATGCCCACTTGGGGCAACTAGCATTCCCATTCTCATAGCAAACAAGAGGAAAGTTGAATTTGTTTGGCTGTAGTTTTGATATATAGAATGGTAGAATAGGTCTAAATACAAGTTTCCTCCTGCGTGAATGGTTGCACAATTCGGGCCCGTGCTTTGCTACCCAGGGAAACCAACTAAACCTAGAAATTTTGAAAACTAGACACCCAGGGGACTGAAAGGCTGTGTGCATTATGCAGATCCCAACAATATTTTCTTACACAGAATCCCCTGAAAACCTCAAACATTATCTAAAATCACACATTTTCCTCACGTCTATGAAGGAAAGTTTCAAAATCTCTTAAGAATCACAAATTTCCTAGCACTCAGCATTCCCCCACCGGTCTGGATAAAAACGGTACCTCGCATATGACGCTGGGCTTAACATCTGCAATAGAAAAGGCCCCAAAACCCAACATGTAGAAATCAGCAAAAGGAGTAATGGCTGTATTTGGACCTGGATTCGGTGGCCACCCAGGGAAACCTACAAAACCGTGACATTTCTGAAAAGTAGACCTCCAGAGGAATCTAGGGTGGTATTTCTCACAAGGCTCACAGGACATATTCCAACCCACAACGACGTGTAACTCTCAAACATTGACCAAAAGTACACATTTGCCTTGAATTTTTGAGTCAGCCTGGACGGAGTTAATGGAGTTTCACTCCGCGGAATCCCACAGAGATACCGTAAAACTGTCAAATTCCACAGAGCATTGCTCGGCCACCCCTAGCTACTTTACGCCTGACCCCCATGAGCCTCGTGCAGCTTCCTGCGCTAGAGGAGTGTATGAAGGTGCCGGGTGAGTCAGCCTGACAAGTTGTGAGTGGGATAGGGCACAGCCCACGGACGCGTCTGAAGAAGAAACGGAAACATTCCAGACAAACTATGAATGAATTCTACCACAGTAATGCCAACACAAAAACACACATCGCCCTTCCCATTTCACTAATAAATCTTTTAATACACGGAGTGAAATTACATTAGATGCTGGCATTGCAGCGTCCCAGAGCATGAGAAATTTTCGACGAGCTTTACTGAGACGAGGTGTCACAAAATGCAACTTGGGATATCTAAGGACATTCCAACCACCCTGACGACGAAAGGAAGAAAGTTGTCTGAAGCAATGGCAGCTAACAGTTTCCCAAAGACAAACCCTGAATCTTTTGGAAAACGTGACACCATGAAAACACATGACATGTTGATTGCGAAAACTAGCAGTCTTACTCCAGCGACACGTTGCAAATGGGAGCAGAGAGCACATGATGAGCAGATAAGAGTCCCACTCTTGTTGGGCTTGGAGGCCAGACGTAGGCTATTGTACAGAAGCAGAAGAGAGACAGTTTGGGTGGAAGTCATGCCAAGTCCTATTCAATTTCAGACAAAACGCACTGTGCAGAGAGAGCAGCCTGCTGGGGTCAATCAGGAACTACGATGCTTGAAAGATGAGAGGACGAGGCCGGGCAACGGGTGATAATGGTCAGGTGGCTTGCAATGGTGAATTGGTCAACAGCACACAAGCTGTATTGAGACTGTCAAATCTGAACCTTCTTGGAAAGGCCTATTTACCAGCACCGAAAACATTCAGGTGAATCCTTCCAGCTGACTCAATATATGTGTGCCAAGGTCCCGGCAGCCTGCCCGTCGACTGGAGGTTGGACGTGCCAAAGCTATGTGCTGCCGGCGACACACTTGACCTCTGGAACTGTTGCAGCCAATCAACAGTTTCACACCCTCCCTATCCCATGCCATGGTACAGTCCTTGGTGTGCACAGCCAGTGAATAGCTGACACGTTCTCAAACAGCCAATCATGTGATGCGATTTCCCTTAATCGCAGTTATTATTTGTAAGCTTCCATCAATGATACGAATTGTTTCATGTCCTTCATTGGTTGTTAGCATTCAGATGCTACAGGTTCCGACCCTGCTTGCCAGACTGTAAATATGGGACAAATACATTTATTTCTTCATGCAGTTTTATGTAGTGCAGACACTACTCAAAGATGTTAGAGTGATTTTCAAAAGAAATAGATTATGAATGATATAAGGCATATAAATTACATTACACAATGTGTAGGGGTGAGCGCACCAGTAAACTGCCCTCTGCCAGCGGTTGGCAGAGTTTTGCCGAAGTCTGAGTTCCAAGCGGAGCACAGAGTGGCAAAACTCAGCGAACTTCACCGGTTCAGAGGAGTTTATCGTCCAGCCCTATTTCTGAGACGTAGATTTACAGAATTTCGAGGAACCCACAAAATTCCTATTACCCAGAGTTCCTCCACTTGTTCTGATAAAAATCCTACCCCATTTGTGTGGCTGTGCCTAGTACCCGCAACAGAAACAGATCAAACCAGGGTCAATGGGAGCCCTTGTACTGACATATACATAAATAATTGTTTATTTTAATCTTTAAAAATATATTTCATATATAATGAATGTGACTAGTCTCAATATATTTGAAATATAGAATATACTTTAAATGTGTGTCATTTACTCTATGCCAATATATTTTAAATGTATGTGTATATATAAGTAATTGTGTTTTTGTATGCTATGTATGTAACAGTACATATGTACATGCATACATAATATATATGCACACATTGGGATATAAATAATTAACATTTTAGAATATATATTAAAATGTTTTAATGTATCTGTATATTGCTGTGTGCATATATGTGTGTGTATTTATTATATATCATTTTTTATAACATACATAGCAAAAGAAATAGTTTTTAAATATATGGGTAGTTATAGTTAGGATCACATTTCCATAGGAAATGGATATTTCAGTTTGATAATAACTTTGGCGACATGTGACGAATCCCCTGGGGATGGTATAGTTATTTGGGTGGAGACATGCTGTCCCCCTCACTGACCCATCAGAAGGCCCTGGGGCCAATATGATTTTAAATGGGGAGTGGTGCACGCGGCCCCCCTCCCTGAGACTTCAGAAGCTTCGGGGACCCCATCCCCAAGGCAATATGCTAATATATGGGGAGGAGGGTGTGACCCCCCCTCCCTGAGCTATAGAATAGCCCAGGGGACCACAGCCCCCAGGGCCGTAACAACAAATGCCATGGGTGAACTGGTCACACCCAGGACCCCCACAACACATACAGGCCTTGGGCCTGTGAGGGGCACCCCAGAGTCCCCGCAGCCCTTGTCGGCTGCCTGCCTTCACCCATTCCAGGTGCGGTGTGAGTCGGCTATATTTTTTTGCTTCCTACCAGTGGAAGCAGTTTTTCTCTGTCGCGTCGTGTGTTAGTAAACCTGTGTTCCGTGGTTGCAGGAGATCAGACAGGGAGTTGAAGGTCTCCCTGTCTGCGCTCTTGCAAGCAGCGACCTGCAGTATCTCGGGGATGGAGTTTCTGGGACACTGCTGCCATTAGGCCCCGGGTATGGGGTTTGCAGGCTGACTGGATGGCTTGGGGATGGGGGCAATTTCATGGCTCGGGAGGGGGCCACATGCCCCCTTCTCCATTATTAAAAAGTGATCAGTCCCAGGAGATGGGGTCCCTAGGGCCATGAAATGGTTTGGGGTCAGGGCCGCACATGCCCCCAAATAAAAATAAATAAAACAGTGAATGTGAAATGAGTGGAGTCACCACTCATTTCACATTTGCTGCTTCTTCTGGGGATCTCCACATATTACCCTGCAAGGGTTTTAAAAAAATATATTTTGTTATGCTGGTGGAGCACCTAGACGGGGCGGGGGCACCACCAAGCTTTTTTAAATGTTGTGGGAGATGCAGGGAGCACAGCAGCCCTCCCTCCCCCCACAACATTTTAAAAAATTGCAGTAATTCTCCTGGGTCATTGAATCCATGAACCCAGGAAAGCTTATCATATTTCTTTAAGCACTCCAAGCTGTTGCACTTTGCTTTACAACTGAAATGCAGGGACCCCTTGTTGTTGGTTCAATGTCTGCACATTGTGGCCTGCAAAATGTTAAAAAAGACTGAAAGACATGTTATTTTTTAATGCATTATTGAAAATATTTTGTGACAATTACTAATATTATACATTGAAATTTGTGAATTAATGAAATATACATTTGATTATAGTTACCATATTTACCATCTACCATGGAGCAATGGTGCCTGCCTTGGTGCTAGGCAGCACATAGTGCGCCAGTGCAAGGCAAGGACAGGAATGCATTATATAATATTAAATATGGCACATTCCTGCCCTCTCCCTGTCATGCAACGCAACGCAGCACAGCGCAGCATGGTGTCTAGCTGCACTGAGTTGCATTACATTTTGATAAATATGCTGCTCAGTTTGGGGTCATACTCAGGGTGGGACGCAGGAGGGAGTAGGAAGAAGAAAAGCAGGGCCATTGGAATTCATGGTGATATACAGCTAGCTGTCCCAGAAAAGAAATGCTGTCCATTCAGGATGCCTCCATTCATGTGGCACAATATAGTCAACTAAATTGTGCAGCATTACTTTAATGTACCATATTAATCAATGCCAATATATATTTATATTTGGCAGCTCATTCATAAATTAACAAGCATTAAACATGGTTTACAAGTTTCACTCCATAAAATCATTTTAACTGTTCATCCTTTTTAATAAAAATATATATTTTTGGATATTGGGGTAATCATGGAATAATTCATACCACACACTGCTACTGCATTATGGGAAGCATGTGTGGGAAACAATGTTGCTCTCTGACCAAGAATCACACCAAAATGTTTCCAATGGCCCTAGGGGACCAACAATGTTGTGGCTACTGTACAATGTATTGAGTACTACAATTCATGTTCTTCTTTTCTTTTTTCCTTGGTGTTGCAAGGTGGTATATGGGTAGGTGTAGGCAGGTATCTACCACTAGTAATAAGTTCACCATCTCAATATAAGGTCCAGTCAAGGACTCAACAAATTATTCCCTTGCTCAACCCTTAATAGCTGGCTGCAAGCAGACAGGCTTAACTTAGGAGACAGGCTTGTTAAGCAATGAAAAACACCAATACATTAAGTAAGTGAGTCACAACATACTTTAAAAATGCAACACAAATTAATACAAATAGGAAATATTTGTATGATTTAAATGACACCAAAATGTCCAAAATCCAATGTAGGGAACCGGAGATATGATTTTTTTTATAGAATAAACACTTTCTAATGCTTAAAAGCCAAAAGCGCCAACTTGGGACAACTGGACGTGCTTGACCGGGACAAAGTCAAAGTTTCAGGCAGATCGCGATGGAGCACGGCCGGTTACAGTGAGCGGTAGGGCACAGTCAAGTTTTTACCTTCTGACTTAGTCACTTTTTTGGAGCTTTTTCTCTCGACATAGAGCGGGTCTCATCGACAGGCCGGGTTTGGGTTCGATGAAGGTGGCTATCTTCAGCAGGATGCCTTGGCCGATTCCTGGAAGTCTCATTGATGATGAAATGCTCAGGCGCTTCAGCTGGGCGCATCTGAATTCCAGGCCGGGTCGCGGTTCGACGTCGCTGGCTTGACTCTCAATGACTGATCGGTCAATTTATGGAGCTTTTTGGTCAAAATGCTCCAAATGATCTCAAACTTCTGGAGATGCCTCCAGAATGTTCTTTTGGGTTCTAGATGGGCCCACAACACCAGCCAAGGTTCCTGAAGCTCTGAGTTGCTTCTTGGAGAGTTGGGACTGCAGTTCCCACAATGCACCTGGCCAAATCTTTAAAGTCCAGCTGAAGGTGGTCAGCTTGGTGGAGATGATCCAGGTGGAGCTCTTCTAGCCTGTTGCTTTCAGGGAGTCCATTCGTTAAACTTTTAGTGCAAGGCAAAGTCCTTTTGCTGTAGTTCCAAAGTGTGCTGCAGGTGCAGTCATTCAGTGTAGTCATCTTGGTGCAGGCAAGGGGTTCCAGCAGGACAGTCCTACTTCTTCTTTTTTCTTCAGGCAGTGATCTGAGTTGCTAAGCAGCTCTCCCATATTTATCCAGGCCTCTGGAGTGACAAGCAGGGTGGCACCCCTGAGCAATGGGGTACAGGGTACCACATCAGGTATGGCAACTTCCTCCAAAGTGTGGCATATTTTTGTTCCAGAAAGCACTGTTTGGCAAAATCCAAAATGGAGAAAATCTCTCCTGGAGCTTAAGGTCAGGCTAACCCAATCTACAGGTGTGGCTATATTTCCCTAATACTCCCCTTCCAACCCCTCTGCTAATTCAATGACAGGGCTCCCATCTGGCTGGGCATGCAGGAAGTGGGGGTGGTCAAGGGTCCTGTACTACGTGTCTTTTAATCTTTGAAGACAAGTTTGCCTATCCAGCCCCATTACGGCCTTTTGATCTGCAGCTGCAGTTTTCCTCTCACCAGATGTCTCCTTTGTCTCAATGCAGGCCACTTCACACCTCATCAGAGCAGTTTGGCTCAGCCTGTCAAAGGCTGGCCAATCAGGAGAGGCTGCTAGAAGGCTGGAATTTGACACTACAGAAAAGCAAGCTCTATAACTTATTTTCTGTCATAGTTATAATAAATCATTCGAACTATTATTTGGACACTTTGGAGTATCATTTTAGCTCCCTCCTGTCAATAGTTAGACTTTATTAAAGTTTAATAAAGTCTTCCCATGTTAGCCTATGGAGCTAATGCACTACACACACCAGGGCTTATAAAAAAATCCTTTATAATGTCCCTGCTTATAGTTTTATGGCACCCTACCCCTGGGGCACCGCAGGTGACCTTAGGGGTGACATATATATAAAAAAATGTTGTTTAAGACTTTGGAAGTACCTTTGATTCCAAATTCGAATTTGCATGCCATGTTAATTTAAAAGCAGACTACAAAGCAGGGCTGACTTTTAAAATGACCACAGGCTACACAGCAGTGCACACTTAAGGCATTAAATCTGCTGGGCCTCTAAACCTACATGCCCTACTATATATGAGGGACGTACAGGTAGGTTCTCAGTACCAATTGTAATTACACTTAATTACTATGTACTCCTGCCAGAGGACCTGCCCTTTAGGCCCACTACCAGCGGGGTACAGTTGAACAGCTGTGCCTCCTGCACATCGAGGCATTTGAGGTGGAGTACCACCCTCTGATGATGCCCGAGAAGAGGGAGTAGGAGGAAGCAGGTCCTCAGCTCTCTCAACTGGTACTTAGGTGGGATAAAAGAGCTCGTGCCACAGGAATTGGAGAGACCCATCACAGTCCCTGGGGTGACAAAGTATTTGGTCTATATTTTCAGGGCATCAGGCGGCTTCTCTTTCTAGCTGGGCATCCTTTCCACTGTTGTCCCCTCCCAGGTCCAGGATCTTCTCAACTGTCTGTCCCTCTTGCATTTTAAGTGGGGGTGGAAAGTTCTAATTTCTATGCCATGCATCCCTGGTCAATCCTAGGATGCCTCATCATCCCTCTGTCCCTATCCCAACCATTCTGCACAGCATTCTGGGACAACCCATCATGGCGACTCCAAGATTTTTCTGGAAAGAGCTCCTCTGCGGGCCTTAGCGCTGCCTGTAGCTGGCATCACAGCCTCATCCCTTTCCACTAAAACTTCAAAGGGCAGCACTTCCTGGTTTGAGTTCAGAGTGACAAGCTAATTATCAGAAGCAGATTTTCCCCATGTCCCTGTCCTCTCCCAGAAACTGGGTCAATCACTGATAATTGCTCCTTTGGTCTGGGGAAGCCTTTGTTCCCTCTGCTGAGAGCAGAGTAATTAACTTGGTCAAATAGGAATGCGGCCTGGATTCTGATTATGAGCTGAGCTAGAGAAATTTGACCATTTCTGAAGTCACATAAGATGTGGATGTAGAGTGCTGGGAACTGCTAAATTAAACTTGCAGTGCATGCTTTAACCCCAGTTTGACACCTTGCTGGACGCTGTATGCCTAAGGGAAGTGAAACTGCACTTTATGGCAGATTTCACCTATATGTATAATACAGTCAAGGTGCTACAGAGTTCCTAGTAAGTCCTACAGACCTTTCCTTGAATTATTACATAATTATTCGAAGACTTACACCAGGTCAGCACCAATTCTTTCAGGATCCCTTCTGTGCCAAGCTACCTGTGTGCAATTACCGGCCTGCCCACGATGGTAGTCTCACACGTGCAGCCCACACACGTGCGCACAAGAGTATGCACAGTGTCTGTGTTGCTGGCATGATTGTTTTTGTGCAGGAAGGGGCACCTTCCCGCACAAAAACAATTACGAGAGGTGGTTTCCACGTTCTATGTGTGCTGCAGAATATAGAACATGTGGAAAGAAGAAAAAACAAGAAGAAATTAAAACATTTCTCCTTGTTACACCTGCTTTGGGGAGGCGTACGTTTTTGGCACTGCCTCACGTTTGCGTGATGTTGTAAATCTGGGGCAGTGTCAAAATCCATGGGTGTTGAGTGCACAGCAATACCCATGGAACGTCTCCTTGACGCAGAGTAAGGCAATTCAGCACTGTATGTTGCCTTGCCTTACTTCATATCTATGAGGCCATGCAAAGTCACGCAGGGTGGTTTTGTGTTGCCTCATAGATATGATTGAGAGGCCTGCACCACCGGAACTTCACTAAAAGTGATGCTCCGGCAGCGCAAACCAGTTGTAGACAACCCCCTAAGTGCCTCATTTATGGGGTTTTGGTGTAGGGCAGCGTAGCAAGTGACCTTGCTGTGCTGCCCTACGTCAAAGCGAAAGGGCAGGAACGCACCGTATTTATCCTAAATAGTGCACTCCTGTCCTTTCCCCCTGCGCTAGCACCATTTTAGCAGCCTAGCGCCAATGCAGACACTCTTGCACCATAGTGCAAGGGTGCCTGTGTTGTCGGCAGGATTGTTTTTGTGCAGGAAGGGGCACCTTCCTGCACAAAAACAATCCTGGGAAGCTTTGTCCTCGTTCTGTGTGTGCTGCTGATTGCAGCACACATGGAAAGAGGAAAAACAAGGAGAAATAAAGTTATTTCTCCTCGTTGCGCCTCCCCTAGGCAGGTATAAGGTTTTGGTGCATCCCCAGATTTACATGGTTTTGTAAATCTGGAGCAGCGTCAAAATCCATGGATGTTGCTTGGGAATACCCACCACAATGCCCATGGAATGCCTCCCGAGCACAGAGTAAGGCAATGCAGCGATTTACTGTGCTTTGCCTAGCTCCATATCTATGAGGCCATTCAAAGCCACACAAAGTGGCTTTGCGTGACCTCATAAATATGATTTTGTAGTTTGCGCCACTGGAGCATCAAAAAAAGTGACAACACACATAAGTTTTTTCCTCTTTCTATGTGTCCTGCAGTCACTCTGCTACCTTGTATCTGTTATTGGTATGAAAGTATGCATCCACGAAGAGAAAACATGTCTGGTTATAGAGTATGTTTATCACTTGATGTCATTATTTTCTTTCAAATTCCACCTGTGACACATTCAATAGTGTGCCACAAAACAGTTTGAATATAATTCATATAGATCCTTCTACATACAACATCATAAAAACATACATATAAAAATATCCAAACATTACAATAGGCACATTAGATTTATCCTTGTGTGTCATCTCAGGTCAAAACTAGTGCATTTTATGAAATGGGTGTCCTAGAATGTAATATTGAAAACGGTTACATGTTATTAGGTCTTTGGGAACATATTTTTTCACTCACTCATACAGTCCATACGGTACTACAGGGCCCTTATGAGTGCTAGGCCAGCAAGAACGGATTCAGCAAAGGCAGGAGGGAGGAAGGCAAAAGGTTTGGAGGTAGACCAAGCCAAAGGCTGCCAGGTCTAAAAAGAACCAGCTCTGGTATCAATTTGAACAAAAAATCATTTTGAAGATAAAGCCCCAACTTCCTGGTTACAAGAAAAAAAAAGATGTCTGGAGGTGCTCAAAATGCAAGGCTTGCAATCCTGGAAAATATGAATGTGGTTTAAAAAAATGGGATAATACATGTAATAAACAAACACATCACATTCAAGAGCACATTCACAGTGTACATCTTGGAGTGTCAGTGTAGAAAAATGTACATTGTCAACACGATTTTCCAATTGCAAACTCGGATTTTGGAGCACTTGTGGCTTGTTCAAAATTATGATGCATTATACCCGGTGGCAAGACATTACCACAAAGCACATGATGGTAATCCCGAGTCAATGAGATTATGGGGTCTTGATGTGGTAGAGAAACTGGTGTGAGGTGGAAATAGGGTTAAGATGGTCAGACAATTGGAGCTGAAATTCATTTTGAGACTGAAAACTAAAGAATAACCAGGATGTGCACTTATGAGCAATGAACTCACTGAAATATGTCACATTTGTTTACATTTATTCATTTTTTCGATGCAGTTTTGTTAAAAAAAGAAGTGTTGTTGTGCACTTGTGAATAATGAACTCATTTGAATAATAACTATTCATTAATTTGGTAATAATAATAATTCCAGATTTGTAAATCGTGACTTATCACCCCTAAGGGCATCCAGCTGCTGGGGGCCGTTGTGGAGATTAAGTGAGCTATTGCTCAGAGTCACATGATGCTGAGCTGACCTGCCGCTGGCGATCCAACCGTGAGCCCCAGATTCAGCCGTTCTGGCCGCTGCGCCACACCTGTTGGTAGTTCCCTGTTAGATTTATGTTGTTTCTTTGTGTAGGACATATCAGGGAAGGCATGATTTCTGTCACCGTTTTTGGGATTAGAGGTTCCCCTCGCCCGAATAGCACATGCGCCCAGTAGCGGGCAGGACTGGGATTCAAAGAAAGCGATTCCTTATGACTTTTGACATGAAGGATAATTGTGATTGCAATAATTACATTTTGATCCCAAGTTATGACACACTTATTTTCAAGGGGGTGAGAAAAAGACAGCATTTCCCACAAGCCCGGGAACAAGAAACCGCGCAAGTGGTTAGCATGTTGATTGGGGATGGAAACGCTTTTCCATTCTTTTGTGAAAGGGCGCTTGAAGCACTAAAAAGAGCAAAACGTATAGGATATCAAGCCAAAAGAATGTGAAATATTGGTTTATTAGATACGGTTTGTGATAAACTTTTAAGATCGAGTTACCACAGGGACGTTTGCTGGACCTGCATTTCCCAGAATGCTAACCTGGCAAAAGAGTAATAGGACTTTTATTTGTTGTGCAGAAAGGAAGACTCCTCAAACATGACGAAGACTACGGTGGAAACGGGGTGTGTATTTAGCGGAGGCACTGACTGTGCTTTGGTGATTGGGAAATAAAGTAAATGAAGTGACCTTAAAGATTGAAAGAGAAAGAGAGAGGGGCATATTCTCAAGGACTTATCGCCGATTTATCGGCACTTTTGCGCCGCAAACGTGGCGATAGATTCATCGCCCTATTCTCAAGCTGGTGCAAACTGCTGATATCGCCAGTTTCCCAGCGATATCTGCCACAAAAAACATCGCCACGGATGAGAGCAACAACTAACGCTAATGATATGCAGAGTAGGGGTACCCGTGCAAAAACACACAAAAACACCACTTCACAATATTCTCAACGACCAGCCCGATCCGCGATGCGACCCAAAAACAGGCAATAAGGCGCGTTAGCAGCAGGGATTTAACACCTGCCTTTTACTGGTGTAAAGCCGGACGACAACCTGCAGCATGAAAGGGAGCCCAGCCCAGACCACATCTGAAGACCAACACATGTCATGGAGCTACTGACCATGCAGCTCGGAGACCCAAGAGGGCCACAACACACACCGCTACCACCCCCAGGCACCTTCCCCCCGGACTACCACCGAGGCAGCGCAGAACAAGACAGCTGACCTTCCCAAAATGGCATGGCCCCACAGTCACACAATTGCAGAATGTGGGGAGAGGTGGGAACCAAGTATGTGTGAAGGAGGCAAGTCACCCATGAATAAGAATGTACACAATGCCAAGTATGGCGGTGATGTGCTGGACAGACTACAGTATGCAGAGCACAGACATGTCCATGTGGACATATACTGCTGGTGTTTGTAGTGTTGTGGAAAGTGGACGCAACCATGTTACCTCAGGTGGTGGGGAAGACCCCGGTCATGTATCCGTGTTGTCCCCCCCTGTAAGCGTAAGCAGAGTGGGCTGGGCCGGTGTACGCCAGGCCAGCGTAGGAGTGTAAATAAATAGGCCGGGGCTCTGGGCGTGGTTCACTTCCTGGATGGCCAACGCGTCTGCCAGGGAGGCGCCCCTCACCCTGCTACGAGTCCGCCGCCATTACCGCCAGCCTCTTCAGCCAATCGCTGGCGTCCGCGACACAGGCCCCCAGTGCACCCAGCGGCACAGCACCGCGGAGTTATATGTGTGCTGACTACTGTCTGTGGCCTACACTGCGGTCAGCAGGGCCCTCAAATCAAATCCAATCCTGACCTGCGAGGACACGCCATCATCTATGGCTGCACACCCGCTGAGCGCTACAGGTGCCACCAACTCAGTGCACCACAAGTCATCATCACGTGGCTGTGGGCCCTTTCTGATTGCTGCCTCTGGCCTACACTGCGATCAGCAGGGCTCACAAATCAAATCCAATCCTGACCTGCGAGGACACACCATCATCTGTGGCTGCACACCCGCTGAGCGCTACAGGTGCCACCAACTCAGTGCACCACAAGTCATCATCACGTGGCTGTGGGCCCTTTCTGACCGCTGCCTCCGGCCTACACTGCGGTCAGCAGGGCTCACAAATCAAACCCAATCCTGACCTGCGAGGACACGCCATCATCTCTGGCTTCACACCCGCTGAGCGCTACAGGTGCCACCAACTCAGTGCACCACAATTCATCATCAAGTGGCTGTGGGCCCTTTCTGACGGCTGCCTCCGGCCTACACTGCGGTCAGCAGGGCTCACAATTCAAATTCAGTCTTGATTTATTTATGGCGCAGTCCAGTAGGCAACAGACATTGCTTCCAGTGTGGGCCGCCCGGACGACGCATCATCGCTGGCTGCACACCCGCTGAGCGCTCCAGGTGCCACTAACTCTGTGCAGCTCAAGTCAATGCCACATGGCTGTGGGGCCTTGCTGACCACTGCCTCCGGCCTACACTGCGGTCAGCAGGTCCCCCAAGTCAAACGACGCATCATCGCAGGCCGCGCACCCGCTGAGCACTTCCGGTGCAACGAACTCAGTGCAGCTCAAGTCATGGACCCTTTATGATAAAATCTTTTGTGTGTGAGTCCAGTTCTGGTGCCCCTATCTCAGTGCACTGCAAGTCATGGACCCTTTATGATTGAATCTGTGTGTGTGATCCGATGATCACTGTTCTAGTTGTTGCCAGCACCAACCACTCCCTGAGGGCTGGCTTACACTCACCCCACACCCATCCAGCACAGGCGTCACTGGACATGTGACGCTGGTAATAAAAAGGGGCTGGGCGCACGTGCCCGTAGCCAGTTCCACCATACATCTAAGTGCGTCCGTGTGGTCATTATGTATGCGTGATGGCCCCTGGCCCTACCACATCACATCGTGCTGTGGACAGCAGACACAAGCATGTCACCTCAGGCAGTGGGTAAGACCTTGAACATGTAGCTTTGTCGTCCCCCCTGTAAGCGTAAGTGAAGTGGGCTGGGCCGGCGTACGTCAGTCCAGCACAGGGGTGTGTTTAATTAGCCCGGGGCTCAGGGCGTGGTTCAGTTCTGGCCTGGACAAGGAAGTAACTAATGCATGTGTCTCTGTTGTAGTGTCGGCGCCACCCGGCCCGCAATCGACAATGTTGCAATGTAGCATGCACCCGGAGGGCGGGCTCGCACGAACGGAGAAATTAAGGAGCGCAAGACCGCTCGGGGTTTTGGCTCATACATGCCAAGTGTTGTGTGTATCTGCATTGCCGCAGCATGAGCCAAATGCCTAGCCTTAATCGCAGCGCGAGTTCAGCCAGGCATGAACTCTATATCTGTGTCCGCACTATCCTTACCATAGGCCTACACTCACGTGGCCGCCCACCTTCAACGGCCAACATCACAGTGTCGTTGTCAGGCTTGTGGACATGCGCAGACAGGCATGACAATGGCGTGTCTTTGGAGTGCAAGTGATGCAACCGCGCAGCGTACACAAGTGAATAGGCTCGGGGGAGGGAGGAGCAGCTGTGAGGCAACATAACACACAGTGATGCCGCTCATTTGCCACATGCAAGTCATGTCAAACATGAATCCCAAAGTTGCACACTTCCCACCCCACACCCAACAAGCCACATCACAATTCCTGAATGCAAGCAGATGACAAACTGACATTAGGGATGAAAGCTCCTTTGTCTGAACTATCAGGCGGAAGCACATCTGCACATCCGACCTCGGAATTGCATGTGCCCAGCACTCCCTGACAGATACGATAGCAGTTGAGTACGACTCCCACACTATGCACAGCCCGAAGACAGACCAACGTATACACACCCCACACACAGAAGTCCTTGCTCGGAGTTATCTTGCAT
Organism: Calotriton arnoldi; assembly: GCA_963921515.1. NCBI lineage: Eukaryota > Metazoa > Chordata > Amphibia > Caudata > Salamandridae > Calotriton > Calotriton arnoldi. Next base: position 153,991 of record CAWUFW010016023.1, on the reverse strand, counting down.
GGAATGGCCTTCACACTTACTCCCACACCACCCCAGGCGTACAACCGTTGCACACTTAAACAACTCATTGATCCGAGCTGTGGCATTTCATCCACAGAACTGGCACAGGTCAGAACAGTGCCGCTTCAACCAGGGCCACTAACGCAATGGCAGACCATCCCGGACACATGCACAACCCCTGTCACGTGGAACTGTACTGTGCACGTATGCTGCATTTACTGGGGGCACTGCCATTGGTAGTGCTGCGGGTCAGTTACCGGCTAAGCTTCCGCCTTGCCAACGTCACCTGCGTTCAGCCTGTGTTGCATTGTCGATCGTGCATATTCGAGTGGTCCATGGATGTCTGCCTATCCAACAGGACGGTAGGCGAACTGGATTTCGCCATGTGTGTGCGCCCCCTGTTGGCCCATGACCAGGAGTGTCACCGTGATACCTGTCTATGGGATACCTGGATACTTGGCATACATGCTGGCAGCTGGACCTGGGATATTGCAGAACTCCTCGTGTGCAGTGACTACATTGAGCCGCTCCCCTATTGGGCTGTAGTGCTAATTGGTGACAGGGGGTGGACGCAGCACATCTGTCCGGACCTGCTAATGGATAGCCTCACCGTCCTGTTTGATGAAGTCGACAACGACCTCATGTTGGAAATGATTGCCTACGAAGCTGCAATCGCTTTCATGGACGTGTAACTACGTACCTGCAGCCACAACAGTTTGGAACCCATTGCACATGTCCCGACACCTTGCTGCATCTTGGGGTTCTGGTCACATATCCCACGACAACAGTGGACATGGCTGCATTTGCCTGGACCCCGAATACATGGGCGGACAACCACGCGGGGTAACACACACCTGTGAAAGGTGAGGCACTCCCCCGGAGTGGACAGCAGCGCTTGGCAACGTTCCTCATTCTGACATACTGCTGCATTGGCCCGCATGTTGTGGCACTTCTCTTGCCCGTACTGACACGCATATTCTAATAAAGTCTACATACATTAACTTGTATTCAACTGTGATGTGAGTTGTTTTGGATGACGATGTGTGTCTCACTGCGTATATCTGGGTCACGGCCATACATGCGCATTGATAGCATTACCCAGGGAGTACCATTTATGTGGAATCACTGTCCCTACATTCATCAATACTTTCATGCTTAATTGATCAGGGCCATGACGCATCAGTGTGAATTGGAATGTTTTATTCGCTTCCAGTGGGGTGTTTAAGCTGGACAGTACAGGGCCATGCAAACCCCACTTTACATTGTCGCCCCGTGGAGGGCCAGCCAGAGTCCTTTAGGGATTGACAGGTTCATCAGAAGAGGAAGACTTCAGTCTGCAGTGTGATTGCTGTGTCATTGGTAACCATTACAAATATGGCAGTCCATGTCGTGGTCCAAGGTGAGTGTTGCTGAGTGTAATGGGGGACAGTGGAAGATGTTATTCCAGGGCATGATGCAGAGGGCAGAAACAAGCTGAAACAGGCCATATGGCGGTGATGTATGCTACCACTTCAATCTTACCACCAAGCCAGATTCATCATCATCATCTTCGTCCTCTGATGTGTCAGGTGCCTCACATGTGGGTGGTGGTGTTTGGTCTGCCGCACTGTGTGGCACTGACACTTCAGGGGGCGGAGATGTGGATGGAGTAGTAGCAGCAGCATTCATCCGCGCCAGGCCATGTGGCGGCAATGCCATGATGAGAATCTGCAGGGCATGGAAGATCCCAGCTACATCTCGCTGGTGTGCAGCCGTGGCAGCCAATCGTTCCGCATGCATCCGCTCCATGTTCTCCATGATCCTCCGCATGTGCCCCAACTCCCGGCTGACATCGCTGGAGCCACTCTGACTAGACACTTGTTCTTGTCTCCGAGTCATGACTCCAGCGATGTCAGCCATTGATTGTTGTAGAGCATGGAGCGGACAGTGGGTGTCCGTTAGGGACTGTAAGTGGACCCTGATGGGACTTAGACACCCAAGTATGGCATCTAGTTTGGCTGCTATGAGGTCGAACCCCACCCGCAGCTGATCAGCCATCTTCTCCTGGCACCCTAACACACGGCGTTGAAATGCCATGTGTTGGTCGTGGGGGTCCTGGGAGACAGCCGTGGTGGTGGGTGCTTTCTGCTGTTTGGTCTGTGCAGGGGGTGGGGTCTCCTCGATGCAGCTTGGCTGCCCTGCTCCTGGAGGTGGGGTGCCAAAGCTGTCCATAAGCTGCTGGAGGGCATCGGTGTCGATGTTGGGGAGGTCCTCTTCATCATCAGTGCTGAGTTGTTGTGTCTGCTCTGCAGGAGGTGTTGACTCTCCTTCTGCAATGTGAAGGGGAGATGCAGATTGACACTGTGTTCACATGTATGTTCACGCATTATACAAGTTTACTAACGGACTGCATGACAATGTACATTGTGACTGTTTGTGAAGAGATGCCTATTTGATGCGGGACAGTTGACATTTCTACACCATCAGGGATGTGAGGTTGTACTTGTCCATTGTCATCTCACAGTTTCCTGCTATGCCAAATGCGAATGGCCATTTTCTACACACAAGCGGCAGCAGTTGTGTCCTCTGTTCTGTTGTGAGAGTGTTGCAGTTTGTACCACATTGTTGTCAATGTTGAGGTGCTCTGATTCTTATGTGTGTGTGCTGCATTGTGGGTGTGTTCCCCCTTCAGCTCTGATTTGGCTGGCCCTTCTCCCTTTCAGGCGGTGTGCCTTTCACTTCTGTGCTTATAAATGCTGAGATATTGCAGACTTGGGTAAATTGGGCTCTTGGTCGGAGTTGTGACTCTTGGGCATGGTTTGTCCGCAGATGTGCTCTACTTAATTGTGCATGTATGCCATTGTGCCCATCTCCCTCGCGTCCCCCCAGTCCCTGGTCGTTACTCACCCTATTGCTGTTGGCTCAGGTCATGTTGTGCAGTGTCCGGTCCACCAACTCCTGCCACCGTCTCCCCAATGATGACTCGGGTCACCATTTCCTCCATCTCATCCAGCTCCTGGTGTGTCGCTGGGCTCCCACCTCCAGTCTGCATTGCTGCTCTCAGGTTGGCAGCAAATTTCAGCTTGGTTTTGCGCTTCACATCAGTCCAGCGCTTCTTGCAGTCATCCACTTCCCTTCTCTTCACTCCGACTGCATTCACCTTGGCCAAGATGGACTGCCATATTGTATTTTTAGTTGCCTGTCACAGTGGAGGTGATGAACAGTTGGTGGTGGTGTTCTGTCACCTCCGCAATGAGGATCTGGTTTTCCTGCGTACTGAAACGCGGGTTCCTCTTATTCTTCTCCTTGCCCTTCCCTGTCCCCGAGGTCCCAGGCTGGTCCTCCGTGGGGCTTGTGGGGTTCTGGTTGTCCTCTGTACTTGATCTGGCTCCCTCCATGGTGCTTCGCAGTTGTTTGTGTTTTGAAGCTGTTTTTTTTTGCCGCTTTTATAGTGATTGTTCCCGCTTTACTTGTGGGTCTTGCTGGCCTGGCGCTGCTTTTCGCTGGATTTTTATCGCAGTTGGGCCCATCGCAACTTTTTTCACGTTCGGGTTTCCTTTTTTATCGCTGTCACAGTAGTTTTATCGCGGACATTTGAGGCGTTCTCGGGAAACTATCGCATGTTACTGCCGTGTTGGGAATACGACGTTGACACAGAGTTATTTTCCCGCGATAGACGGCGATATGGAAAATTGCGTTAGCCTATTTTGGCAATGTTTATCGCACGTTCTTGTGAATATCCCCCAGAGTGTGTTACATAATCAGTTGTTTGAAAGTGGTGTGTGTCACAGTGGTGAGGAGTGATGAAGCCCTGGCTTTTCGAGTTGTCCCACTAGGCCCGAGGTTTGGCTAGTCTCACACCTGCTATGCGCCAATATACCCTCTTGGGCGATAGTGCTCTATAGATCTGCATTCCAGAACTTATAGACGGGATTCAAACTGAAGAGGCGTGCCACAAATATTCATATTGATGTGTGTGACAAATCTACACACAGACTTCAGTTTAAAAAAAATTCTTATCTCTCTAATGGTAGTATTCTGTTGTCTTTAACATAATAAGCTATTGTTTTACAGAGGAATATCAAGAAACATGCTTGCAAGCATTTTTCAGTGAACTAAAGCACCTCACCTATAACTGCAGAGTTGCCGACTCTGTAATACAGTTGTAAATATATATGTGATGATGGTCTGCAAAGGACACCCTCAAAATCACAAACTAAACAACATCTTGATATAACTTTTTCTAATGAAGAGGACATCTTTGGCAAATAAGATAGGTGATGCATGCGCATATATATTTAGATGTAATTCATTACATATCACTACACAGCCGCTCAATGATAGATACTAACTTATAATTGTTTATTTTTTTGTTGGTTTTCTAGCTCACCAATTTGTGAATACTCCCATTCGGAGCGCTGGTTGTGTGGTTGGTTGCAACTCTAAAGATGGCAACCACTCCTCTCATGCAGTATTCTGCGGGGGCATCTTATTATGCACCTAAGAGATCGCTGCTCATTGGTTGCCTCTGTTTTCATTGGGAATTGACTTTGAATTCACAGTCAGCTTCTACAAATGCCTGCGTGGTGTGGCCACATTGGAAAATGGAGTGGCTCGGCAAAAAGTCGATTGTGCAAAGAAATATTTTCTGACCTTGCGAATGGAAATGTGATTTTTGATGACAAGCAGGCTCAGGATGGGCGGCATCACTTAGTCTCCGACCGTAACCATCAAATATACCTTGTCTCGATTCACTAGGTCAGAAAATCTTTCTTTCTCTGATAAGCTACCACACAGCCTGCTTCGTCTCTAACCTGCCATGCCATCCATTCATCTTCAGATGGAATGGCACACACTCGCCCTTTTTCCAAGGTGATTTGTGAAAATTTAGAGCAATAAAAACATTCTGAACCGCAAGAAATTCTACAGTAGAAATTATTATTTAATGATACCAAATAACACGCTCGTGCTTCTAAATGGAAGAGAAAGTGAATGGAAAAAATATGCAGAATAAATGTGTTACATTTTGTCATAATGTAACATACTAACGCTTAGAGAGCTGGTCCCCATGGGTTTGTTTTGTCGAAAAGGGCTTTGAACTGCTTGCTCTGCAGCTATCTGGTTAATAAAAACACCACTGTGATATGAGTGCAGAAGAAATCATACCAACGTTATGGAATAATTTAGATATAAAATGCATCCTCGAATGCTAATTGATTGACGTGTTACAACTGAACCTACATTATAAGACATGCCCAGGCGATTTGGTGGAGTTATGTCAAAGAGGAGACGTGCTGTCTGTCGCTGCAATCGGTAATTAGATCTCCACGTCCTGTTCTGTAGTGACATGCAGCGCGCGCTCATGTATGAAGAAAAATGTCAACATTTGTGCCAGGTAAGGTTTCCCTCACATTCATATTTTATCACTCAGATCAAAGTCTGATTAAGGAACAGGGGGGCATATTAGCAAGACTGGCGATAAAATTATCGCCGTTTTAGCGGCAGGAAACTGCCGCTAAAACGGCGATAATTGGCTTGCTAATAAGCGTTATAGAATTCCAATAGAAGCCCAGGTTAGATGTGCAGGACATCTAACCTGGGCTTCTATTGAATTCTATAACGCATATTAGCAAGCCCCGCTAAAACGGCGATAATTTTATCGCCAGTCTTGCTAATATGCCCCAGGATTCGAGAGGGAGAGGTTGATGACGCTGATTACGGGAAGGTAAGAGTATTGATTTATTTTATCATATCAAAAAATGTCGTGTTCAGCAAAATGTCAAGCTCGGCTGCAGTTGCGACCAGTTATTAGAGCGACAAGTAAAATTAACGGCGTGATCACCAGCCCGGTGAAAGCTGCCTTGCACAAGAAATATGTGCGTTCATCATTGTGTCCGTACAGCTGCTTGTAAAAAAAAATACTGGCCTTGGAGCTGGAGGGAGAAATTGTAAGGGCGTAAATGAGCACTAGAACTATTCCACACGAAGCCAGAAATGGTGCATCATGACAGAGAAAGCAGCCCGGCCTCCCTGATTGAGATATATTTCATCTGGTAGCTGCAGATACGGGAAGTTGGACCCGTTGATGGGGGAGGGGAGGAGGGAGTGGGGGCGGTTCATGAGCAAAAAAGGTTTTTGGGGGGATAAACCCCATAGAGGAAGCAGACTTATCGATGCAAGGGACAGTGCTTAATTTGAAAAAAAATAAGTGGTAGGGCACTGGTCAGGAGGCCCCTGCAGCTTTGAACTACCCACAGACCCGGCCAGCGCTACCAATGACAGAATACCAACAGAACTACTAACCATCCCGCTCCTACAAGTGGGTCAAATCAGACTATTCCAGCCCCCCAATGCTATAAGAATGGCTTGAGTGGCAGTTATCAGCCATTTTCAATGTTTATTGAATTAATAAACAACTGGTGTTCTGCTCATCTCTAAATTAGACAAACAGCGCCACCATCTGGTGGACTGTCATAAGTGCTGGTGTTGACAATTAGGTGCCAGTGCTGAACACATGATTCCACCAGCTCAAATTAAGCACTGGCCAGGGGTACTGATAACTCATGAGAACAAAGTTACCACAGGATTATGAGGATGAACCAGCGGGTCCACTCTGAAATGAGGACTAACATACAGAATCTGGTGTATTGGCCCTGATTGTGCTGGTGTTCTTAATTTTCCATGGAGTTTCAGCATTAACAGTTTCCATTTGAAAAACAACAGATCCCTTGAGTTACCAGAGACGTCGTCATTTGAGGGAGCCATTAACTTTCATTAGTAGACATTTTATAATCAGAGGCCCACTCATATTAAGGCCCTTGGTGTCATAGCAAAAAGGTTAACTCACAGGAGTCTCTATGGTGTAAGACTAAATTCAAAACAATTCAGATCACTTAAAAGATAAATAATGTAATAGTCTTGCAAGTGAATTAAATAAGTAATATCCATTCATTTAATCATACTGCCATAAAATAAAGCAATATAGAAACATCTAACGGATGCGGACACTTACGTATAGTTCTTCTTCTAAGTCCGTATATATTCATACAGATTCACTTCTTTTGCTTCTTCTTCCATCTTTATTCAAATTTCAAAGGATGACTATTCCACCAAAAACGTCTTACAGATGCAAATACCCAATTCAAGTATCAGACTAGAATATCAACAGCTACAGTTCAGCGGCGGTCTGTGAAGGGGTGGCACCTAGATGCACAGGCAGTGTCCGATCCTCGATGCCAGTGTGACTACAGAATGACACCACGCTCCAGACAGGCATGACCCGTGAATAATCCAGAATAAGGGTATCCCCCAATGATGGAAGATCAAGTCAGGGGAGAGCCTTAGGCCTCACGTATGTGCATGGTATGCATGCGTAGCAAGGCAGGGATAAAAAACATAGAGCCCTGACGAAGGTCCCAGACTCAGATGGGCTCTTAGCGTGGGCCAAAACATGTTGGCTTTGATGTACTAGGGTTATTTGAACAATTAGATTAAATAAAAACCAGAATAAAACTTTTAACCTATACCACAGGTACCCTACAAATAAAAGAAATTCTTTGGGTATACCTGGATGTATTTTTAGACTTTCTTCTCTTCATCTGGATCCCTGCTTATCCAGAAAGAATTTATTCAGGAACTCTCATCTCTTTGGTTGAGTCCTCCCTGGTGGTAGCACCCTACCAAGCTGTTTATAGGCACCAATGATGGAGCATGTAACAATAAAGTGAGTGAGGCGTTTATTTCAATATCTTTGGATACCCAGGCGTACCTAGGAAGTAGCATCCTCTCCGGACTTTGCCCGTTTTCTTCCTTTTGTTGCTTATGCTCAGTTGCTCTTGTGTGAAAATAGGTTTCTCAAGGAGGCAAAATAAGATCTAAATAGCAATGTGTCACTTTCTTGAAAGAAAAATTGAATATTCACTAAAAACCATGCCTGACACCCATCAAAACAGTTCAATAAAATCAATTCATACATAGAGTGCCTATGTAATACTTGGAATAAGAACTGAATGTTTCCCCATCTGCTAGATGCTCCTATATTGAATTACATTAGAAGGTACTTATATTTTAGGGTCCGATAGCACTGGTCTATTCTCAGTTACCCGTACTTCGTTTTCAAATAAAATAAAGCAATACTATTCAAACTGGTAGTAAAATAGTTAAGAGTTCAATGGAAATAACAGGATATAACAATCAGATGCATTATGACAAGCATCATACTGGCCAAAGAAGAATGGGATTCCTTCACATCCTATCTTGTTGGACATTAAAAAAACATTGTTTTCATTTCTCTATTTATGAATGTTTTGTCTTTCTCATAGAGACCAGTTCATATGCCAATACAAAATGTAAAATCACCTGAAAATTATTTTCACCTTGTCTATCAGGGAATATCTCTGAGAAAATTAATTTCTCTATTTGGTGTAGTAAATATATGCAAATCAATCAGAAATCCATTTTTACAATACTTGGAGACTAAAAGGCTTACTGTGGGCCAGCGACTTAGTCAATGGCATTTCTCACTATTCTTTTGAAGAGATACAGCCCATGTGTGGTTTTCCAACCTCTTTTGAAAAAAAATACAACATTTTAGCATTCACATGTTCCACTGCTCTTAATGTTGTTGATTGTCTTACAGATGGCAATTTGAGTGATAATTCTTTTACTCACTTGTTTTCGTCTTATGTTAAACCTTCAATCATTGACAAATATTTATTATATTGCAATTATATTGGGATAGAATCAAAAACATAATTAGTATGGGGAAACAGATTACTACATATCAGGGCCTATTAAATTATTGGATAATAACTGGCTTAAGATTCACAAAACATCTTGTGTTGAAATCAACCGATTTTTATTCTTTTTTCACAATAGATTGTTAATAACCCGTTCCCTTTTTTAAATAAGACAAAAAATGATCTCAATAACAACTATTGATCATGTCATATTGGTTCAAATGATTTATTTCACTTACGTTTAATGTCGTCTTCATAATTTCTTGTTGAAAGTTTGAGCAAATTATGTACAAGAAAATGTTGGAGCGCATTGTAACGCCAAATTTGGCAAAGCTGTGCTCCTACAATATCAAAACTCAGGGATGCGCTGTATTTACAAAAATAGGGCACACCCCTGCTTTTCCCCTAGCGCTAAAAAAGCTGCCTGGTGCCAGCACAGGCACCCTTGTGCCATGTTGCAAGGGTTCCTGCGCTGCAGGGGCGATTGTTTATGTGCAGGAAGGTTCACCTTCCTGCACATAAACAATCTTTAAAGGCGATTTGCTGTTTCTGTGTGTGCTGCATAATGTAGCACACATAGAAAGAGCAAAACACGAGGAAAAATTAATAATTTTTCCTTGTATTTCCATCCCAAGACCAGGTTTCATTTTTGGCGCTGCCCCAATCTTGTAAATATGGGTCAGCGTCAAAAAGCAATGGGTGTTGTGGTGGAACGCCCACTGCAACACCCGTTGCCCGCCCCTTTGCTGCAGCAGACTGCTGCGGAAAGGGACATTATTATTTCTTATTTAGAAGTTTTATATAGCGCTGGCCAGACCCGAAGGTATCGGAGCGCTTTACAACAGTCGTCATTAGAGAGTCATACAGTCTAGCAGAAAGTATACATATAGGGCTCATGTTGCTTTGAAAATTCCGCGTAATGTACAGTATTAATGCACGAAGGTCAGGTAGTATTCAGGGTGTGTGCCTGTTAACTTGCATCGAGCCTCCTTTGGGGAGGTGTGATAGCGGCAGGGATCGCGGAGGTGGAGGTGGTAGAAGACTTAGGGGCCGATTCCGATTCGGGCCGGAAAACGTACCGACCGACTCGGTACGGGAATTCAGTCCGACCGACTCGGACCGGCGCCGCACGACCCGGGTAGTACGATGAAATGAATGTGAAATCCGACAGACTCGGACGGAATACAAAACGACCGACCGAGCCGGACGGAAACAAGCCATCCGGCCGGGAAATCACGCGAAACGAACTGACCGACACGCACTCGGATTGAACCCGAACGAAACGTACCCGCGAACTCCGACCCGCGTAGTACGATGCTGTGCGTGCAAAACACGACCTACTCGCCCGGAGCACAAGCCGTATGACCGACACGCATACAAAACCAAGCCGAAGAAACCCAATACTACGCGACCGACTCGTACGCCGCATATGAAACCTAGCTGACACACAGCGGGAACGAGTCGGACAAGATCGCACCAGACAACTGCAGCGTCCTACTCGGACACAAGAACGACTCGTACATGCACCAAAAACACCAAGGAAAAATTAGAAAAAAAAGGGCCAAACAAGCAACCACCAAGCCAATAAATACAGGGAGGGGAAAAAAATGGAACAAGGACACACCTCCAACTCCACCTACATAAAGGCCACAAATCCCTACCATGATCCTTTGCAAATTCCACTAACCTGCCAGCACACAACACCATCACACAGCAACCACAGACACACTCACAGCTCATACATCACACAAACCACACACCATTACCACACCTACAAATAGCACCCTCACACACACCCAGCTAAACCTACACTCACACCCCCCACCTGCACAGACACACACACATCAATCACCACCACCACCCATCACCATGCCCCCAAAGAAGAACCATAAGTTCCTAGATTGTGAATTGGAAGTCCTGGTAGACGAGATACTCAGGGTAGAGCCACAGTTGTTTGGTACATTGGTACAACAGACCCCCATGTCGCAGAAAACCAAGATGTGGGCGAGGATTGTCGACAGGGTGAACGCACAATCACCATGTTTGCGCACAAAGGAAGACATCCAGAACAGGTGGTATGATGTGCGCAGGAGGGTCCGGGAACTACTCAAAAGGACTACCTCCTCAGCCAGCACACCGGCAGTGGCCCTCCTGCAAAACCAGTATACCTCAGGCCCTGGGAGGAGAAGGTGCGGGCCATCCTACCACCAGTGAGCGTATACGGACTAACAGACATCCCAGAGCCTGGTGAGTACACAACTAATATATACAATATGGTGTGACAACACACACACATCACAGTCAAGGGGATAGGCAAACCATGCACACTTAGCAAATACACAGCAACCAAAAGATATTCATCCCAAGATGTGAATGCTAGTCAGACAAACACAATACCTGCCATCTCATAGTGATATGTAACTGTGTCATGAGATCTACAAACCTAACAACAAATACAGCAAGGCAGTGGCACAAATAGAACCAACAAACACTCACAGATATTTACCCACCACTAGAACACCACCTCACAGGGAAGCTCACTCAAAGGAAGGAATTCTGTGTATGCTGGTCAAGTCAGTATAGCCAATAGCATGATGGGAGTGGTAGTCACAGATATTGGTCACACCCACAATTGGCCCATCAACACCACTCCCAACCATGCTCACATCACAGGGAGTGGATAAGGACTCACAAGATGGCTGACACTGGGTACTGCTGTGGGGAGCACAAGGCCCTGCTGGAAACTGTGCACCAACAAACAGCACAACACCACTGCCTGACATCCTGAAAGCCAACTTGCACTCCCTACAATGCAAGCACGTTGCATGGTGGGATATCTGGCTGGGTGGGAAGGAGGACTCACAGCACTGACCATAGTTACAAGCAGCTCTCCTCACACACACCCTCAACACTAACTCCACATAACCCACCTGGGAGAATGCAATGCCTCACAGCCTAACTGAAGATCCCACAAAGAACCACCACCCTGGGTTATGCTGTGTGAAGCACAGGGACACTCTTGGGACTTGTAGCCAAACAACTGCCAGGACAACACTCCCAGCCATCCTGTCAGCACAGGCACCCCACCCCACAGGGAAGCAGAGTCAAAAGGAAGGAAGGATGGGCATGCTGGGAAGGGGGGTGGAGGCAATAGCATGATGGGAGTTGTAGGCACAGATATTGCTCACCCTCACAATTGGCCCATCAACACCACTCTCAACCATGCTCACATCACAGGGAGTGGATAAGGACTCACAAGATGGCTGACACTAGGTACTGCTGTGGGGAGCACAAGGCCCTGCTGGGAACTGTGCACCAACAAACAGCACAACACCACTGCCTGACATCCTGAAAGCCAACTTGCACTCCCTGCAATGCAAGCAGGTTGCATGGTGGGATATCTGGCTGGTTGGGAAGGAGGACTCACAGCACTGACCATAGTTACAAGCAGCTCTCCTCACACACCCCCTCAACACTAACTCCACATAACCCACCTGGGAGAATGCAATGCCTCACAGCCTAACTGAAGATCCCACAAAGAACCACCACCCTGGGTTATGCTGTGTGAAGCACAGGGACACTCTTGGGACTTGTAGCCAAACAACTGCCAGGACAACACTCCCAGCCATCCTGTCAGCACAGGCACCCCACCCCACAGGGAAGCAAAGTCAAAAGGAAGGAAGGATGGGCATGCTGGGAAGGGGGTGGAGGCAATAGCATGATGGGAGTTGTAGGCACAGATATTGCTCACCCTCACAATTGGCCCATCAACACCACTCTCAACCATGCTCACATCACAGGGAGTGGATAAGGACTCACAAGATGGCTGACACTGGGTACTGCTGTGGGGAGCACAAGGCCCTGCTGGGAACTGTGCACCAACAAACAGCACAACACCACTGCCTGACATCCTGAAAGCCAACTTGCACTCCCTGCAATGCAAGCACGTTGCATGGTGGGATATCTGGCTGGGTGGGAAGGAGGACTCACAGCACTGACCATAGTTACAAGCAGCTCTCCTCACACACACCCTCAACACTAACTCCACATAACCCACCTGGGAGAATGCAATGCCTCACAGCCAAACTGAAGATCCCACAAAGAACCACCACCCTGGGTTATGCTGTGTGAAGCACAGGGACACTCTTGGGACTTGTAGCCAAACAACTGCCAGGACAACACTCCCAGCCATCCTGTCAGCACAGGCACCCCACCCCACAGGGAAGCAGAGTCAAAAGGAAGGAAGGATGGGAATGCTGGGAAGGGGGGTGGAGGCAATAGCATGATGGAAGTTGTAGGCACAGATATTGCTCACCCTCACAATTGGCCCATCAACACCACTCTCAACCATGCTCACATCACAGGGAGTGGATAAGGACTCACAAGATGGCTGACACTGGGTACTGCTGTGGGGAGCACAAGGCCCTGCTGGGAACTGTGCACCAACAAACAGCACAACACAACTGCCTGACATCCTGAAAGCAAACTTGCACTCCCTGCAATGCAAGCAAGTTGCATGGTGGGATAACTGGGCTGGGGGGAGAAGGATGCCTGGATGGTAACCAAATACCACCAATGCTGGTCATGCACACACCTCAACATTCACATTGACATGCCACAGGTTGGCAGGACAATGTGCTACACCAATATCACTCACTGACTGTCACTATTTAGGAGAATCCAATGTCCTGGCCCACATCCAGAGGTACAGTCACAACTGTCAGGTGTTTGAACAATTGATGCCAGTAGAAACATAACATACAATCTGTGTCTCTCCCCAAAACAGGAGATGATGGGGACACAGCAGCAGACCAGGAGGACTCCCTGTCCCAGGCTCCGGGGAACACTGAGCTCACTGGTGTGGATCAGCCTCTGCACTCCTCGGATGGCGAAGAACCAGCTGGACCCTCCGGTGTGAGTCATCATGCAGCACCAGCATGACCAACATCTGCACCCCTGCACCCACCCCTCCAACAACTGCCAACACACAGGCCACCCCTGCCAACACGGACACACCATGGACCACAGATGACAACAGCGCACGGACCCAGGCCCAAACTGGAGCTGCTGACAACGAGCCCAGGAACAACACCCAAGTGGGCCCACGGTCACCTGTGCGTGCCACTGCAGGTCCTGCACGTGTCGCCAGGGGTGGTGTGAGGGGTGGGAGACATAGGTCTCTCCTTGCAGAGGGGTCTGGACTGTATGATGACCCACAACTGGCACGCATCGTGGATGCGAACCAGACTAGCACCGGAGAGGTCAGCCAGGTAGTGGGGATCCTCAAGGACATACAACAGCAGCAGGCTGCCCATCATGCCCGCTTGGACTCCCACATGTCCCGTGTCGAGACACACATGTTACGTGTTGAGACACACATGTGTGGTATGGAGTCCAAGTGGGACACATTGGAACAACTGACAGCGGTGCATAGGGACATACTGACATGCCTCAGCCAGATCAGCACCAACATGGCCTCACCTCCCTGTGTGCCCACAACATCTGCTGCTGAAACAACTGCAAATGCCACAGGGAGGGAGGAGGACTCTGGCAGAGAGTCCCCTGCACCGCCGCAGCCTGCACCTGAGGGTACCCCCCAAGAAGAGGGGCCGTCCGAGGAGGCCAAACTGAGAGGCCGATGGCCATCTACATCCCCCAGGAAGCCAACACCTGTTCTGGAACTTTTCCTCTGTGTGCATACTGCACGCCCTGTTGAAGCCAAGCCAACTCTCCCACATGACATGGGGAGCTCTAGTTGACCAAATGTATCAGATGACTGTGGACTTTACTCTGGACTTTTCAGCTACCAAGACTTCCAATTCACATGGGAACTTTGGATCCAAATTTCTATGTACAGCACCCACCATCCTGTGCACCATCCTCACACCTGTATGTAAATAAACTCACCAATACACCATATCTGCCTTTGTTGTGATTCCAACGTGGTTTTTGTCATGTAGATGTTGATCTTCTAAATTACACTGTGCATGCTAACTGCTACAGCAAGTCCAACACTGTCATGTCAGTCATGGCGACGTGACACATATGAGGGAGACACACCACTAGGGCCACAAAACACATACACACCAGGGCCATCAGACTCATCACCTATACTGATGTTGCAACGAAGTACAGTGGAATGTACAGACACGCCACCTATTCACAGTCACTGTCAACTAGACAACAGGTGCAGTAAGCAAATGTCAGTCAGATGTGTGACTACAGACAACGCACATCCCAAAGTCAAGCACAGGTTTATTACACATTTCCAACATGTCGTTTCCACTACAAATGCAAGCTAATCCAACCTGGCTGTGGCCACAAAGTCAAAAAGTGCAGAAGATAGAAAGTCCAGGGGTGTGTGGCACATCACCTGTAGGGAAACGACTGCTTCCACCTTGGAAGTTGAATCATGGATTTGGGGGATCCAAGTTGATCAGACAACTCCAGCAGCACCCTGTGAAGGACAGACATGACACACAGTCAAAACCACTGAAGAACAGCACAGAACGGCAATACTCATGTCTAATACATGTCACGAGATAACTACACAAAACCAAGTTAGCATTTCAACACTATTGGGCAGTACAGACCACCTGCAAGGACACATCGCTGCACGCATCCAGTCAAGTAGCACATGGCCACACTCAAACAGCACCAGAGCACCACACACACATATCATGCAAACTCAAATCATTGACATTACAACCCTCTGGAGACTCACATTCAGCTGAAGAAGTTGGTGATGAGCTGTGTGCGGACATCACCATCATCATCATCATCATCTTCACTGGCATCGTGACCCAGGCCAGGATCTTCCACAGGTGGCGGACGTTGGTCATCGTCATCCAGGATGAGAGGCAACTCCTTCCGCACTGCCAGGTTGTGTAGCATGCAGCAGACGATGACAATCTTGCACACCTTTGCTGGGGCATATGGGAGGGCCCCTCCTGTCTTGTCCAGGCAGCGGAAGCGGCTCTTCAGGAGACCAAAGGTCCGCTCAATCACCCTCCTCGTCCGACCATGTGCCTCATTGTAGCGCATCTGGGCTGGTGTCACAGGGTTCCTGAGGGGTGTCAGCAACCACGGCATGTTGGGGTATCCCGAGTCACCTACAGACAGACAATTGCACATTAGCCGATTTGCAAATGTGTGCGGAAAACAACATAGCAGAACACACACAATGGTACAAAGTCAGTACACACCAACAAGCCAGGCACGCTGGTTCGGCATCTGTGACATCATACTCGGGATGCGACTACTCCTCATCACGTAGGCATCATGTGCCGAACCGGGGAAACGGGCACACACATGTGTGATGGTCATATCTGCAAGACATACCACCAGAGCATTGATCGAATGGTAATGTTTACGGTTCCGGTATGCCTGCTCATGTGCCTGTGGTGGTATCAAAGCCACATATGTCCCATCAATGGAGCCAATTACATGTGGCATCCTCCTCAGGGCATAGAAGTCACTCTTGACGTGAGTGAGTCGTTGACGTGTTGGGAAATAGATGTACTGGTTGAGGTATCTCAACATTGCCCCCAAAACATCGCGTAGCACACGACTGAACATAGTCTGTGACATCCCACCAGTAGTTGCCACAGTGTGTTGAAAGGTACCGGTGGCAAAGAAGTGTAGGGCTGCCATCACCTTCACCTTGGGGGTCAGCGCTGTAGGATACGGCCGGCCAGGCTGCAAATGTGGGGCCAACCGCACTGCCAAATCCTCAATCAGCTGCCTGGTGAAGCGGTACCGTCGGATGCGGTCACGTTCCACCATCGTTGCCAGGTCTGGGAATGGTCGATGGACAGCAGGAGCCCTGCAGTGCATAGGTGAAGAAAGCAAGATTGTCAGTCACCCCACCAATGTGCCGTTCACCATACTCAATTTCACATGACACATCATCAACATACACAAGTACTTGATGTGTGTGTCGTCCCGTTTGGACATATATGGCACCTACATGGACATCATCTAACATCTCTCTGTTCAACAAGTGTTGACAACTGGTTCCAGGCTGTGCTATGGGACACCATTAGGCTGTGTCACAGTACACATTAACTGCTCTCACGTTCCACACACATACCACAGTGACATGTCTGGACAGATGCTCCACAGGCATCACAGCTCATTGACAGGTAGATTCCCAGGGAGCCTGTCTTGCCACATGGACACTGGCATGACATGGCGTATCATGTACACGTCAGAAAAACAAACATGACACCCACAGGTGGTGGCCCCTGTAGCCTCTGCAGGACAGACATGGACGTCTGTGACACACACACACACGTAAAAACAACAGTTGATGGACAGAATGCAGAACAATGTCATACATTCACCCCAGTACAGAGATCTGGGCCTAAATCCATCGTTTTTTTGCTCACCATGCCATTCCAGTTTGAACCCAGCCATATACAAATCAGTCTTGACCCTGTGCCTCATGGGAACAGTCTAGCCCGAACTGCCAAGCCAGGTCCTTCCTGGACTGGAAACAAGCATCCTAGGACCGGTTTCGGGGTTTCACCCCTCTTCAGCCAGGATAGCTTGATTCCAGTGGCATGGAGAGCACAGGACCCACGTCTGGGCATACCCGTCCCACTCGGGGTGACAAATGCAAAAACATTAGTTGATGGACAGAATGCAGAACAATGTCATACATTCACCCCATTTCAGAGATCTGGGCCTAAATCCATCGTTTTTTTGCTCACCATGCCATTCCAGTTTGAACCCAGCCACATACAAATCAGTCTTGACCCTGTGCCTCATGGGAACAGTCCAGCCCGAACTGCCAAGCCAGGTCCTTCCTGGACTGGAAACAAGCATCCTAGGACCGGTTTCGGGGTTTCACCCCTCTTCAGCCAGGATAGCTTGATTCCAGTGGCATGGAGAGCACGGGACCCACGTCTGGGCATACCCGTCCCACTCGGGGTGACAAATGCAAAAACAACAGTTGATGGACAGAATGCAGAACAATGTCATACATTCACCCCAGTACAGAGATCTGGGCCTAAATCCATCGTTTTTTTGCACACCATGCCATTCCAGTTTGAACCCAGCCATATACAAATCAGTCTTGACCCTGTGCCTCATGGGAACAGTCCAGCCCGAACTGCCAAGCCAGGTCCTTCCTGGACTGGAAACAAGCATCCTAGGACCGGTTTCGGGGTTTCACCCCTCTTCAGCCAGGATAGCTTGATTCCAGTGGCATGGAGAGCACTGGACCCACGTCTGGGCATACCCGTCCCACTCGGGGTGACAAATGCAAAAACAACAGTTGATGGACAGAATGCAGAACAATGTCATACATTCACCCCAGTACAGAGATCTGGGCCTAAATCCATCATTTTTTTGCTCACCATGCCATTCCAGTTTGAACCCAGCCATATACAAATCAGTCTTGACCCTGTGCCTCATGGGAACAGTCCAGCCCGAACTGCCAAGCCAGGTCCTTCCTGGACTGGAAACAAGCATCCTAGGACCGGTTTTGGGGTTTCACCCCTCTTCAGCCAGGATAGCTTGATTCCAGTGGCATGGAGAGCACGGGACCCACGTCTGGGCATACCCGACACACTCGGGGTGACAAATGCAAAAACAACAGTTGATGGAAAGAATGCAGAACAATGTCATACATTCACCCCAGTACAGAGATCTGGGCCTAAATCCATCGTTTTTTTGCTCACCATGCCATTCCAGTTTGAACCCAGCCATATGCAAATCAGTCTTGACCCTGTGCCTCATGGGAACAGTCCAGCCCGAACTGCCAAGCCAGGTCCTTCCTGGACTGGAAACACGCATCCTAGGACCGGTTTCGGGGTTTCACCCCTCTTCAGCCAAGATAGCTTGATTCCAGTGGCATGGAGAGCACGGGACCCACGTCTGGGCATACCCGTCCCACTCGGGGTGACAAATGCAAAAACAACAGTTGATGGACAGAATGCAGAACAATGTCATACATTCACCCCAGTACAGAGATCTGGGCCTAAATCCATCATTTTTTTGCTCACCCTGCCATTCCAGTTTGAACCCAGCCATATACAAATCAGTCTTGACCCTGTGTCTCATGGGAACAGTCCAGCCCGAACTGCCAAGCCAGGTCCTTCCTGGACTGGAAACAAGCATCCTAGGACCGGTTTCGGGGTTTCACCCCTCTTCAGCCAGGATAGCTTGATTCCAGTGGCATGGAGAGCACGGGACCCACGTCTGGGCATACCCGTCCCACTCGGGGTAACAAATGCAAAAACAACAGGTGATGGACAGAATGCAGAACAATGTCATACATTCACCCCAGTACAGAGATCTGGGCCTAAATCCATCGTTTTTTTGCTCACCATACCATTCCAGTTTGAACCCAGCCATATACAAATCAGTCTTGACCCTGTGCCTCATGGGAACAGTCCAGCCCGAACTGCCAAGCCAGGTCCTTCCTGGACTGGAAACAAGCATCCTAGGACCGGTTTCGGGGTTTCACCCCTCTTCAGCCAGGATAGCTTGATTCCAGTGGCATGGAGAGCACGGGACCCACGTCTGGGCATACCCGTCCCACTCGGGGTGACAAATGCAAAAACAACAGTTGATGGACAGAATGCAGAACAATGTCATACATTCACCCCAGTACAGAGATCTGGGCCTAAATCCATCGTTTTTTTGCTCACCATGCCATTCCAGTTTGAACCCAGCCATATACAAATCAGTCTTGACCCTGTGCCTCATGGGAACAGTCCAGCCCGAACTGCCAAGCCAGGTCCTTCCTGGACTGCAAACAAGCATCCTAGGACCGGTTTCGGGGTTTCACCCCTCTTCAGCCAGGATAGCTTGATTCCAGTGGCATGGAGAGCACGGGACCCACGTCTGGGCATACCCGTCCCACTCGGGGTGACAAATGCAAAAACAACAGTTGATGGACAGAATGCAGAACAATGTCATACATTCACCCCAGTACAGAGATCTGGGCCTAAATCCATCGTTTTTGCTCACCATGCCATTCCAGTTTGAACCCAGCCATATGCAAATCAGTCTTGACCCTGTGCCTCATGGGAACAGTCCAGCCCGAACTGCCAAGCCAGGTCCTTCCTGGACTGGAAACAAGCATCCTAGGACCGGTTTCGGGGTTTCACCCCTCTTCAGCCAGGATAGCTTGATTCCAGTGGCATGGAGAGCACGGGACCCACGTCTGGGCATACCCGTCCCACTCGGGGTGACAAATGCAAAAACAACAGTTGATGGACAGAATGCAGAACAATGTCATACATTCACCCCAGTACAGAGATCTGGGCCTAAATCCATCGTTTTTTTGCTCACCATGCCATTCCAGTTTGAACCCAGCCATATGCAAATCAGTCTTGACCCTGTGCCTCATGGGAACAGTCCAGCCCGAACTGCCAAGCCAGGTCCTTCCTGGACTGGAAACAAGCATCCTAGGACCGGTTTCGGGGTTTCACCCCTCTTCAGCCAGGATAGCTTGATTCCAGTGGCATGGAGAGCACGGGACCCACGTCTGGGCATACCCGTCCCACTCGGGGTGACAAATGCAAAAACAACAGTTGATGGACAGAATGCAGAACAATGTCATACATTCACCCCAGTACAGAGATCTGGGCCTAAATCCATCGTTTTTTTGCTCACCATGCCATTCCAGTTTGAACCCAGCCATATGCAAATCAGTCTTGACCCTGTGCCTCATGGGAACAGTCCAGCCCGAACTGCCAAGCCAGGTCCTTCCTGGACTGGAAACAAGCATCCTAGGACCGGTTTCGGGGTTTCACCCCTCTTCAGCCAGGATAGCTTGATTCCAGTGGCATGGAGAGCACGGGACCCACGTCTGGGCATACCCGTCCCACTCGGGGTGACAAATGCAAAAACAACAGTTGATGGACAGAATGCAGAACAATGTCATACATTCACCCCAGTACAGAGATCTGGGCCTAAATCCATCGTTTTTGCTCACCATGCCATTCCAGTTTGAACCCAGCCATATGCAAATCAGTCTTGACCCTGTGCCTCATGGGAACAGTCCAGCCCGAACTGCCAAGCCAGGTCCTTCCTGGACTGGAAACAAGCATCCTAGGACCGGTTTCGGGGTTTCACCCCTCTTCAGCCAGGATAGCTTGATTCCAGTGGCATGGAGAGCACGGGACCCACGTCTGGGCATACCCGTCCCACTCGGGGTGACAAATGCAAAAACAACAGTTGATGGACAGAATGCAGAACAATGTCATACATTCACCCCAGTACAGAGATCTGGGCCTAAATCCATCGTTTTTGCTCACCATGCCATTCCAGTTTGAACCCAGCCATATGCAAATCAGTCTTGACCCTGTGCCTCATGGGAACAGTCCAGCCCGAACTGCCAAGCCAGGTCCTTCCTGGACTGGAAACAAGCATCCTAGGACCGGTTTCGGGGTTTCACCCCTCTTCAGCCAGGATAGCTTGATTCCAGTGGCATGGAGAGCACGGGACCCACGTCTGGGCATACCCGTCCCACTCGGGGTGACAAATGCAAAAACAACAGTTGATGGACAGAATGCAGAACAATGTCATACATTCACCCCAGTACAGAGATCTGGGCCTAAATCCATCGTTTTTGCTCACCATGCCATTCCAGTTTGAACCCAGCCATATGCAAATCAGTCTTGACCCTGTGCCTCATGGGAACAGTCCAGCCCGAACTGCCAAGCCAGGTCCTTCCTGGACTGGAAACAAGCATCCTAGGACCGGTTTCGGGGTTTCACCCCTCTTCAGCCAGGATAGCTTGATTCCAGTGGCATGGAGAGCACGGGACCCACGTCTGGGCATACCCGTCCCACTCGGGGTGACAAATGCAAAAACAACAGTTGATGGACAGAATGCAGAACAATGTCATACATTCACCCCAGTACAGAGATCTGGGCCTAAATCCATCATTTTTTGCTCACCATGCCATTCCAGTTTGAACCCAGCCATATGCAAATCAGTCTTGACCCTGTGCCTCATGGGAACAGTCCAGCCCGAACTGCCAAGCCAGGTCCTTCCTGGACTGGAAACAAGCATCCTAGGACCGGTTTCGGGGTTTCACCCCTCTTCAGCCAGGATAGCTTGATTCCAGTGGCATGGAGAGCACGGGACCCACGTCTGGGCATACCCGTCCCACTCGGGGTGACAAATGCAAAAACAACAGTTGATGGACAGAATGCAGAACAATGTCATACATTCACCCCAGTACAGAGATCTGGGCCTAAATCCATCGTTTTTGCTCACCATGCCATTCCAGTTTGAACCCAGCCATATGCAAATCAGTCTTGACCCTGTGCCTCATGGGAACAGTCCAGCCCGAACTGCCAAGCCAGGTCCTTCCTGGACTGGAAACAAGCATCCTAGGACCGGTTTCGGGGTTTCACCCCTCTTCAGCCAGGATAGCTTGATTCCAGTGGCATGGAGAGCACGGGACCCACGTCTGGGCATACCCGTCCCACTCGGGGTGACAAATGCAAAAACAACAGTTGATGGACAGAATGCAGAACAATGTCATACATTCACCCCAGTACAGAGATCTGGGCCTAAATCCATCGTTTTTGCTCACCATGCCATTCCAGTTTGAACCCAGCCATATGCAAATCAGTCTTGACCCTGTGCCTCATGGGAACAGTCCAGCCCGAACTGCCAAGCCAGGTCCTTCCTGGACTGGAAACAAGCATCCTAGGACCGGTTTCGGGGTTTCACCCCTCTTCAGCCAGGATAGCTTGATTCCAGTGGCATGGAGAGCACGGGACCCACGTCTGGGCATACCCGTCCCACTCGGGGTGACAAATGCAAAAACAACAGTTGATGGACAGAATGCAGAACAATGTCATACATTCACCCCAGTACAGAGATCTGGGCCTAAATCCATCGTTTTTTGCTCACCATGCCATTCCAGTTTGAACCCAGCCATATGCAAATCAGTCTTGACCCTGTGCCTCATGGGAACAGTCCAGCCCGAACTGCCAAGCCAGGTCCTTCCTGGACTGGAAACAAGCATCCTAGGACCGGTTTCGGGGTTTCACCCCTCTTCAGCCAGGATAGCTTGATTCCAGTGGCATGGAGAGCACGGGACCCACGTCTGGGCATACCCGTCCCACTCGGGGTGACAAATGCAAAAACAACAGTTGATGGACAGAATGCAGAACAATGTCATACATTCACCCCAGTACAGAGATCTGGGCCTAAATCCATCGTTTTTTTGCTCACCATGCCATTCCAGTTTGAACCCAGCCATATGCAAATCAGTCTTGACCCTGTGCCTCATGGGAACAGTCCAGCCCGAACTGCCAAGCCAGGTCCTTCCTGGACTGGAAACAAGCATCCTAGGACCGGTTTCGGGGTTTCACCCCTCTTCAGCCAGGATAGCTTGATTCCAGTGGCATGGAGAGCACGGGACCCACGTCTGGGCATACCCGTCCCACTCGGGGTGACAAATGCAAAAACAACAGTTGATGGACAGAATGCAGAACAATGTCATACATTCACCCCAGTACAGAGATCTGGGCCTAAATCCATCGTTTTTTGCTCACCATGCCATTCCAGTTTGAACCCAGCCATATGCAAATCAGTCTTGACCCTGTGCCCTATGGGAACAGTCCAGCCGAACTGCCAGGCCAGGTTCTTCCTGGACTGGAAACAAGCATCCTAGGACCGGTTTCGGTGTTTCACCCCTCTTCAGCCAGGATAGCTTGATTCCAGTGGCATGGAGAGCACGGGACCCACGTCTGGGCATACCCGTCCCACTCGGGGTGACAAATGCAAAAACAACAGTTGATGGACAGAATGCAGAACAATGTCATACATTCACCCCAGTACAGAGATCTGGGCCTAAATCCATCGTTTTTTTGCTCACCATGCCATTCCAGTTTGAACCCAGCCATATGCAAATCAGTCTTGACCCTGTGCCTCATGGGAACAGTCCAGCCCGAACTGCCAAGCCAGGTCCTTCCTGGACTGGAAACAAGCATCCTAGGACCGGTTTCGGGGTTTCACCCCTCTTCAGCCAGGATAGCTTGATTCCAGTGGCATGGAGAGCACGGGACCCACGTCTGGGCATACCCGTCCCACTCGGGGTGACAAATGCAAAAACAACAGTTGATGGACAGAATGCAGAACAATGTCATACATTCACCCCAGTACAGAGATCTGGGCCTAAATCCATCGTTTTTTGCTCACCATGCCATTCCAGTTTGAACCCAGCCATATGCAAATCAGTCTTGACCCTGTGCCTCATGGGAACAGTCCAGCCCGAACTGCCAAGCCAGGTCCTTCCTGGACTGGAAACAAGCATCCTAGGACCGGTTTCGGGGTTTCACCCCTCTTCAGCCAGGATAGCTTGATTCCAGTGGCATGGAGAGCACGGGACCCACGTCTGGGCATACCCGTCCCACTCGGGGTGACAAATGCAAAAACAACAGTTGATGGACAGAATGCAGAACAATGTCATACATTCACCCCAGTACAGAGATCTGGGCCTAAATCCATCGTTTTTTTGCTCACCATGCCATTCCAGTTTGAACCCAGCCATATGCAAATCAGTCTTGACCCTGTGCCTCATGGGAACAGTCCAGCCCGAACTGCCAAGCCAGGTCCTTCCTGGACTGGAAACAAGCATCCTAGGACCGGTTTCGGGGTTTCACCCCTCTTCAGCCAGGATAGCTTGATTCCAGTGGCATGGAGAGCACGGGACCCACGTCTGGGCATACCCGTCCCACTCGGGGTGACAAATGCAAAAACAACAGTTGATGGACAGAATGCAGAACAATGTCATACATTCACCCCAGTACAGAGATCTGGGCCTAAATCCATCGTTTTTTTGCTCACCATGCCATTCCAGTTTGAACCCAGCCATATGCAAATCAGTCTTGACCCTGTGCCTCATGGGAACAGTCCAGCCCGAACTGCCAAGCCAGGTCCTTCCTGGACTGGAAACAAGCATCCTAGGACCGGTTTCGGGGTTTCACCCCTCTTCAGCCAGGATAGCTTGATTCCAGTGGCATGGAGAGCACGGGACCCACGTCTGGGCATACCCGTCCCACTCGGGGTGACAAATGCAAAAACAACAGTTGATGGACAGAATGCAGAACAATGTCATACATTCACCCCAGTACAGAGATCTGGGCCTAAATCCATCGTTTTTTGCTCACCATGCCATTCCAGTTTGAACCCAGCCATATGCAAATCAGTCTTGACCCTGTGCCTCATGGGAACAGTCCAGCCCGAACTGCCAAGCCAGGTCCTTCCTGGACTGGAAACAAGCATCCTAGGACCGGTTTCGGGGTTTCACCCCTCTTCAGCCAGGATAGCTTGATTCCAGTGGCATGGAGAGCACGGGACCCACGTCTGGGCATACCCGTCCCACTCGGGGTGACAAATGCAAAAACAACAGTTGATGGACAGAATGCAGAACAATGTCATACATTCACCCCAGTACAGAGATCTGGGCCTAAATCCATCGTTTTTGCTCACCATGCCATTCCAGTTTGAACCCAGCCATATGCAAATCAGTCTTGACCCTGTGCCTCATGGGAACAGTCCAGCCCGAACTGCCAAGCCAGGTCCTTCCTGGACTGGAAACAAGCATCCTAGGACCGGTTTCGGGGTTTCACCCCTCTTCAGCCAGGATAGCTTGATTCCAGTGGCATGGAGAGCACGGGACCCACGTCTGGGCATACCCGTCCCACTCGGGGTGACAAATGCAAAAACAACAGTTGATGGACAGAATGCAGAACAATGTCATACATTCACCCCAGTACAGAGATCTGGGCCTAAATCCATCGTTTTTTGCTCACCATGCCATTCCAGTTTGAACCCAGCCATATGCAAATCAGTCTTGACCCTGTGCCTCATGGGAACAGTCCAGCCCGAACTGCCAAGCCAGGTCCTTCCTGGACTGGAAACAAGCATCCTAGGACCGGTTTCGGGGTTTCACCCCTCTTCAGCCAGGATAGCTTGATTCCAGTGGCATGGAGAGCACGGGACCCACGTCTGGGCATACCCGTCCCACTCGGGGTGACAAATGCAAAAACAACAGTTGATGGACAGAATGCAGAACAATGTCATACATTCACCCCAGTACAGAGATCTGGGCCTAAATCCATCGTTTTTTGCTCACCATGCCATTCCAGTTTGAACCCAGCCATATGCAAATCAGTCTTGACCCTGTGCCTCATGGGAACAGTCCAGCCCGAACTGCCAAGCCAGGTCCTTCCTGGACTGGAAACAAGCATCCTAGGACCGGTTTCGGGGTTTCACCCCTCTTCAGCCAGGATAGCTTGATTCCAGTGGCATGGAGAGCACGGGACCCACGTCTGGGCATACCCGTCCCACTCGGGGTGACAAATGCAAAAACAACAGTTGATGGACAGAATGCAGAACAATGTCATACATTCACCCCAGTACAGAGATCTGGGCCTAAATCCATCGTTTTTTGCTCACCATGCCATTCCAGTTTGAACCCAGCCATATGCAAATCAGTCTTGACCCTGTGCCTCATGGGAACAGTCCAGCCCGAACTGCCAAGCCAGGTCCTTCCTGGACTGGAAACAAGCATCCTAGGACCGGTTTCGGGGTTTCACCCCTCTTCAGCCAGGATAGCTTGATTCCAGTGGCATGGAGAGCACGGGACCCACGTCTGGGCATACCCGTCCCACTCGGGGTGACAAATGCAAAAACAACAGTTGATGGACAGAATGCAGAACAATGTCATACATTCACCCCAGTACAGAGATCTGGGCCTAAATCCATCGTTTTTTTGCTCACCATGCCATTCCAGTTTGAACCCAGCCATATGCAAATCAGTCTTGACCCTGTGCCTCATGGGAACAGTCCAGCCCGAACTGCCAAGCCAGGTCCTTCCTGGACTGGAAACAAGCATCCTAGGACCGGTTTCGGGGTTTCACCCCTCTTCAGCCAGGATAGCTTGATTCCAGTGGCATGGAGAGCACGGGACCCACGTCTGGGCATACCCGTCCCACTCGGGGTGACAAATGCAAAAACAACAGTTGATGGACAGAATGCAGAACAATGTCATACATTCACCCCAGTACAGAGATCTGGGCCTAAATCCATCGTTTTTTTGCTCACCATGCCATTCCAGTTTGAACCCAGCCATATGCAAATCAGTCTTGACCCTGTGCCTCATGGGAACAGTCCAGCCCGAACTGCCAAGCCAGGTCCTTCCTGGACTGGAAACAAGCATCCTAGGACCGGTTTCGGGGTTTCACCCCTCTTCAGCCAGGATAGCTTGATTCCAGTGGCATGGAGAGCACGGGACCCACGTCTGGGCATACCCGTCCCACTCGGGGTGACAAATGCAAAAACAACAGTTGATGGACAGAATGCAGAACAATGTCATACATTCACCCCAGTACAGAGATCTGGGCCTAAATCCATCGTTTTTTTGCTCACCATGCCATTCCAGTTTGAACCCAGCCATATGCAAATCAGTCTTGACCCTGTGCCTCATGGGAACAGTCCAGCCCGAACTGCCAAGCCAGGTCCTTCCTGGACTGGAAACAAGCATCCTAGGACCGGTTTCGGGGTTTCACCCCTCTTCAGCCAGGATAGCTTGATTCCAGTGGCATGGAGAGCACGGGACCCACGTCTGGGCATACCCGTCCCACTCGGGGTGACAAATGCAAAAACAACAGTTGATGGACAGAATGCAGAACAATGTCATACATTCACCCCAGTACAGAGATCTGGGCCTAAATCCATCGTTTTTTTGCTCACCATGCCATTCCAGTTTGAACCCAGCCATATGCAAATCAGTCTTGACCCTGTGCCTCATGGGAACAGTCCAGCCCGAACTGCCAAGCCAGGTCCTTCCTGGACTGGAAACAAGCATCCTAGGACCGGTTTCGGGGTTTCACCCCTCTTCAGCCAGGATAGCTTGATTCCAGTGGCATGGAGAGCACGGGACCCACGTCTGGGCATACCCGTCCCACTCGGGGTGACAAATGCAAAAACAACAGTTGATGGACAGAATGCAGAACAATGTCATACATTCACCCCAGTACAGAGATCTGGGCCTAAATCCATCGTTTTTTTGCTCACCATGCCATTCCAGTTTGAACCCAGCCATATGCAAATCAGTCTTGACCCTGTGCCTCATGGGAACAGTCCAGCCCGAACTGCCAAGCCAGGTCCTTCCTGGACTGGAAACAAGCATCCTAGGACCGGTTTCGGGGTTTCACCCCTCTTCAGCCAGGATAGCTTGATTCCAGTGGCATGGAGAGCACGGGACCCACGTCTGGGCATACCCGTCCCACTCGGGGTGACAAATGCAAAAACAACAGTTGATGGACAGAATGCAGAACAATGTCATACATTCACCCCAGTACAGAGATCTGGGCCTAAATCCATCGTTTTTTGCTCACCATGCCATTCCAGTTTGAACCCAGCCATATGCAAATCAGTCTTGACCCTGTGCCTCATGGGAACAGTCCAGCCCGAACTGCCAAGCCAGGTCCTTCCTGGACTGGAAACAAGCATCCTAGGACCGGTTTCGGGGTTTCACCCCTCTTCAGCCAGGATAGCTTGATTCCAGTGGCATGGAGAGCACGGGACCCACGTCTGGGCATACCCGTCCCACTCGGGGTGACAAATGCAAAAACAACAGTTGATGGACAGAATGCAGAACAATGTCATACATTCACCCCAGTACAGAGATCTGGGCCTAAATCCATCGTTTTTTTGCTCACCATGCCATTCCAGTTTGAACCCAGCCATATGCAAATCAGTCTTGACCCTGTGCCTCATGGGAACAGTCCAGCCCGAACTGCCAAGCCAGGTCCTTCCTGGACTGGAAACAAGCATCCTAGGACCGGTTTCAGGGTTTCACCCCTCTTCAGCCAGGATAGCTTGATTCCAGTGGCATGGAGAGCACGGGACCCACGTCTGGGCATACCCGTCCCACTCGGGGTGACAAATGCAAAAACAACAGTTGATGGACAGAATGCAGAACAATGTCATACATTCACCCCAGTACAGAGATCTGGGCCTAAATCCATCGTTTTTCTGCTCACCATGCCATTCCAGTTTGAACCCAGCCATATGCAAATCAGTCTTGACCCTGTGCCTCATGGGAACAGTCCAGCCTGAACTGCCAAGCCAGGTCCTTCCTGGACTGGAAACAAGCATCCTAGGACCGGTTTCGGGGTTTCACCCCTCTTCAGCCAGGATAGCTTGATTCCAGTGGCATGGAGAGCACGGGACCCACGTCTGGGCATACCCGTCCCACTCGGGGTGACAAATGCAAAAACAACAGTTGATGGACAGAATGCAGAACAATGTCATACATTCACCCCAGTACAGAGATCTGGGCCTAAATCCATCGTTTTTTTGCTCACCATGCCATTCCAGTTTGAACCCAGCCATATGCAAATCAGTCTTGACCCTGTGCCTCATGGGAACAGTCCAGCCCGAACTGCCAAGCCAGGTCCTTCCTGGACTGGAAACAAGCATCCTAGGACCGGTTTCGGGGTTTCACCCCTCTTCAGCCAGGATAGCTTGATTCCAGTGGCATGGAGAGCACGGGACCCACGTCTGGGCATACCCGTCCCACTCGGGGTGACAAATGCAAAAACAACAGTTGATGGACAGAATGCAGAACAATGTCATACATTCACCCCAGTACAGAGATCTGGGCCTAAATCCATCGTTTTTTGCTCACCATGCCATTCCAGTTTGAACCCAGCCATATGCAAATCAGTCTTGACCCTGTGCCTCATGGGAACAGTCCAGCCCGAACTGCCAAGCCAGGTCCTTCCTGGACTGGAAACAAGCATCCTAGGACCGGTTTCGGGGTTTCACCCCTCTTCAGCCAGGATAGCTTGATTCCAGTGGCATGGAGAGCACGGGACCCACGTCTGGGCATACCCGTCCCACTCGGGGTGACAAATGCAAAAACAACAGTTGATGGACAGAATGCAGAACAATGTCATACATTCACCCCAGTACAGAGATCTGGGCCTAAATCCATCGTTTTTTTGCTCACCATGCCATTCCAGTTTGAACCCAGCCATATGCAAATCAGTCTTGACCCTGTGCCTCATGGGAACAGTCCAGCCCGAACTGCCAAGCCAGGTCCTTCCTGGACTGGAAACAAGCATCCTAGGACCGGTTTCGGGGTTTCACCCCTCTTCAGCCAGGATAGCTTGATTCCAGTGGCATGGAGAGCACGGGACCCACGTCTGGGCATACCCGTCCCACTCGGGGTGACAAATGCAAAAACAACAGTTGATGGACAGAATGCAGAACAATGTCATACATTCACCCCAGTACAGAGATCTGGGCCTAAATCCATCGTTTTTTTGCTCACCATGCCATTCCAGTTTGAACCCAGCCATATACAAATCAGTCTTGATCCTGTGCCTCATGGGAACAGTCCAGCCCGAACTGCCAAGCCAGGTCCTTCCTGGACTGGAAACAAGCATCCTAGGACCGGTTTCGGGGTTTCACCCCTCTTCAGCCATGATAGCTTGATTCCAGTGGCATGGAGAGCACGGGACCCACGTCTGGGCATAGCCGTCCCACTCGGGGTGACAAATGCAAAAACAACAGTTGATGGACAGAATGCAGAACAATGTCATACATTCACCCCAGTACAGAGATCTGGGCCTAAATCCATCGTTTTTTGCTCACCATGCCATTCCAGTTTGAACCCAGCCATATGCAAATCAGTCTTGACCCTGTGCCTCATGGGAACAATCCAGCCCGAACTGCCAAGCCAGGTCCTTCCTGGCCTGGAAACAAGCATCCTAGGACCGGTTTCGGGGTTTCACCCCTCTTCAGCCAGGATAGCTTGATTCCAGTGGCATGGAGAGCACAGGACCCACGTCTGGGCATACCCGTCCCACTCGGGGTGACAAATGCAAAAACAACAGTTGATGGACAGTATGCAGGAACAATGTCATACATTCACCCCAGTACAGAGATCTGGGCCTAAATCCATCGTTTTTGCTCACCATGCCATTCCAGTTTGAACCCAGCCATATGCAAATCAGTCTTGACCCTGTGCCTCATGGGAACAGTCCAGCCCGAACTGCCAAGCCAGGTCCTTCCTGGACTGGAAACAAGCATCCTAGGACCGGTTTCAGCCAGGATAGCTTGATTCCAGTGGCATGGAGAGCACGGGACCCACGTCTGGGCATACCCGTCCCACTCGGGGTGACAAATGCAAAAACAACAGTTGATGGACAGAATGCAGAACAATGTCATACATTCACCCCAGTACAGAGATCTGGGCCTAAATCCATCGTTTTTTTGCTCACCATGCCATTCCAGTTTGAACCCAGCCATATACAAATCAGTATTGACCCTGTGCCTCATGGGAACAGTCCAGCCCGAACTGCCAAGCCAGGTCCTTCCTGGACTGGAAACAAGCATCCTAGGACCGGTTTCGGGGTTTCACCCCTCTTCAGCCAGGATAGCTTGATTCCAGTGGCATGGAGAGCACGGGACCCACGTCTGGGCATACCCGTCCCACTCGGGGTGACAAATGCAAAAACAACAGTTGATGGACAGAATGCAGAACAATGTCATACATTCACCCCAGTACAGAGATCTGGGCCTAAATCCATCGTTTTTTTGCTCACCATGCCATTCCAGTTTGAACCCAGCCATATACAAATCAGTCTTGACCCTGTGCCTCATGGGAACAGCCCAGCCCGAACTGCCAAGCCAGGTCCTTCCTGGACTGGAAACAAGCATCCTAGGACCGGTTTCGGGGTTTCACCCCTCTTCAGCCAGGATAGCTTGATTCCAGTGGCATGGAGAGCACGGGACCCACGTCTGGGCATACCCGTCCCACTCGGGGTGACAAATGCAAAAACAACAGTTGATGGACAGAATGCAGAACAATGTCATACATTCACCCCAGTACAGAGATCTGGGCCTAAATCCATCGTTTTTTGCTCACCATGCCATTCCAGTTTGAACCCAGCCATATGCAAATCAGTCTTGACCCTGTGCCTCATGGGTACAGTCCAGCCCGAACTGCCATGCCAGGTCCTTCCTGGACTGGAAACAAGCATCCTAGGACCGGTTTCGGGGTTTCACCCCTCTTCAGCCAGGATAGCTTGATTCCAGTGGCATGGAGAGCAAGGGACCCACGTCTGGGCATACCCGTCCCAATCGGGGTGACAAATGCAAAAACAACAGTTGATGGACAGAATGCAGAACAATGTCATACATTCACCCCAGTACAGAGATCTGGGCCTAAATCCATCGTTTTTTTGCTCACCATGCCATTCCAGTTTGAACCCAGCCATATACAAATCAGTCTTGACCCTGTGCCTCATGGGAACAGTCCAGCCCGAACTGCCAAGCCAGGTCCTTCCTGGACTGGAAACAAGCATCCTAGGACCGGTTTCGGGGTTTCACCCCTCTTCAGCCAGGATAGCTTGATTCCATTGGCATGGAGAGCACGGGACCCACGTCTGGGCATACCCGTCCCACTCGGGGTGACAAATGCAAAAACAACAGTTGATGGACAGAATGCAGAACAATGTCATACATTCACCCCAGTACAGAGATCTGGGCCTAAATCCATCGTTTTTTTGCTCACCATGCCATTCCAGTTTGAACCCAGCCATATACAAATCAGTCTTGACCCTGTGCCTCATGGGAACAGTCCAGCCCGAACTGCCAAGCCAGGTCCTTCCTGGACTGGAAACAAGCATCCTAGGACCGGTTTCGGGGTTTCACCCCTCTTCAGCCAGGATAGCTTGATTCCAGTGGCATGGAGAGCACGGGACCCACGTCTGGGCATACCCGTCCCACTCGGGGTGACAAATGCAAAAACAACAGTTGATGGACAGAATGCAGAACAATGTCATACATTCACCCCAGTACAGAGATCTGGGCCTAAATCCATCGTTTTTTTGCTCACCATGCCATTCCAGTTTGAACCCAGCCATATACAAATCAGTCTTGACCCTGTGCCTCATTGGAACAGTCCAGCCCGAACTGCCAAGCCAGGTCCTTCCTGGACTGGAAACAAGCATCCTAGGACCGGTTTCGGGGTTTCACCCCTCTTCAGCCAGGATAGCTTGATTCCAGTGGCATGGAGAGCACGGGACCCACGTCTGGGCATACCCGTCCCACTCGGGGTGACAAATGCAAAAACAACAGTTGATGGACAGAATGCAGAACAATGTCATACATTCACCCCAGTACAGAGATCTGGGCCTAAATCCATCGTTTTTTTGCTCACCATGCCATTCCAGTTTGAACCCAGCCATATGCAAATCAGTCTTGACCCTGTGCCTCATGGGAACAGTCCAGCCCGAACTGCCAAGCCAGGTCCTTCCTGGACTGGAAACAAGCATCCTAGGACCGGTTTCGGGGTTTCACCCCTCTTCAGCCAGGATAGCTTGATTCCAGTGGCATGGAGAGCACGGGACCCACGTCTGGGCATACCCGTCCCACTCGGGGTGACAAATGCAAAAACAACAGTTGATGGACAGAATGCAGAACAATGTCATACATTCACCCCAGTACAGAGATCTGGGCCTAAATCCATCGTTTTTTTGCTCACCATGCCATTCCAGTTTGAACCCAGCCATATGCAAATCAGTCTTGACCCTGTGCCTCATGGGAACAATCCAGCCCGAACTGCCAAGCCAGGTCCTTCCTGGCCTGGAAACAAGCATCCTAGGACCGGTTTCGGGGTTTCACCCCTCTTCAGCCAGGATAGCTTGATTCCAGTGGCATGGAGAGCACGGGACCCACGTCTGGGCATACCCGTCACACTCGGGGTGACAAATGCAAAAACAACAGTTGATGGACAGTATGAGGAACAATGTCATACATTCACCCCAGTACAGAGATCTGGGCCTAAATCCATCGTTTTTTTGCTCACCATGCCATTCCAGTTTGAACCCAGCCATATACAAATCAGTCTTGACCCTGTGCCTCATGGGAACAGTCCAGCCCGAACTGCCAAACCAGGTCCTTCCTGGACTGGAAACAAGCATCCTAGGACCGGTTTCGGGGTTTCACCCCTCTTCAGCCAGGATAGCTTGATTCCAGTGGCATGGAGAGCACGGGACCCACGTCTGGGCATACCCGTCCCACTCGGGGTGACAAATGCAAAAACAACAGTTGATGGACAGAATGCAGAACAATGTCATACATTCAGCCCAGTACAGAGATCTGGGCCTAAATCCATCGTTTTTTTGCTCACCATGCCATTCCAGTTTGAACCCAGCCATATACAAATCAGTATTGACCCTGTGCCTCATGGGAACAGTCCAGCCCGAACTGCCAAGCCAGGTCCTTCCTGGACTGGAAACAAGCATCCTAGGACCGGTTTCGGGGTTTCACCCTCTTCAGCCAGGATAGCTTGATTCCAGTGGCATGGAGAGCACGGGACCCACGTCTGGGCATACCCGTCCCACTCGGGGTGACAAATGCAAAAACAACAGTTGATGGACAGAATGCAGAACAATGTCATACATTCACCCCAGTACAGAGATCTGGGCCTAAATCCATCGTTTTTTTGCTCACCATGCCATTCCAGTTTGAACCCAGCCATATACAAATCAGTCTTGACCCTGTGCCTCATGGGAACAGTCCAGCCCGAACTGCCAAGCCAGGTCCTTCCTGGACTGGAAACAAGCATCCTAGGATCGGTTTCGGGGTTTCACCCCTCTTCAGCCAGGATAGCTTGATTCCAGTGGCATGGAGAGCACGGGACCCACGTCTGGGCATACCCGTCCCACTCGGGGTGACAAATGCAAAAACAACAGTTGATGGACAGAATGCAGAACAATGTCATACATTCACCCCAGTACAGAGATCTGGGCCTAAATCCATCGCTTTTTTGCTCACCATGCCATTCCAGTTTGAACCCAGCCATATACAAATCAGTCTTGACCCTGTGCCTCATGGGAACAGTCCAGCCCGAACTGCCAAGCCAGGTCCTTCCTGGACTGGAAACAAGCATCCTAGGACCGGTTTCGGGGTTTCACCCTCTTCAGCCAGGATAGCTTGATTCCAGTGGCATGGAGAGCACGGGACCCACGTCTGGGCATACCCGTCCCACTCGGGGTGACAAATGCAAAAACAACAGTTGATGGACAGAATGCAGAACAATGTCATACATTCACCACAGTACAGAGATCTGGGCCTAAATCCATCGTTTTTTTGCTCACCATGCCATTCCAGTTTGAACCCAGCCATATACAAATCAGTCTTGACCCTGTGCCTCATGGGAACAATCCAGCCAGAACTGCCAAGCCAGGTCCTTCCTGGCCTGGAAACAAGCATCCTAGGACCGGTTTCGGGGTTTCACCCCTCTTCAGCCAGGATAGCTTGATTCCAGTGGCATGGAGAGCACGGGACCCACGTCTGGGCATACCCGTCCCACTCGGGGTGACAAATGCAAAAACAACAGTTGATGGACAGTATGAGGAACAATGTCATACATTCACCCCAGTACAGAGATCTGGGCCTAAATCCATCGTTTTTTTGCTCACCATGCCATTCCAGTTTGAACCCAGCCATATACAAATCAGTCTTGACCCTGTGCCTCATGGGAACAGTCCAGCCCGAACTGCCAAGCCAGGTCCTTCCTGGACTGGAAACAAGCATCCTAGGACCGGTTTCGGGGTTTCACCCCTCTTCAGCCAGGATAGCTTGATTCCAGTGGCATGGAGAGCACGGGACCCACGTCTGGGCATACCCGTCCCACTCGGGGTGACAAATGCAAAAACAACAGTTGATGGACAGAATGCAGAACAATGTCATACATTCACCCCAGTACAGAGATCTGGGCCTAAATCCATCGTTTTTTTGCTCACCATGCCATTCCAGTTTGAACCCAGCCATATACAAATCAGTATTGACCCTGTGCCTCATGGGAACAGTCCAGCCCGAACTGCCAAGCCAGGTCCTTCCTGGACTGGAAACAAGCATCCTAGGACCGGTTTCGGGGTTTCACCCCTCTTCAGCCAGGATAGCTTGATTCCAGTGGCATGGAGAGCACGGGACCCACGTCTGGGCATACCCGTCCCACTCGGGGTGACAAATGCAAAAACAACAGTTGATGGACAGAATGCAGAACAATGTCATACATTCACCCCAGTACAGAGATCTGGGCCTAAATCCATCGTTTTTTTGCTCACCATGCCATTCCAGTTTGAACCCAGCCATATACAAA
The DNA here is from genome assembly GCA_963921515.1 of Calotriton arnoldi. Classification (NCBI taxonomy): domain Eukaryota; kingdom Metazoa; phylum Chordata; class Amphibia; order Caudata; family Salamandridae; genus Calotriton; species Calotriton arnoldi. The sequence continues at coordinate 118,105 of CAWUFW010016023.1, read as the reverse complement.
TCAGTCTTGACCCTGTGCCTCATGGGAACAGTCCAGCCCGAACTGCCAAGCCAGGTCCTTCCTGGACTGGAAACAAGCATCCTAGGATCGGTTTCGGGGTTTCACCCCTCTTCAGCCAGGATAGCTTGATTCCAGTGGCATGGAGAGCACGGGACCCACGTCTGGGCATACCCGTCCCACTCGGGGTGACAAATGCAAAAACAACAGTTGATGGACAGAATGCAGAACAATGTCATACATTCACCCCAGTACAGAGATCTGGGCCTAAATCCATCGTTTTTTGCTCACCATGCCATTCCAGTTTGAACCCAGCCATATACAAATCAGTCTTGACCCTGTGCCTCATGGGTACAGTCCAGCCCGAACTGCCAAGCCAGGTCCTTCCTGGACTGGAAACAAGCATCCTAGGACCGGTTTCGGGGTTTCACCCCTCTTCAGCCAGGATAGCTTGATTCCAGTGGCATGGAGAGCACGGGACCCACGTCTGGGCATACCCGTCCCAATCGGGGTGACAAATGCAAAAACAACAGTTGATGGACAGAATGCAGAACAATGTCATACATTCACCCCAGTACAGAGATCTGGGCCTAAATCCATCGTTTTTTGCTCACCATGCCATTCCAGTTTGAACCCAGCCATATACAAATCAGTCTTGACCCTGTGCCTCATGGGAACAGTCCAGCCCGAACTGCCAAGCCAGGTCCTTCCTGGACTGGAAACAAGCATCCTAGGACCGGTTTCGGGGTTTCACCCCTCTTCAGCCAGGATAGCTTGATTCCAGTGGCATGGAGAGCACGGGACCCACGTCTGGGCATACCCGTCCCACTCGGGGTGACAAATGCAAAAACAACAGTTGATGGACAGAATGCAGAACAATGTCATACATTCACCCCAGTACAGAGATCTGGGCCTAAATCCATCGTTTTTTTGCTCACCATGCCATTCCAGTTTGAACCCAGCCATATACAAATCAGTCTTGACCCTGTGCCTCATGGGAACAGTCCAGCCCGAACTGCCAAGCCAGGTCCTTCCTGGACTGGAAACAAGCATCCTAGGACCGGTTTCGGGGTTTCACCCCTCTTCAGCCAGGATAGCTTGATTCCAGTGGCATGGAGAGCACGGGACCCACGTCTGGGCATACCCGTCCCACTCGGGGTGACAAATGCAAAAACAACAGTTGATGGACAGAATGCAGAACTATGTCATACATTCACCCCAGTACAGAGATCTGGGCCTAAATCCATCGTTTTTTTGCTCACCATGCCATTCCAGTTTGAACCCAGCCATATACAAATCAGTCTTGACCCTGTGCCTCATGGGAACAGTCCAGCCCGAACTGCCAAGCCAGGTCCTTCCTGGACTGGAAACAAGCATCCTAGGACCGGTTTCGGGGTTTCACCCCTCTTCAGCCAGGATAGCTTGATTCCAGTGGCATGGAGAGCACGGGACCCACGTCTGGGCATACCCGTCCCACTCGGGGTGACAAATGCAAAAACAACAGTTGTACGACAGAATGCAGAACAATGTCATACATTCACCCCAGTACAGAGATCTGGGCCTAAATCCATCGTTTTTTTGCTCACCATGCCCTTCCAGTTTGAACCCAGCCATATACAAATCAGTCTTGACCCTGTGCCTCATGGGAACAGTCCAGCCCGAACTGCCAAGCCAGGTCCTTCCTGGACTGGAAACAAGCATCCTAGGACCGGTTTCGGGTTTCACCCCTCTTCAGCCAGGATAGCTTGATTCCAGTGGCATGGAGAGCACGGGACCCACGTCTGGGCATACCCGTCCCACTCGGGGTGACAAATGCAAAAACAACAGTTGATGGACAGAATGCAGAACAATGTCATACATTCACCCCAGTACAGAGATCTGGGCCTAAATCCATCGTTTTTTTGCTCACCATGCCATTCCAGTTTGAACCCAGCCATATACAAATCAGTCTTGACCCTGTGCCTCATGGGAACAGTCCAGCCCGAACTGCCAAGCCAGGTCCTTCCTGGACTGGAAACAAGCATCCTAGGACCGGTTTCGGGTTTCACCCCTCTTCAGCCAGGATAGCTTGATTCCAGTGGCATGGAGAGCACGGGACCCACGTCTGGGCATACCCGTCCCACTCGGGGTGACAAATGCAAAAACAACAGTTGATGGACAGAATGCAGAACAATGTCATACATTCACCCCAGTACAGAGATCTGGGCCTAAATCCATCGTTTTTTTGCTCACCATGCCATTCCAGTTTGAACCCAGCCATATACAAATCAGTCTTGACCCTGTGCCTCATGGGAACAGTCCAGCCCGAACTGCCAAGCCAGGTCCTTCCTGGACTGGAAACAAGCATCCTAGGACCGGTTTCGGGGTTTCACCCCTCTTCAGCCAGGATAGCTTGATTCCAGTGGCATGGAGAGCACGGGACCCACGTCTGGGCATACCTGTCCCACTCGGGGTGACAAATGCAAAAACACATACACAGATAAGGTTATGCTGCCACACATGCCTCATAGACAGTGTGGACTGGGTGTGGTGTTGTAGGTGTGCCCCTGAGTCCCTGGATAGTAAATGTGGCTGGCATAGGTTCACCAGTGACCAGCATGGTGACATATGCGTGTGACCTGTCCTGGTACGCGTTGTAGAGCAATGGACCGATCAGTGTGCCCGGCCGGCCCATTGCATTGAATGTGAGCGGGTACGCGTTGTACAGCAATGGTCCGATCGGTGTGCCCGGCCGGCCCATTGCATTGAATGTGAGCGGGTACGCGTTGTATGCCTGGTACGCGTTGCACAGCAATGGTCCGATCGGTGTGCCCGGCCGGCCCATTGCATTGAATGTGAGCGGGTACGCGTTGTACAGCAATGGTCCGATCGGTGTGCCCGCACGGACCATTGCATTGAATGTGAGCGGGTACGCAGTTGCACAGCAATGGACCGATCGGTGTGCCCGGCCGGCCCATTGCATTGAATGTGAGCGAGTACGCGTTGTATGCCTGGTACGCGTTGCACAGCAATGGTCCGATCGGTGTGCCCGGCCGGCCCATTGCATTGAATGTGAGCGGGTATGCGTTGTACAGCAATGGTCCGATCGGTGTGCCCGCACGGACTATTGCATTGAATGTGAGCGGGTACGCGTTGCACAGCAATGGACCGATCGGTGTGCCCGGCCGGTGCATTGCATTGAATGTGAGTCGGGTACGCGTTGTACAGCAATGGTCCGATCGGTGTGCCCGCACGGACCATTGCATTGAATGTGAGCGGGTACGCATTGTATGCCTGGTACGCGTTGCACAGCAATGGTCCGATCGGTGTGCCCGGCCGGCCCATTGCATTGAATGTGAGCGGCTACGCGTTGCACAGCAATGGTCCGATCGGTGTGCCCGGCCGGCCCATTGCATTGTATGTGAGCGGGTACGCGTTGTACAGCAATGGTCCGATCGGTGCGCATGCATTGGCTGGGGCCTGGCATGGCAACTGACGCGTTTTTGAAGCTTCAACGAGTCTGATGCAGTGAATTCAGTTGGCCAGCCACAACAATGTTGCAAATTCATGGGTGTCATGAAGTTGAAATTTTTGAAGGATGCTGTGGGCGTGTCTTGGTGCTGCAATTCCATGGATTGGTCAGATTCATAAGATGCATACGACTTGGACCTATCACTTTGGACACATGGCACAGTATCTGCCTCTGCAGCACACATATAATGCTGGCTGTTCCCCTGAGGGCTCACTTGCCTGCACTACATGCTCCAGGACGACATCTGCCACTACACTGCTGCTGTCTCTGCATCCTCTGGATACTGCAATGGCACGTACTGTGGAGAGAGCCCCAGCCTTCACCCAGGAGGAGAACCAGGCCCTGCTGGACAACCTCCTTTCACAGTACAGCAAGCTGTATGGGACACCAGGGGAGCAGGTGAGTGTGCTGTCCACTGCCTTACTAATTGTGCATGTTGTCTGACTAGCAGGATTTACAGTGTGCACACCACTGGCTAGCATGCTCACTGAGTAGTACTCACCCCCAAAGTGTGTAGTCACATGCACTGAACAGGTACAGTGGAGTAACAGTGCATTCAAACAAGGTTCACTTCCCATGCAATGATACCATGTAGTAACTGCTGGCAAACTGTCCATAGCCCTCGTTGCACTGCCTGCGTACATCATATGCCCCTGTGATTGAGACATGTAATTCCAACTGTGTGATGCACGGATATGTTGCATGTGTAGTAATGGCCTTTTCACTTTGTCATCCTAACAGGTTGATGCCCATCAGAAGCAGGATATCTGGCTGGCCATCGTCCGGGCAGTCAGATCCGTGGGGGTCTACAAGCGCCGGATCCGCAACTGCCAGAAGAGGTGGCAGGACCTTCGGGGCTGGATCCGGAGGATTGCAAGGGTCCAGCTGAAGCTGTCGCCTCCTCGCAGGAGGGGCGGACACCGGACCGTGACCCCCCACATGCTCCAGATCCTGCCGGTGGTCTTCCCGGAGCTGGATGGGCAGCTGAAGGGCAGACAGCAGCAAGGAGGGGATGAGTCAAAGACTGCACTGTGAACTCTGTCTGACATTCTATGTGCCCTCCTGTGGCCTAGTTAAACCTCCACAGTACATCAGTCTTGTGGTCCAGGACCCATGTCTTGTTGTCCAGTACCCATGTCCCTCTATTGTGACATGGCCACTACCAATATGATAGGCCGGTGTGCTCCTTACGCTCAGGATAATTGTGTCACTCGGGTACAGGGTCCTTGCATTTTGCTTTGCTCAAGGTGGGTGACAGCTTTTGTTCCCGTGATATTGTGTTAGCCTTCATGGGTGGGTCAATTGCTCACACAATGCCTGAGTCGTGCAATGTAGTCTGGGTGTAACTTTGATATGTGATCCACTTGCAGATCAGAATCACCACATGTCCCTGGGGTATTTGCCACACCCCCATGCTGCGGGTGGGTAAAATGTTTGGGCCTCAGGAGTATGTATGTCAAGTGTGTCACACATGCCTAGCCACCTGCCTACTGACCAGGGCTCATCCATCTTGCAGGTGGAGCCGGTCAGTCATGCCTACTCCAGGGCATACAATACACTCTGTACTCCCACTCCCGTGTATCAGCTGACATGCTGTGCTCAGTGAAATGTTCCCTCAGGTGTCTGCCTCTGTGTCGTTGTGCTGTGACTACGTTGTCGGGACTCCTGTGATGTTTATCGGTTAGGGGTCAGCATGCCATCTGCTATTGGACCATGTGAGACAAGACTCCTGTGACTTATAGGTGTTTGATCACATGACTGTGCAGATAGGTGTATGCCACTGTGACTTTCAGGCAGCTGTTTTTCATTCTCAGCACACTGTGAGGTGCTCATGTTCAGAGAGTTGTGTTTCATGTCCCCCGTATGTCCAATTGGTATGACGTGGACAAATAGTAGTTCAGATGATGTGGTTTTTGGGGGATGGACATGTGCACTTGTCAGTTACATTACTTGCCTTCCCCATGTCCTAGGATTGTGACACAGTGCAGACTGTTGTTGGCTGGCTGCCATGGCCATGTGACTGGAGACAGTGATGTATGACTTTGCAGGCATGCCTGTGTCATGGCATTAAACTTCCTAAGAGTGATCCTGCAGGGGAGTGACATGTGCAACATGCACCCCATTGTGGCATTGACTATCCGGACATGGGTGCTTCATGGGGTCTGGTGCTGGTATGCATCACATGCATTTCTATTTAGACTCTGGCCGTCCATTTATACAGACACCTGCACTGACTCAGTGGCAAGAGATGTGACGTGGGCATGTTCACATACTTCACCGTGTTCTCAGCAATGTCCAACTACTGTGTAGGTGGTGCATGTGTCCACACTGGGGTCTTACCATCAGACAGGCACCAGACAGATGGGTCAAGGGCAGGAGGGGTGTCTGTTCCATGGTTGACCATCAGACTGACAATTGGCTTCTCCTAATCTGTGTGATGACTTTTGGCAATGTTCTACTAGAGATGCCAGGGCTTGCTCTGTGATGTGCTGTACTTACTGTGGTGTGTGCGGTCAGTGCAGGTGACTGATGTTTGTCTGTTTCCCTAATTGTTTGCAGATACATCCACAGCCACAGGAGGGGACAGCTCCATGGACCAGGAGGAGCAGCGGAGCCAGACTGGGTCAGCGTCCGACGAGTGGTCAGAGGGACCCAGTGGCACGGAGGGCGAGGGGAGCCACACCGAGGAGTCCTCAGCACCATCCACCTCAGCTGGGGACCACAGCAGCTCGGAGGATGACTCCCTTGTGGATGCGGGTGTCAGCAGCCACAACACCCCAGCTAGTCTGTCTGACCCCGCCACCACCACCACCACCACCACCGCCCTCCCATTGGCTCCCATTCCTGAGGTCCGTGGAGGCTCCCGTGCTCGGGAGCGTGTCTCCTTCAAGCCAGGCACCGCACCCCTGCCCCTGTGTCCCCTGCTGCCCTGAGTGAGGAGTCTGTGTACCTCCTTCGGCAGCTCCATGTAGGGCAGACAGCAATGCTGACTGTCCTCCATGCACACACCACTCTGTTGACACAGCTGGTGTCGTTCATGGAGGGCATCTCAACGGGTATGTCTGCCCTACAGAGGAGCAATAGGTCCATGGACTCCTCCCTGATGGCAGCAGTGTCCCTCCTCCAACAGTCCCTCACCCCTCCCACCTCTGCCCCATCCACACTTCCTACCACCCTACCTGTCCAAAGCACATGCACACCTGCACAATCACCCAAACACACAGACACGAGCAGCACACACACACCCAAAACCAAGGCAAGACGTGCACACAAGCATCCTCAGGGGACTGATTCCACACACACAGGGGATGGGGAACTGACACACACACATGCAACCACAGTCACTCCGCAATCCTCAAGATCCTCTCCCTCCAAGACCCCTTCCCTTGCCTCACCTGCAACCCCACATACACAGCAGCTCTTCCTCTCTGACCTCAGCCTCTTCCCCTCCAATCCTGCTGATCCAGCATACCGGGGGAAGAGGAAGTCCACACACAGAGAGGGGAGTGCCCCTCGCCCCCGGACACCCTCCCCAGGCACAGGCAGAGTGAGCCCCCCACCCGCAAGTCCCCCCGGACCCGGAAGAGCAAGACCCCGCCACCGCCCTGCAAGTCACCCACCCAGTCTCTCACCTCCATCCCCCAGGCCACCACTCCACAGGTTCCACTGCCACACCCTGCCCCAGGTTCCCCCACACACCGATACCGCATCCCCAAACTGCTCAGGCCCTCCCCCCCTGCCACTTGCTCTTCCACCCCCAAACCAGACGCTCTGCCTGTATGTGCCACTGGTGTGGAGACCGTGTCCCCCCCTCTGTCCTGCCCAGCTCTTCTGCCCCCCCTTCCACTCCCTTGGAGTCATGCACTGCGGTGGAGTCCACAACAACCCCGTCTGACTCGGGCACTGCATTGGGGACCCAGTCTACTCCATTTGACCAGCCCACTGCAGTGGTTGCAGCACCAACACCATCGGACTTGAGCCCTGCGGTGGTGCCGGCCCCCCCTGAGTCAGACACCTCCACTGCAGTTGCCGGTGACACTCCTGCACCCACCTCACCTTCCCTGCCTCCTTCTGGCATCCCCTGATCCTGTCCCTGCGGTGCCTGGCCTGCCCCTCGTATGCCCCTCCAAGGGGGATGTCCCCTGTCGGTACCTGTGCAGGCAAGCAATTGGTGACAAGTTGTCACACATCACCCTGTTGGGACTGTGTATTTGGACTGGACATTGGCCGTAGTTAATTTTGGACTTTTGATTTCAGTTGCACACTTGCTGAATAAAGCCTCTTTTTGTTTACTTGTGGTTAATCTTTGGTGGAAGATGATGTAGATGTGTAGAATCATGCATTTGCTGTTGTAATTGTGTTCAGATCAGGTAAATGAAGTTTTTCTGTGATGGGCTCCATGTGATCCATGGGATATGTGTCCTAATCTAGTCTGGATCTATAGCATCCCTTGCTGCAGTCTGAGGGTGTAATGTTCAGCATTTGACACAGGGATGTACGTTTAGCATTTGTAGATTACCATCTTTGTCCTACACTGTTGCACATCTGTTGGGCTTACCACTGTCCAATGTCCCTAGTACCCTGACTGTGTGCCCATCTCCACTGGACATGCAGTTTTGCACATCAATTTTGGAGGACTCATCTGTGTATACAGTACAACTGGATTGCCACGTGTTTTGGGTGTATGCAGATGACTGACGTGACACTCCCGTACCCAGGCTGATGTGAGCAGAGGCTTCTGTGTGTTGTAGTTGTTGACTCACTGACGGAGTGTCCTGCTGATATGTTTGAGTCGTGCACAGACAAGGTTTGGCACAGTGGACCTTCCACAGGAGTGGAGTGCCCTCATGGCTGTGTGTAATCTGGTGACATTGCGTGTGCCCGTGTTGTGTGTTGTGTGAGCATGTCTGTGCATGTTCCCTTCCCTTTTCATACACAGGCTGTGTCCCTAGGGATGTTCCTGTTTGTGATGCTTGCAGAGTTGGTATGTGTTCATCCAGCATCTTGGACCTGGTTTCTCCGTGATGTGGGTGCATGGCAAACTGATGTTCATGAGGTTGTCATCCCAGGTTGTCTTTGTTGTCAGGGCTGGGGATGTGGGCAAACGCTGATGGGACACATTCAGGATTCCCCTTGGCACTTGTTGTTTACACAAGTAATGTGATTTTGAGTTTGTGGTAGCTTTCAGTGATTGTGACGCGTTGTGTGTGTGACTGCTGCCACTCCTCAGGGTCAGAGCTGCAATGTTGGAAGTTGTGTACGTGTGTTCTTTGTGTCTCACCTTGGCTTCTTCGTTGGTGTGTGACTATGGCCAGGATCCCATTGTTTGTGGTGGATTTCACATCATGCGCATGTACGGCGTACTGTGCTGTGTGTCATACATAGACGAGTCATGTTGAGTGGGCATGTGTGATGGGTTTCTGCACCTTAGTTCCCCCCACCACCCCTGGGATTGTCATGGGTGCATGTGCAATGTCACCAGTCCATGTGAGCTTCACTGCTGCACATTGGTAGAGATCAGGGTGTGTGGTGTTGAGTGTGCAAATGTGAGTTGTTGCACGGCTAGACTACTACCTCCATATTGGCCTTGGCTGGCAGGCCCTGCTGATTGATTGGAGCTTGTGTAGGTGTGATGGTAGTTTGTAGCTGAGGACACATGGCTGTGGTTCACAGTGTGATCAACATCTACCTTTGTCATCATAGTGGAATTGTCATGCAGGCTAGTGTCTGCACAATGTGGGGTCCCTGGGGGTAGTGCTGTGGTGGGTGTGTCTCTTGCTGTGTTAGTTGCTGTTCCTACAAGCTTGTGTGACATGTGTAATTTGGGCTCCCTCTCATCTAACAATGCCAGATTGCCCACATAGGGGAATCCAATCCATGAGTTACTTGTGTGTGGCACTGTATACACATCTGTGTAATTGGGATTCAGGCCTCCTCATGTGTTGTGTGGTTGCCTGGGGACACTGGCACACACCCCCATCACCTGTTGTGTTTGATATGCAGTGTGAGTCTGCCTGTTTGTGTTAGTGCATTTGCATCACTGCTTTGGCATTTCTGTAGTGTGCCATTGGCTGTATCTTGTTTGGTGATTTTCCCCTGCTCTCCCTGGGACTCCTGGGTCATCAGTCAGCACAATGATCATGGTTTGTATGTCCCATTGCTGCCATGGTATGGTATTTGTTCACCTGACATCGACAGTCTCCACAGGTTATATACATTTGTGTGTCCATAGGTGCAGATATGTGGGTCAGCATCATGATGGTCACTTCTGTCATTGTGTAATTGGCTGATTGTTGGCAATGTGGTCCCCCATGTGTGATGTTTGTATGCACATGGCCAACACGATGTTTCTGTGTCACTGCACTGTTAGCCTCGCCCAATCTATGTTGCAATGGGACACAAGCACTACTATGCCACAGATGTTTTAGTTGTTGTGTGACCAGGATTCATCCATACAGTTTGTCTTTGGCAGCTTTTACCATGCCTACACTTACCTTATGATCACCGTGGTGATGGTGCTTTGGGCCCCATTGCCACACTGATCAAAAGGTGCATCAGCCTTGGACCCCACACTTACATTTTGGTGACTGTGGTGATGGGGCTTTGGGCCCCATTGCCACACTGATCAAAAGGTGCATCAGCCATGGACCCCACACTTACATTTTGGTGACTGTGGTGATGGGGCTTTGGGCCCCATTGCCACACTGATCAAAAGGTGCATCAGCCATGGACCCCACACTTACCTTTTGGTGACTGTGGTGAAGGTGCTTTAGGCCCCATTGCCACACTGATCAAAAGGTGCATCAGCCTTTGACCCCACACTTACCTTTTGGTGACTGTGGTGATGGGGCTTTGGGCCCCATTGCCACAGTGGCCATGGTCGGCTTGTATTGTGGAGGCCACACACTTTTATGTGTCACACATGTGATAGTGGGTCACATTGTATGTTCATTGTCATGTTTTGTGTTGTTGGCATTTGACATGGACTACACACGCTTGTCATGTTGTTTGGGTGGATGTAATTTTCTGTGATTCCTTATGTGGGAGTATGCTGGTTGTGTCATGCATTACCCGTCCTATGAGTAGGGGTGGTGGTAGTGGCAGGCATCCAGCCCCCCATGAGTGGGGATGGTAGTAGTGATAGGCATCCAGGCCCCCATGAGTGGGGATGGTAGTAGTGATAGGCATCCAGCCCCCCATGAGTGATGATGGTAGTAGTGATAGGCATCCTGCCCCCCATGAGTGGGGATGGTAGTAGTGATAGGCATCCTGCCCCCCATGAGTGGGGATGGTAGTGGTGGCAGGCATTCTGCCCCCCATGAGTGGGGATGGTAGTAGTGATAGGCATCCAGGCCCCCATGAGTGGGGATGGTAGTAGTGATCGGCATCCAGGCCCCCATGAGTGGTGATGGTAGTAGTGATAGGCATCCAGCCCCCCATGAGTGGGGATGGTAGTAGTGATAGGCATCCAGGCCCCCATGAGTAGGGGTGGTGGTGGTGGCAGGCATCCAGGCCCCTATGAGTGTGTATGGCATTGGTGATGCCCATCCCACCCCTATGATTGTGCTGTTGCTAGTGTACGTCATTTGTGCATCCCTATGTGTGTGTGACATATTTCGGGTACGTGTCGTTTGTTTGTGTTGTGGGTGTTTGACTTACCGTCTGCGCCGTACGCGTCCGAACCGGTCCCGGTAATAGATGTAGAGTATAGGTAGGACCTGCGCGATGGGATTCATGGTTGGTTCATCTCGTTCGGGTTTCGCGTGTCTTCGACTCGTACTCATCGCTGGCTTGTTCGTCTCGTAGCCGTGGAGCTTCTTGTGGCACGAATCGGAGCTTATGTGCGGCTCTCCCGGATGCTGAAACGTGCCGGACGTAGCAACGGGTTCGGCGCGTACGGAGCGCGCATCGTACTAGTCTGGCCGGAAGGTGCTGTGAATTTGCTTCCGTGCGGCTCGAATCGGCATTTGCGGATCCGGCTCGGGCGGGGAACAGGAGCTGGATTGGGTAAGTACGGCTCGCTCGGAATCTGGGCTGTTGTGCGCATCGTACTTGTTCGTTCGGTGGGGTATTCGAATCGGTTGGAGAACACGCGTTCGGCTTGGTTTTTTTCCGGACGAATAGTGTTAGGTGTGCTTCCGGACGACATCGGAATCGGCCCCAGTATGTCCCAATAGCAGACTGCAGCAGTGTGTTGGCTTGTTAGCTTCGACGGCAGCTATCGGTTCGGGAGCGAACGATTGAGGAAGAGTTCTTTGAGCTGTCTCTTGAGTTTTACAAAGGAGGAGATAGTCCTGATATGGACTGGAATGGAGTTCCAGATTTTTGGTGCATTTCCAGCGAAGGACCGTGTTGCGGTTTTTTGTTTGCGTGTTTTTAAAGGAATGAGGAGTAGGGTGTTGGTGCTCCTGAGGTTCCTTGCCTGGCCGGCTTTCTTGAGTTTGGAGGCCAGGTATTCAGGTTTCCCTGTGTGCAGGGCTTTGTGCGTAAGGCAGGCGGTTCTGAAGCTGGCACACATTTCGACAGGGAGCCATTTTAGTTCTCTGAGTGCGGGTGAGATGTGGTCGAATTTCTTAACTCCGGTGACCATTCTAGCTGCTGCGTTGAGAGTTGTTCTGAGGGGAGCTAAGTGGGATTTCGCTGTCCCAGTGAGGGTTGCGTTCCCGTAATCGAGTCTAGACAGCACTAGCGATTGAGTCGCTTGTTTGAGGTCTCTGTGCGGAATGAAGGGTTTTATCTTGTTGAGTAGTTTCATGTTGAGGAAGGCACTTTTTGCGGAGTTCTTGATGTGTTTTGCCATGTCGAGTCTTGGGTCTAGGGTGATTCCCAGCGATTTTACAGAGTCAGCCAGGGTGAGATTGCCGTTGAGAGCATCAATAGCTTTTAGCCATTCTAAGATTTGGGGGTTCTCTTCTGTGTTGGAAATAAGGAGGATTTCCGTTTTGTCTTGGTTGAGTTTTAGATGATTTATTGTTAGCCAGTGTTGGACTTCTCTTAGAGTGTCGTTGAGTCTCTGGATGTTGGCAATGGAGGAGGTTTTGAGATAGATCTGGGTGTCATATGCATATAGGTGGAAGGGGATGTTGGCTTTTTTGAGTATGTTGGTGAGGGGTTCCATGTAGATGTTGAAAAGTTGCGGTGAAAGTACGGATTCTTGGGGGACACCCCTGCTGACGGGGTGTAAGTCAGACGTGAAGTTTTGGATTTTTATTCTTTGGGTGCGGTTGTGGAGGAAAGAGGAGAACCACTGTAGAACCACCTCCTCCACACCTACCCTTTCTTGAAGGACCTTAATGAGTCGATTATGGTCAACCGTGTCAAAGGCTGCCGATAAGTCAAGGAGAATGAGTAAGCAGCATTGATCCGTATCAAGTGATTTGTGAATATCGTCTATGACATTGAGGATTGCGGTCTCAGTGCTGCAGCCTTTTCTGAAACCTGATTGGTGGGGGTCTAGAAGGTTGATGTTGTCCAAGTGTTGAGTCAGTTGTAGTAGGACGCACCTTTCTAGGATTTTGGATATGAGAGGGAGGTTGGAGACGGGTCTGAAGTTGTTCAGATCATTGGTGTCCAGGCCTGGTTTTTTTAGTAATGGTGTGACTTGGCTGACTTTCAGGCAGTCTGGAATGTCTCCGGTTCTTAGAGAGCTGTTTATGATCTTGCTCCAGAGCGGGGCTAGGCAGAGTTTAAGTTTTTGGGCCATTTGGACGGGTATAGGATCGAGGACATGAGAAGAAGGTTTGGCGGAAGAAATTAGTTTGACTATCTCCTCTTCTGGGATGGGGTTGAAGGATTTCCAGGGTTTAGAGGGGAGTTTGGGTATGGGTTCTTCTGTCCCTGGAAGAGGGATCTTGTGAGGGGGACAGAGGTTGTTATCCAGTGAAAGCTCGATCTTGGTGATTTTGTCACTGAAGAAGTTGGCAAAGTTGTCACATCGCTCTTTGGAGGCCTGTCCTGAGGATGCAGGGGGCTTGGAAGTTTGCTGCCTAATGAGGTTGAAGAGTTCTTTGGGCCACCTGTTATTTGCGTTGTTCAGAGCGTTGCAGAAGAATGCAGATTTTTTGTTCTTAATGTGGTTTTTGTACTTCGCACGAACTGATTTGAGTTGGTCGTGGAGGATTTTGGAAGGGTTGTTCCGCCAGAGTCTTTCTGTGGCTCTAAGTTGTCTCCTTTCATCATTGATGTCTGTGTTGAACCAGGATCTGGATGGGATGTTCCTGACTCTTTTTAGTTTCAAGGGGGCTAGTTGGTATAGAATGGAAGTCATATTTGTGCTGTAGAGAGAGGTGAGTTCTGCTGTGGAGAGATCCTCTGTGTGGATGTGAAGGAGAGAGCTTACCTTTTCTTCTAGGTCGGCCACGGGAATCTGAGTTAAATTTCTCACCCATTTGTGGGGGTTAGGCGTGAGGGATTGCTCATGGAACGTTTGGTTGATGTGGAATAAGATGATGTGGTGGTCGGACCAGTCAACAGGCAGGATGCGGTCTATCGTGACTATGTCTCTTTGGGCAATAATGGCATCTAGGATTGCTCCTCTATTGTGAGTTTCCTCTGAGCAGTGTTGAGTGAGGTTGTTGGTGTGGAGGAGATCCTTCAGGGTTTGGATTAGCGAGTTGTTTTCTTCGTTCCAGTGTAGGTTGAGGTCCCCCAGAATCAGGTTGTTTGCGTCTCGGAGTGAGAAATTGGCAATGAAGTCAGATAGGTGTTCGCCGAATGTATTGGTGTTGCCTGGTGGATGGTAGAGTAGATGACAAAGTAGTGTTTTTTTGTTACTTGTCTTAATGTTGGCATTTAGGCATTCGAAGGCGTTGTAGTTGAAGGAGTCGGTTTCCGTTATGGAGATGTTGTTCTTGTGAATGATTGCTGTGCCCCCTCCTCGTTGGTCCTTTCTGTCTTTATTAATGATTGTGAAGCCAGGTGGTACCAGCATATCCATGATTGGGTAAGAGAGATCATTTAACCATGTCTCGGTGATGAACGTAATGTCTATGTCGTGTGTGAGGATTGTTTCTGCCAGCTCAGTTGCATGTTTGGTGGTAGATCTGCAGTTTATGAGCATGCAGTTGGTGCAGGTCTCCTCTTTTTAGGTTTCTTCTTTAGGGGGGCCCTGGGGATGTTCGTGAGGAAGGCAGGGGGTCTTAGGGATTTCGGAGGGGAGTAGTCTCTTCTGAATCCTGTTATCACCTGGATCTTGGCGTTAAGGGAGGCAGTGGTCGAGGTGTCATAAGAGGAGGCAAGATCCGACGCTTCATTCGTGGACATTGCAGCTCTTGTTCTTTTTGGTCTCTGTGTCTGTTTCAGGAGGGGGATTGAGATCCAAGTGGGGCACATAACCTTGGAAGGCCTTTGTTGTGTGGGGTTGGGAGAGGTGGGAGTTAGGTGGGGGCGTTGGCCGGGCTTTCGGAGCGTGGCTAGATTCCATGTGATCTCGCTAAGGCCCCGGATTATAGTTTCTAGCTGCGTTTCTAGCAGGGTGATACGTTGAGCCATTTCCTCAGAGGTGGGGGAGGGGGAGATCTGGGCGGAGTCATCCTGCAAGTGTTGGAATTTGTCATTGTTAAGTTGCCTTTTTTTTTGTGTGTGGTCCGTATTGCCTCTGTGGGGGGTCCTGGGCACAGGGTGTGGCTGGTCGTGTTGTGTTTTCCGTGTCATCTTGTGTGTGGGAAGAGAGAGGACATTGGGGGTCGTAGACTGTGGGTTGGGGTCGGTCGCTGTTCGTTTGAGGGGGAGATGTGTGTGTGGGGGGTGTAGGGGACAGTCAGCAAGGGGTGGAGAGCCTTGTTCGAGGCGTCTCTCCGGTTAGTATTGGAGAAGGAGAGTGTATTGTGCGTGTTTTGTCCGTGGCGGGCATAGGTGCGGTTGATGCCTTGGGGGGCGTTGGCGGTGTTGGTATAGGGCGTGTGGTTGTTTTGTGGGATCTCCTGTCGTGTCTGGCTGTCTGGGGTTAGGGAGTATGACCAGCAAGGGGGATGCGCGTGCGAGGGGTATTTCGTAGCAAGGGGAAGAGGGAGTCAAATGTATCGGATTGTCATTACTGGCTTGGATCAGTGCTGTGCCGTTAGAGAAGATGGTCACAGAGGTATTACCTCTCCGCAATGGGCCGTTAGGTATTGAGATCGTCAGTTTGCAGCTATAGGGAGTGTTAGTTGTTTTAGATATGTGGAGTTGTGATCTGATAATGTAGATCCAGTTTTCGGGTCTTTCCGTATGGAAAATGAGATCCATTTTTGTCTGACCTTTGGAGGAACAGTGATATATGTCTGTGACTAGTGTTTCAGGATATTGTCTGATCAGTCTATGTTTGAAATTTCTTTTCGCTTTCAGTGAGAGGTTAGGGGGGAAACTAATAGAGAAGGAGTTCGGGCCATGTGGTTTTAGGTGATTCAGTGTGGAGGGGTTGATGTAGGTAGGCGTGGCCTTACTGGTATGATGCGCGGCCATCTCAATGCCCGGCACCCCCGTGTTCTCAGTGTTGCGGGCGTTCCAGTTATTGGGAGTTTTGCTCAGGGTACAATGTCGTGGGGCAGAGTAGCATACCTTTGATGCTCACGTGATTGAGGTGGGGGAGCTTCACGTAGCCGCCATCTTTGGGGTCACTAGACGATTCTGTTGTAGAGAGCGGCCATAGCTTGTTTGGTCTCCTAGTGATATCCAGTTTGCGTTACTATTTGCATTAAATTGCAGCATTAGCTCCTGGAGCGGCGTGGCATTCCGGTTTGCGTTTCTGTTTGCAGTAGATTGCAGCTTTGCTCCGGGCATGGCGTGGCGTGGCAGAGTGTCCCTATCTATGCTGAGGTTGATGATCGTGCGGCTGATATTGGTGGACTTTCCTGAGCTGCCATCTTGAGGTCAGTTTTACATTGCAGCTCTGGTCATCTTAAGGTCAGACCTATACTACTGCTCAGGTTATCAGCCATCGGGTTTTTGACCCCCCGATGCTTTGGGGCTGCGGGCGCTCTTTGGACAGGACTTTGGACTTTGGTCCGGGTGCAGCGTGGTTTGACAGAGATAACCCTCCCAGTTTTGAGTTTGGTATTGAGTGTCAGTAGTGGGTGGAGCTACACGGGACCGCCATCTTGGTGTCAGGCATCCGGGTTTCTTCAGCTGCCCTCTTCAATTCGTATCTGTGGTCTGTGAGTTGGGGGCGGGTGGTGGTAGAGAAGCTCTGTGGGCGCTCCTTGGACAGTCCCTGTGATCTTGGTCTGGGCACAGTGCAGCGTGACGCAGTCTTGCTCCCGGTTGAGAGTTCAATACTGAGCGTCGTGGGTGAAACTATATGGAGCCGCCATCTTAGGGTCCGGCAACCGGGTCAGGCATCCGGGTTTATTTTTCTGGTAGTAGAGAAATTCTGTGGGCGCTCCTTGGGCAATCCCTGTGATCTTAGTCAGGGCACAGCGCAGCGTGACACAGTCTAGCACCTAGTTCAAATTCAGTACTTGACGCCGAGTGTGAAACTATGCGGAGCCGCCATCTTAGGGTCAGGCATCCGAGTTTGTTCTGCAGGGCCCCTTCTCCTCGCCTTAGTGGTCTGCGGTTGGGGGCGCTCCTTGGGCAATCCCTGTGAACCTAGTCTGGGCACCACGCAGCGTGACACAGTCTGGCACCCAAACTCGAGTTCAGTACTTGGGGCCATGGGTGAGACTATACAGAGCGGCCATCTTAGGGTCAGGCATCTGAGTTTGTTCTTCAGACCCCCTTCTCCAGGCCTCCGTGGGCTGCGGTTAGGGGCAGGTGGCGGTGGTGTAATTTTAGCGGGGGTTGCCCTATCCTGGCAACGGGTTGTTTCTGCACTCACCGGCGTCACTTTCCTGTCCGGGAGGGTTCCTTGAAAGAGCCACGGCCGTCCATCGCAGGGTCAGGCAGTCGTGGTCGTTTATCGGAGATTGGCTTGTTGTCCGATTATTTCCTGGGGTTGCCGTGCCTGGCTCCAGCTAGGCTCTCGCGGGTCCGAAGCGGGGCCATCCAGGAGTTGCCTGCTGGGGAGTCCTACGGGGCGATCACCTCTGCTGCAATCCTGGAGGTGTCGCAGCACGGATCTTCAATTCCTGCAGAGGTTATGATGCAGCTCTGTCTCGTCCCTCTTGTGGAGCATCGGTTAGTCTTGGTTCTCGTGGGGGGGGCAGCGGTGTATTTATAAGGTGGCGTTAAGCCATGTTAAGTGGCCTAACGGCACCTTGTGAATATGGGGTATGGAGCAACGACACCGGAGCATCAAAAAAAGTGATGCTCCAGTGACGTTAGGGCTTGTAAATATGCCCCTTGGTACTAATGGCTCCTGGTTTTGGCACTTCTAGTAGATTTATTACAGGTGTAGGTATTAGGTAAGTTCCTAATCAGACCATAGGAAAATTTCAAATTGGACCTATGAAGCACCATGTAGCTAACAGGGCACAGTGCAGGTCACTTGTTCAAGGCACTCTATCCTAGAGTTTAGGTGCAAATTCGGTAGGTATTTTTGTTTATGAAGAAAGGGTTTTTGTTTATCTTTTTCCCAATGTCTATGACTTGCATCTGGCTTCTCAGGTGCCAATTTTTTATTAAAATTGATAATTTTGTGTTACTTCAGAGTTTTTGGGTATAGCAAAGGTTCTTTTGGTCCAAGTTTGCAGCATATTTCTTGAGCTATATGTTCAGTCTTGCTCCTTTATTTAAAAGGTTCCCCTACCAGTGCTGTCACTTAGGGTCCTATTTATCAGTGAGCTGCGCCGCCCTTGCACCACGTAATGGGGCGCAAGAGCGACACAGCTCATAAGTTAGATTTATCACCCACGTAAGTTTGCGCTGCGTTGCGTTACTCTGCCCCAGCGAGGCATTCCATGGGTGATGCATGGGTGTTCCTGCTCAACACCCATACATTTTGGCCCATTCCTAGATTTACCAGTACTGGTAGACCTGGGAATGTGCCAAAATGCTATGCATCCCCAGGGAGGCGTAACAAGGAGAAATATCTTTATTTCCCCTAATTTTTCCTCTTTCTATGTGTGCTACATTCTGCAGCACACATAGAAAGAGAAAATGCCTTGGAGGATTGATTTTGTGCAGGAAGGTGACTTCCTGCATAAAAACAATCCTGCTTGCAACTCACCATTGTGCGCCAGCGCTGGAAACAGACATGAATGCACTGTATTATGTTAAATATGGTGCATTCCTGCCCTTTCCATGTCACGTAGCGCTGCACTGCACAACATTTTGATAAATATGCCCCTTAAAACATACACACTTTTTTCATCTGGTTACACTTCTAATTTAGTGTCATGAAAAGATTATCCTTCCATACATAAAAAAATCATCATCGCAGCAATATAAGCATCAAGCTTTGTCGACATTTTCGTATTGTAAAACACAGACAAAACATTTTCCCAGAGTACTATTTAAATGGAATAAAAACTGGAAAAAGGTGTAAAATATCACAAAAACACAATTTCGTAGCTGTGACAGAGACTGTTATTTTTTTTGTTTTATTGTTTTTTTGGTTTAAGTCAATACATCGACTTATTTTTACTTTGTGTATAAAAAACAAGAATTTCTGTTCCAAACAATTAAAGCACTCAAATGTATCACTTTCTTGCATATCACCAAACGGAAAATGACATGTCACACAAATGTCAGTTCCCTCCGATTTAGTGGCCAGCTCCTCACCCCTGTACGATTCTCCACCCTTCAGAGACGTTTTAAGGCATAGGTAAAGTGGGCTCTGGCACAGGGCCTCAGGCCTAAACAGAGCCCCCTGATAGACCCAGCACTGTTCTCCACACAGTCGTCTCCTGATGGCCTTGAATGGTTCTTAAACATAGATTGTTATAAATACAATTTTCCTTTAATTTATTTTTAATACTGGTGATGGGTGGAAGTCTATTACAGACACTTGTTTATTTTTAAACACCATGCAACATCCATAAAAAAGTTTCTTTTAAATCAAAACAGGACTTAACATATGAGAAATGGCAGTGGGTTGCAGAGATTATTTGCAATAATATTATTGAGCTGCTGCTATATTACAATATTGAAAGCAAATGTCACTATCCTTGAATATTAAATGGAAACACATTTAGAAATTGGACCAGCCTGCCTGTGCAGTGTGGGTAACCCTGCCAAAGAGGCAGGGCCAGGCTGGGAACCAAAACCGGCCCTGGCAAAGTGCTCGGGGGGTTGGGGGCAGTGGCGGCCGCTCCATTAGGGCATTGGCGCGCCGGCCCACTGCTTTCTCACAGTGCGAGAAGCAGAAAATAAAATGGTATTTTAAATACCATTTTATTTTCTGCTTCTCGCGCTGCGAGAAAGCAGACGGCAGGGGTATGCCTGGTTGGGGGCGGGCGGGAGCGTATGCCTGGTTGGGGGCAGGCGAGTGGGCGGGTCGGGGAGGAGTGGCTTGCACCACTCTGAGTGCCCTGACTGCTTGGTTGGCCCTGGGGCTGACCAAAGCAGTGATGCGCACTCTACATTTTCTCTATGTAGGCTGCATGCAGCCTACATAGAGAAAATGGCGCCGTCCGGGACTCCGCACCAATCACAAAGCTGCCATTCCAGTGTTGTGATTGGCTTATAGGACGGGAGGGAGCTGCAGCATGCCTGTTTCTGTTCAGAACGCGGGACCCACTCCCAGGAGCAGAGGCGGTCAGGTAAGTTTTCTCTATATTTTGATTTTAACACCCCCCCCGTGCGACCCCCCGCCGCGAGTATTGCGAGCCGCGATCATTTATTCAACTTGTTGTGCATAAGGTTATGTAAATACCTGCATACACTGAGGCTTGTTTTTATTATTTTTACCGGATGCGATTACAGCACTATATCTTAGTGTTTAAAAGTAATAAAGATTTTGTATAACGATATATCTTTTCAGGTTAATAAAGTTACTTTGCTTTTGAATCTACTCAAAGATGGCGAGCAGTCGGGGGAGGGCTAATGCCTCTTATGCAGCCACGCACCTCCAGTACTCCTGAATGTGCCACTGTCAGCAGTATTTAAATCACTGCGAGCCTGTCTGGTCCCCCTGGGTTTCTCTGACACGGTCCCTTCATCTGAGGCCCGTCCCCCGCTGAGGTTCGGACAACTGCGAAGGCAGAGACTGGTTTGGGCACACTTGGGAGAGTGTTGCATGCTTGTCAGTAGTCACTCCTTCAGCAGCACAAATCAATCAGGCATACTCGGGGTACCCCTTTTGGGAAGTTTACTATCACACTTACTATGTATGCCTATGTCTATAGTAGAAAGTTGCCGTTATGAGAAAATATGTTTTTCAGCCGCAGATCGGATGTAACCCCTGGGTTTTGTGTCTGTAAGCACGTGAGGTGCTAAAGTCCAACATACCCCCGCCACCCTCCCCCACCTTAAGCACAAATTAAGAAAGTAGCGCTTTCTCTGGACACCGGTCAAACATTATCTGTTGTTTAGCCGGCGGCCGGTAAATATTCGCTACCCTCGATCGAGATTCTTAAATTCCTGATGGGTTGGGATATTATAAACTGTACCCCCCTCTCCCTCTTCACCCGCCCCCCCACCCACAAACACACTCCCGCTCCCACGCGCAGGACGAGCAGGCCCGAGGCAGGTAACTACAGGAGGTCGAAAGAGGCAGAGAGTGTCAAGGAGTCATGGACAGAGAGAGAGGCACAGAGAGTGGGACGTAGAGGGGTGGGGAGAGAGACCTGGAGAGAAAGGGGCAGCGACAGATACATATAGCTTTAGGTAGAGACAAGCAGTCAGAGATAATGAGACATTTATAAACTGGGAGAGAGAGTTAAAGAGTGAGATAAGGGCAGTTTGGAAGGAGGAGAGAGAGAGAGAGTGAGACAGACAGTGAAATCTAAAGAGACTCAGAGACGGGCAGGGGGAGATCCATGGCGAGAGGCAGTGAGAGACAGACAGAGCGAAAGAGAGTGGGCGAGAGACAAAGAGGAGAGGAAACAGACAGTGCAAACATAAGTAAGAGAGAGAGAGATCTAAAGAGAGCGCGCGAGAGGCAGAAATCCACAGCCACAGAAGAGAAACGTAGGCGAGAAGAAAGAGTGAGAGACAGGCAGATAGAGCCAAAGACCAGGAGAGTGTGAGAGACGACCACATACTGCTGAAGAGTAAGAGACAGACCAGGGAAGAGAAGAAGAGTGCAAGAGACGAACACAGCAATAAAGTAAGGCAGAGAGGGCTAAATATAGAGAGCGCTAAAGAGAAAAAGAGTGAGGGACAGATGGTGATCTAAATAGAGTGAGAGACAGGCACAGAGATGTAAAGAGAGAGTGAGAGACAGACAAAGAGATCTAAAGAGAGAGTGAGAGACAGGCACAGAGATCTAAAGAGAGTGAGAGACAGGCAGGCACAGAGATCTAACGAGAGAGTGAGAAACAAGCATAAAAAGTTAAAACGAGAAAGTGTGAGACAAGCGGTGACAGCTAAATAGAGAGAGAGCGCTAAAGAGTGATCTACCAGAAGAGTGCAAAAGAGTGCAGGGAGACTAAGAAGAGTGTGAGAGAAGTTTGGGTGGCGCAGTGGAACTGACACTTCCTGATTGGAAGGTCACCTATAATCAATCCTAACATTTAATTGTGCTTTCCCTATAGTCACGGTCTGTATTGTGGACTTCCTGCTATGCAACGGTGTCACCTAAAACAGATTCAGAATGTTGTAGTGAAGTCACTGTTGCACTTTTTTTGTTAAATGGCGTTTCTTGCATGAAAACAGAAAATTACCTTAAGGAAATAGTGTCATCATATTGATGTACAGCACTGCACAGTCAATGAATGTATTTATTGTATAGTTAAAACCATTACAAGTGTATCAGTGTGTTCAAAAGTTAATATGGGAAACTGATAACATCAGCATACGCAAAGATTGTCCTCTATAGCTCATAAAAATTGGCAATTTCTTAAATGATAAATTGCTTTATTAACCTTCCTGCTTCCTCAAATTTGATTGAAAATGCACCATTTATCCACTCTTTTTTCAAGATTTTCTCGGGGTTAGAACTCCCCCCCCGCAACCCCTGTAGGCTACGCTCGCTCGCCACAATGCAGTACGGCAATAAATTTACGCCCACCACTTTCAAATGTCACCAGCCACCATTGGTGGGGGTGCGGCCGAGAGATTTGCCAGGGCCGGTTTCGGCCGATTTTGTTACAGGGGCCGATATTGCAGCTATGCTGCAAAATTGGCCATGTAACAAAAACGGCCCCCAGGGGCGCAAAACCGGCCCCCAGCCCTGGCGGCCCACCGGGGAAATGCCCGGGGCCCGCTAAGGCCAGTCCGGCCCTGCAAAGAGGGCATTAAAAGTCCCAAATTGGATCATATATTCAAAGCTGTTCTGAACAGGGGCCTCCATAATACATTTGGCCCAGAGCCTCCAAAATCCTTAAGATGTCGCTGTCACCCTTGCCCCTTTAGCCTCCCAAAATGCACCTCAATTAGGTGTTTCTGAATATATCTGAGTCAATAGTACTTGACATAATCTTCTTACGTGGTTTCACTTTTAATGAGATCGCATGAGATTTAATGACCAAGCCAAATGATACTGAAACCTGATGACATGCTCACCTTTTTCATCCATACCAGTCATAGATCCATGTTTTACCAAGCAAGCGCTTTCAGAAACTTTCATAGATTTTGTTAATAATCCCAATTTTTTCCAAAAAGTCTAATATCCTATGTCATACCACCACCCTAGCATATTATGCAATTTACCACCTTGGAGAACAACAGCCTAGCATGGAACATTAGCGGGTGTGTAAAATTTGTGTAATTTGCTACAAGTAATTAAACATAATGCTAAATCTGTCATATGGCACTATATTTTAGTGCAAAATGCATCCTTCATCAATTGTTAGCAGAAGGACACATTTAAACAAAAGCCACTCACGTTCTGTTATTCCCATGCATTTGAGGTACATTTTTACTTAGAATTGTGTGGTCATGGGAAATTTTACTGCATATAGTGCGCAATTGCGCAAAGTCGCGTAACGGCATAATTTTAGGAATTTTGCGTAGCACGAAATTCCTGGGATTACAAGAATTACAATAGTGCAATTAAATTTTGCTCAGGCCTAACATTATGCCTTAGTTGGGAGGTGGACCTAAATGGTAAGCCGGATGAGTCCTATCCCAGACACTGGATTGAAGCATCCACCTGTCAGTGGAAGGCTAAAGTCCTGATTTCTGAAACTGACAGCTTTCAGTGGCTTTTGTTGGTTGCTTGACTTTTGGGAAGAACTGGCACCAAGTTGGGGACAGATGTCTGACCTGGGGGGAAATAAGCTACATCCCTTTGTTGGCCAGGTCAGTACTATACACCGGCTGGGATGCATCTGTAGATAGGCTATGGTTAATCCTCTCCCAGGTATGGTGCGAAGGCTCAAGTTGTTACAGCACAACTTATAAGGTGAGGCAGAGTTCCAACACATTGGTGCAAGAGGCAGTTGAAGAATTGAATCGTAGTTTCAAACTAGAAACAAACATATACAACTCTCGCTAGCTAATCACTAACATGAGGTCTCTGAAGATAGCACTTGAAGAGGTTGGAGAGTTCTAAGGATGCAAGCAAATTCTTTCAAGAGTTCAAGGGATATGAGGACATTTGCTGATGTGACCGGCAGGAGAAGTTCCAAGATGCACCACAAGCAAAAACCTTCAGAGAAAATGAATTCAACATCAATCTTGACAATTGTTTCAGCTAGAGAGTCAGGAACATAGGTAAAGAGCAGAACCCAAGGAGAGGAACGCACATGGATGGCTGAGCCCAGGCAGAGGCTTCCTCTCATTAATAGAGCATAGCAAAGTACCTGGCCATGCACTGGGTGTAGATTTTACTGAGTATGGTACCCTCGAATCCTATGGCAGATCCTCAAATCACAGCATCTGAAAAGCCTGCCACTCAGATGGCGAATACTATCACAGCTTTTATGGTGCCTGCATGGAGCCTGAATTTGCTGTGTTGGTGATGCGGGGGCCACAGCTTGGTGGCACATGTGTAATTATGCTCAGCATGACTGTTGGACTTGGCCCTTTTTGCAGGGTCATCCCTGAACTTTTTGCCTTCCTCCGAGCCTTTTTTCTGACATGGTGTTGGTGGTTTTAGGACTCTGGGCACTTTAGCACTGCTGTCCAGTGTAAAGTGCGTGTGCTCTCTGTGGTAAACATGGTAAGATTGGTCTACACCTGTTTGGCATATTTAATTTACCTATCAGTCCCTTGTAAAGTGGTATCTCAGATACCCAGGGCCAGTAAATTAAATGCTACTGGTGGGCTTGCAGCGCTGATTGCACAACCCACCAAAGTAGCCTTTCAAACCTGTCGCAGGCCTCTGCCATTGCATGTCCTGTGTGCGCAGTGTTACTGCCGCTGTGACATGGCACCTCAAGTGCGTGCCCTGTCTGTGACCCCCCTTTTAGTGCATGTCAGTCACCCCTAAGGTAGGCCCTAGCTAGCCCTATGGGCAGGGTGCATTGTAGGTAGAAGGTAGGACATGTACCTTAAGTGTGTGACATGTCCTGGTAGTGACAAACCGCCATTTTTGGTTTCTCACTGCTGTGAGGCTGCCCTCTCATAGGAATGCATTGGGGATTCCCTGATAAGTGTTTCAGGGGTAATTCCTGATATGAGAGGAGCAGCGTGGTCAATTTTGGTATGGTTGGAATAGTAATAATAAATGCTGCACAATGGTGTGCGCAGGTTTATTATCACCTTTTTAGAAATGCCACTTCTAGAAGTTGGCATTTCTGTGTGCTATGTGTCTGCCTGCCTGATGTGGATGGCATGTCTGGCTTTGGAGTGACAGGGGCTGGTGAGGTGTGTGTGTGGCTCCAGGGAGGGCAGGGTGAGTCAGCGCTAGGCTGAATGGGAGATCTGCATTTGGAGTAGTGAGAGGAGTAGTCCCATGTCCCTGAATAGGTCTGTACCTGCCTGGGTGAATGCTGGCTCCGCCCCCCTGTGGTGGTCTGATGACCGAGCCCCCACCTGACAATGGGAAAGAGGAGCCCTGTAAACAGAGTGCTCCAAAAAAAACCCTGAACCAATTCAGGCTGGTTCCCCCAAGCCCTGTGCCAGGGCAGACAAAGAAAATGTAGTATAAATATTGGGGCTGTGACCCCATGAAAATGTTGTGCTTTTCCTTGTGCTTAGGAGGGACGTGCTGCTGCTGGGTCCCAGGAGGAACTGCCACGAGGGACTGCCTCTCTGCTGGAGGGCCCCATGTGCTGGCCTGCCTGGGCCCAGCTGTGCTTCCTGGAAACTCTGGAGCCCTAGCGCCTAGTGAGCGCTATTTTTTTTCCCATGGCCAGGTGAAGAAGGAGCGTGTGTGTCGTGCAGCGCTGGGCTGCGAGGGAATCCCGGTGTGTGGGATTCCCCCTGCGCTGCAGAGGAGCGGGAGCCCACCGCGCATTTCACGTTGTTTGACTAGCGGGAGCCCACCCCGCTGTTGGGTGCCTCTGAGCGGGAGCCCACCCCGCTTTGGCGGACTTACAGGAGCCCAGCGGGAGCCCACCCCGCATTTTCAGGATCCCGGGAGCCGCCGCACCGAGAGCGGCATCCCGGAAGCCAGGTAGACTGCCTGGACGTGGGCGGAGCTTCGCCTGAGGCCCGGCCGGAGAGGAAGTCAGGCAGCGTCAACCTGTTTGAATGCGGGGCTCCCGTTGAATCGAGGAGAGCCTCGCGTGTGGCTGAGAGACGCCGCCGAGCCTTCCCCACATTGAAGGAGGCCCCGGTAGTGGGGGCTTGCAGGGCACACTGTCGGTGCCGAAATTAGCCCCGCAGAGTTGGCCAAGAGGAGCCCCGAGAGGAGGGGCTCGACCGGAGCCTCGCGGGCCGCCAACGGAGGATGGTAGGAGTTCTCCCGGACAGAGAGAAGAGGAGCCTGCAAATAGCCTGGTGAGTGCGGGCTTTAAGGGCACACGGTTGGTGCCTGAGGGGGCCGATTGCCCTACCAAGAGAGGTCCCATGGGCGGGACCTGCAAGGCACGCTGTGAGTGCCAGTGCTGTTTTCCATAGCTGCACCACGAGAGAGCGGGCAGCTGCAACGACGGGGGCATATTGTTGTTCATGCCAGGAGGGGGCGAGATACACCCAACGCCCCCAGCGCATTTGCGTGACAGTGATTTTGCTGCGTTTGCAGCTATGCCCTGACAATTGGGACATAGGGCATTTGGGCCTCATAGGAAGGCCAGTTGGCCTGGGGTCATGGTTTACGCTAAGGTGCTGCGTGCACTTTATCTGTGATGGTGACAGGGCGCAAGGCTCTAAGGTGCTGTGTGCACTTTTTCAGTGTTACTGTGGTGCACTGTTCATGCCCAATGTGATGCCTACTGCATAATGTGTTTTATGCCTAATGTGATATAATGCTGAGTACAGTATTCTGCCAGTAGTTGCTGGTGGTGTTTTACATTTAGTACTTGTACTTGTGATGACTCTGACAGTGGCCCGATTGACCCTGTCACATGTATATAATCCCCTGTAAATATTGCCTAGTGCCAGTTGGCACAGTGTATATTGTGTGATTATGATTCTAATGTGTTTTGGATAATACAAAGGCTATTTTTATATAACCTTGTGTGGAGTTTCTTTTGTATTGTGCCTTGTGTGTTGCTGCTGTGTGTGTGTTGCGCAAACGCTTTACATATTGCCTCTGGGATAAGCCTGACTGCTCGTGCCAAGCTACCAAGGGGGTGGTCAGGGGTTATCTTCAGTGTGTAACTCCCTTGCCTTGACTAAAGTGGTGGTTTCTGCCTCGCTTAGGCGCAAGCCCTAGCTAACCAGAAATCCCATTTCTAACATTGGTTGTCAGCGGTGAGGATAGGACTTGTGTTTGCGCAGTACCACAGCGACAACTGGTTGCACTACAAACTCTGCATTTAGAGAATCACATGTTTGGGGATTATTTTTCCTGAGTTTTATTTCTCCTCAAAAGTGTCATTTTTGAATTGTGTATTCCTGCTTCAGCTCTTGCACCTAGGTCCCTCGTGTCGCACTTGTGTTTTAGTGCTTTGCCAAAATGGAATCTGCCTTTAAAATAACAAACCTGTTCAAATACGGTATGGAGTTGAGGGGGTTCTGTGGGGAGAGATGCATAGAAGTTAGTGGGTCAGAGACCGCGCGAGACCTTCAGGAAACTCTACTCCAGTGGCAAGATAACGAATGGGTATTGGGGGGTTATGAGGGAGACCCTGAAGAGTCTGAAGAGGAGGAAGAAAATGACAGGGCAGGGACGCCAGTAGGTAGGGGAGACCCCATAGAGAGGGAGTCCCTTGCTGGGTCTAGTGCCGGGGGCAGTGTCCCATCCCTTTCCCTGTACCCAGAGGAGTGGGTAGATAGGAGGGAAGAAAGGGAGCATGAGCTGGCTTTACAGAAGCTCCAGAAGGAGATCCATGAGAATATGGAGGCTCAGAAATTGGAGTTGGAGCATAGGAAGTTAGCCTTAGAGGAGAAAAAAGCCTTGTTGGCCCAGGATTTGAGTCTCAATGCGTTGGGCCTTGAAGAGAAGAAGCTAGAGACTGAGAGGGTCATAGCGCAGGAGAGGATGGCGGAGGCAGAGAGGGCCTTCGCCAGGGAGAAACTAGCTCTGAGGGTAGATTATCCCCTGAGTACAGTTTTAGTTGTCTGGATTCACAAGTGAAGGTGGGGTCCAGTGGTGGCAGCAATATGGAGTCCAGTGCAGGAAGTCCC
The DNA here is from genome assembly GCA_963921515.1 of Calotriton arnoldi. Taxonomy (NCBI): domain Eukaryota; kingdom Metazoa; phylum Chordata; class Amphibia; order Caudata; family Salamandridae; genus Calotriton; species Calotriton arnoldi. The sequence goes on along the minus strand of CAWUFW010016023.1, from coordinate 89,958 downwards.
ACTCCCAGATCCCAGAGTATGGTGCCTAGTTCCCAGGAAGAGGGGTACAGGATGAGGTTCAGGGGCAGTAGAAAACGGTCTCACCAGTCTTGGGGGGAGTTTGTGGATGTGTGTTGTGATGCACTGGAGGATTGGGTGATGGGTAGCACGGCAAATGATTTTGAAGGGCTGTTCAATCTGGTTGTCAGAGAGCACATGTTCAGTAATTGTTTTCCGGGGTTGCGCCAACACCTGTTGGAGTGTGGGTTCTCTGATCCCAGGGAACTTGCACGGGAGGCAGACCTATGAGTGGTTGCCAGAGGGTCTGAAGAGGCATTGGGGAGTGACCCTAAGAGGAATGGCTCAGGTATCTTCCAGCCCAGAGTGGTGGGAGAGGTTCAGAGTAGCCCAGCTAGGTCCCATTGTAGTGGGAAGGTTGTAGGGCCTCACGTCCTGTCTCCTAGGAGAAGGAGTGATACTGGGATGTGTCCCGAAAGTGCCCAACCTCAGTGTCAGTGCCTGGATGGTTCCTTAAGGGAACACCAGGTAGGGAGCCTAAGCTGTACTAGTAGTCCATTTGAGGGGGATCTCCTAGTGTCAGGAGAACTTGGAGTGTCTGTAAGCAGGCCTCCATCAGTTCTGGTGTCTGGCAGTGCCACTCCTAAGTGGAGGGTGCAGAAGTCCAGATTGCGGGGTGAGAGGGGGAGAGAGTCCCCAGTGGAAGAACCAGTGGGTCAGGGGCCAGCCAGAAGGGCTAAGTCTCCAAGGAATGACCATGGTGATGATAGAGCGCCATGTTCTTGTGAAATTTGTAGGGGGTGCATCATAATCACTGATAGCACGCACCCGCATATATCCAGCTATATATCCATGAATGGCTAGTAAAATGTAGTTATAAACCGCAGTTATCAGAATGAATAAGAAATGTAATTGTGCTATTTTAATCATGCAAATGTAATGCTTAACTGAATCATGTGTAAACCAATGCATAAGATGAATCAGCCCACGTGTAATCGAGCTGCAGTAGTTTAAACGTGTACCATATAAGTTGCACGTGTAGTTCATTTTTCGCATATGAAATGTAATGAATCAAAGGCTTATAGAAGTGATTATGATTTGTGTGTTTAACGAATGAAAGGCCTGACTGCATATACGTTTGGGAAAAGGCCTGTTTGTTCTTATGTTAGCTTATTTTGCAGGCAGAGAAGGTTCTCTTGGAAAGGCTCTCTGGGCACCGAAATTAGATTTAATTAGCACAGTAGAGGGTTTCTGTTGAACGTATCTTCTGTTGCAGGTGCAAGGACACATGCCTCGTTAGTTAAAGACTGGCTCTTTGTTTCATAAGTTAGAGCGATGAGAGGCATGGAAATGGGAGTGCAATGGAATTTAGGGATGATACTTTAAGCGGAGAAGGTGCCTGGGACTCAAGGTCATCGCAACCGTCCAAGATGAAGTAACCGTTTCGATGGAAAAGTACAAGAAAGAAGACCTGGCCAAAGAGGTGTGACAAAAGGCGTGTTCAATTGTATTGGGTTTTGTATTAGGGATAGTGCCCCGAGGGTGGAGGGCAGAGAAGAGGTAGGAGAGATCAGAGAGAAGGACAGAGAGGGATTTGGTGAAGGAGCATCTAAAATCTGAGCTTAAGTACTAAGGGGCATATTATCAACGGCCAGCGATAATTATCGCTGGCCGTGCTTAGCGATAGATTTCTTATCGCTGGCTATCTCCGGAAATTATCGCCCTGGTAGCGCGTTATTAACAACACGCTTCTCCAGGGCGATAAAAATTCCAGAGATAGCGAGGTTATCGCCGTTTTGCAGGGAACATCGCTGGTTTTCCAGCGATGTTCCCTGCAAAACGGCGATAACCTTGCTGATACGACCCTGTGGTCGTATCAGCACAATCCACCCCTATGTTAGGGATGGCTAAGTCGGGATAATAGCAGACGTTAGATTTTGGCGAAACGGCCGTTTTCGCCAAAATCTAACGTCTGCTATCATCCTGTGGGCTGCCTTGTAAATATCGCGATGTGCACATCGGCGATATTTACAACGTAGCCCATCTGGGGTACGCTCAGTAACGCCCACCTTGCATCTCATTAGAGATGCAGGATGGGCGTTGGGGGAAAGGGCGATAGTGCAGGGATTCACGCGATAGCGTGACCTTGCTGATTAGGCGATAGAATTATCGCCGCTTTCCGTCCGAAAACGGACGCTAAAGCGGCGATAATTGACTATCGCCTGGTTGTTAATATGCCCCTAAGTGAGTGCACTTCTTAGGAAGTCTTCACAGCTGACACCTTTTTCCGTACTCTTGCCTGGGAAATTCGTTAAGTAGGTATGTCATCTTAGAGTAGAGTAGGGACAGTCAAGGGATTTATCTGCTTGTATAGATAAATGAGGAATAACATAGAGATTGGAGCTGATATTGCTTGTCTAATACTTCTGGAGTTAACGATTCTTCTCATCCTGAGTCGGATGAGACTCCTGCGTAGGATGCTATTTGTATTAGTGCCCATTTATTTCTTCAACCTCGTGTTGAGGTGCTTGCACGTGCAGTTATTCTTGGCTGTAATAAACCCACAAAATTGAATTCGGAGTCAGTGGTCTTTTAAGGTAAACTGGATTCTAAAATTCGTTGTATAACTGAAAAGGATTTTCTTCCCTTCACACTATTCAGCAGGTAAAAAGATCCTGGTGACCTGAAGATTCTTAAAGGTGATAAGATAAGAATCAGCGTTATCAGTGACACCACTTCTGTCCTGGGGGATCTTCACGCACTGTCAGATGGACAGGGGTCGGGAGATCTGCGCCAGGCAGACTGTCACTTGACACATGAGTTATGTGTTACCCTCGGGGGGCATGTGTGCTCCCAAGGAAGTCCTGGTGCGCCGGGCAACTGTTCAACCGCAGGGTTCAGTCCCTGGGTTGGGAGGTCAGGTACAGGTTATGCCTGACCTGGAGGGAAGGACAACTGTAAGCAGTGTCCTGACCGATGTAGCTTCTAGGGGTACCACTCCAGTTGGGAGGGTGCAGAACTCTGGAAGGGAGCGCAGAGGGAGGGAGTCCTCGCCTCTGACCCCGGTGCAACCTGAGGGTTTAGATCCCAGGTTGGTAGATCAGTTGCAGGGTCAAGGCCCTGAACTGGTGGGTGAGTTGTGTTCTAAGGTTGCCTCTCTTAGGAGGAGAGTGCGGAACCCCAGAAGGAGAGGTAGGGGGAGGAGAGCCTCGCCTGTGACTTCTGATCAGCCTGAGGGTGCGGACCCTAGGTTGGAGGATCAGTGGCAGTTTAGAACTGCACTGATGAGAGGAAGAGTGGAGAATGGTTACTATGTGCCTGGGGTTACTGCCCCCCACTCTGTGGATTGGCGAGGACCAGAGACATCTGGATGGCCAAGGGCCTGGTCCTGGCCACGGACAACTAGGGAGTACCAGTGGGGTGGCCTAGTTGGTCCTGGGAGCTTTGACAGAGGGAACCACATGGGTTCAGAGTGGCGTAGAACTGGAAGGTGTCCCTGCAGTTGCGGGCCCACGGCCATGTTCCATCGCCCAAAGCAGGGAAGCCCATCAAGGTGGTGATTGGTCTACCCTGCGTTTTGGCTGGAAGGGGGTTGTGCTGGACTTGGCCCTTTTGCAGGGTCATCCCTGAACTTTTTGCCTTCCTCCTAACCTTTTTTTGACTTGGTGTTGGTGGTTTTAGGACTCTGGGCACTTTAGCACTGCTGTCCAGTGTAAAGTGCGTGTGCTCTCTGTGGTAAACATGGTAAGATTGGTCTACACCTGTTTGCCATATTTAATTTACCTATCAGTCCCTTGTAAAGTGGTATCTCAGATACCCAGTGCCAGTAAATTAAATGCTACTGGTGGGCTTGCAGCGCTGATTGCGCCACCCACCAAAGTAGCCTTTCAAACCTGTCTCAGGCCTCTGCCATTGCAGGGCCTGTGTGCGCAGTGTTACTGCCACTGTGACATGGCACCTAAAGTGTGTGCCCTGTCTGTGACCCCACTTTTACTGCATGTCAGTCACCCCTAAGGTAGGCCCTAGCCAGCCCTATGGGCAGGGTGCATTGTAGGTAGAAGGTAGGACATGTACCTTAAGTGTGTGACATGTCCTGGTAGTGACAAACCGCCATTTTTGGTTTCTCACTGCTGTGAGGCTGCCCTCTCATAGGAATGCATTGGGAATTCCCTGATAAGTGTTTCAGGGTTAATCCCTGATATGAGAGGAGCAGCGTGGTCAAGTTTGGTATGGTTGGAATAGTAATAATAAATGCTGCGCAATGGTGTGCGCAGATTTATTATCACTATTTTAGAAATGCCACTTCTAGAAGTTGGCATTTCTGTGTGCTATGTGTCTGCCTGCCTGATGTGGATTGCATGTCTGGCTTTGGAGTGACAGGGGCTGGTGAGGTGTGTGTGGCTCCAGGGAAGGCAGGGTGAGTCAGTGCTAGGCTGAATGGGAGATCTGCATTTGGAGTAGTGGGAGGAGTAGTCCCCTGACCCTGAATAGGTCTGTGCCTACCTGGGTGAATGCTGGCTCCGCCCCCCTGTGGTGGTCTGATGACCGAGCCCCCACCTGACAATGGGAAAGAGGAGCCCTGTAAACAGAGTGCTCCAAAAAACCCCAGAACCAGTTCAGGCTGGTTCCCTCAAGCCCTGTGCCAGGGCAGAAAAAGAAAATGTAGTATAAATATTGGGGCTGTTACCCCTTGAAAATGTTGTGCTTTTCCTTGTGCTTAGGAGGGACGTGCTGCTGCTGGGTCCCAGGAGGAACCGATTTAGAAAAAGAACAGTAGCAAGCTTCTAATTGACCACATGAAACATTCTAGGTGTGTGAAAATAATAACCAACACTTCACAATATGCGTAAAGAGTATAATAGCCACTTTATATTAAATTTATATTTATTTCAGATATAAAAAATATACTTTTTTTTTTTTTTGTTTTGTTCATTCAATTGATTTGTCCTTTATATAAACACAATAATAAATACATTCACATAGAGTAATAGCAGCATCAATATTACGGTGCACAAGGTAGAATGGATGAAGACTTGGTATTGGCATGCGGTAGATAAAAGACGCAGCATCAATATTACAGTGCACAAGATAGAATGGATGAAGACTTGATATTGGCATGCGGTAGATAAAAAACTACGCGCGTTTCGGCACTACTGCCTTCATCAGGGAACTGTCTATTGCGAAACAACTATATTATATCAAGGAGACTACCTGTCACTCCTGCAGGTAATTAAGTAAGTAGATATGGACATGTGCAAAACTCCATGCTGTATGCAACTAGATAGAGTGCTTTGACATTAAAAGAGGGAGCAACTGTCGTTCCCGTGGATAAATCTGTGTGCTATTTGATGCATCATAAATATAGCACAATATGTAGTTCAATGTTTTTTGAAGTTCATGCCAGCAGTATTAGTCCTCCCACAAAGATATCTCCGACCTTATTGTGGAGTGGGGGCACGATAAAAACTGGTCATTGTATCACTTTCTGAAGCACCAGCTTCATATTTCCATATATTTCGGACCGATAATCCTGGATGTCGGCAAAACGTTCTGCTTCTGTGGCGCGACGAGATCAGGAGGAACCGCCAAGAGGGACTGCCTCTCTGCTGGAGGGCCCCGTGTGCTGGCCTGCCTGGGCCCAGCTGTGCTTCCTGGAAACTCTGGAGCCCTAGCGCCTCGTGAGCTCTATTTTTTTTCCCATGGCCAGGTGAAGAAGGAGCGCGTGTGTCGTGCAGCGCTGGGCTGCGAGGGAATCCCGGCGTGTGGGATTCCCCCTGCGCTGCCTGCCAGAGGAGCGGGAGCCCACCCCGCATTTCGCGTTGTTTGACTAGCGGGAGCCCACCCCGCTGTTGGGTGCCTCCGAGCAGGAGCCCACCCCGCATTGGCGGACTTACAGGAGCCCAGCGGGAGCCCACCCCGCATTTTCAGGATCCCGGGAGCCGCCGCACCGAGAGCGGCATCCCGGAAGCCAGGCAGACTGCCTGGACGTGGGCGGAGCTTCGCCTGAGGCCCGGCCGGAGAGAAAGTCAGGCAGCGTCAGCCTGTTTGAAGGCGGGGCTCCTGTTGAATCGAGGAGAGCTCCGCGTGTGGCTGAGAGATGCTGCCGAGCCTTCCCGGCATTGAAGGAGGCCCCGATAGTGGGGGCTGGCAGGGCACACTGTCTGTGCTGAAATTAGCCCAGCAGAGTTGGCCAAGAGGAGCCCCGAGAGGAGGGGCTCGACCGGATCCTCGCGGACCGCCAACGGAGGATGGTAGGAGTTCTCCTGGACAGAGAGAAGAGGAGCCTGCAAATAGCCCGGTGAGTGCGGGCTTTAAGGGCACACGGTTGGTGCCTGGGGGGGCCGATTGCCCTACCAAGAGAGGTCCCGTGGGCGGGACCTGCAAGGCACGCTGTGAGTGCCAGTGCTGGTTTCCACAGCTGCACCGCGAGAGAGCGGGCAGCTGCAACGACGGGGGCATATTGTTGGTCATGCCAGGAGGGGGTGAGATACACCCCATGCCCCGAGCGCATTTGCGCGACAGTGATTTCGCTGCATTTGCAGCTACGCCCTGACAATTGGGACATAGGGCATTTGGGCCCCATAGGAAGGCCAATTGGCCTGGGGTCATGGTTTCCGCTAAGGTGCTGTGTGCAATTTATCTGTGATGGTGACAGGGCGCAAGGCTCTAAGGTGCTGTGTGCACTTTTTCAGTGTTACTGTGGTGCACTGTTTATGCCCAATGTGATGCCTACTGCATAATGTGTTTTATGCCCAATGTAATGCCTACTGCATAATGTGTTTTATGCCTAATGTGATATAATGTTGAGTACAGTATTCTGCCAGTAGTTGCTGGTGGTGTTTTACATTTACTACTTGTGCTTGTGATGACTCTGACAGTGGCCCGATTGGCCCTGTCACATGTATATAATCCCCTGTAAATATTGCCTTGTGCCAGTTGGCACAGTGTATATTGTGTAATTATGATTCTAATGTGTTTTGGATAATACAAAGGCTATTTTTATATAACCTTGTGTGGAGTTTCTTTTGTAGTGTGCCTAGTGTGTTGCTGCTGTGTGTGTTGCGCAAATGCTTTACACATTGCCTCTGGGATAAGCCTGACTGTTCGTGCCAAGCTACCAAGGGGTTGAGCAGAAGTTATCTTCAGTGTGTAACTCCCTTGCCCTGACTAGAGTGGTGGTTTCTGCCTGGCTTAGGCGCATGCCCTAGCCAACCAGATATCCCGATTCTAACAATGACTATTCGACCTGTCAGCTTTAGGGTGATCTTCCCTGAAAGGTTTTGCCTTACTCCTCTATATTTTTCTGATCTCAGTTTTGTTGGCTTTAGGACCTTGCACACTTTACCACTGATAACCAGTCCTAAAGTGTGTGTGCTCACTCCTTAAATCATGGTAACATTGGCTCATTCCCCAATGGCATACTTAATTTACTTATAAGTCCCAAGTAAAGTGGTACTATATGCATCCAGGGCCTGTAAATTAAATGCTACTGGTGGGCCTGCAGCACTGATTGTGACACCCACTTAAGCAGCCTTTTAAATATGTCCCAGGCCTGCCATTGCAATCTGTGTGTGCAGTTTTAAACTGCCATTTCGACCTGGCAAAATAAACCTTTTGGGGAAAAAAGGCGCACTCAGTTGACTGTACTATACAAAATTAATAAAACCAGAAATTAGAAATTGTAGTGAGCAGTTCTGGGACAAGCTCTGACTGTGCTCGTATGATAATTTACAATAAGTTAGTTCACCGAAGGAGAACTAAAACCAAACGCACAACTATATGCCCAAGGGCTTCAATGATAATCAGTCTTATTAGCTTTTTGTCAATGTACCTTTTGCCAGGCTCAAGCCTTCTTTTTTATACATATATGTCTCCCCTAGGGTAGGCCCTTAACAGCCCACAAGGCAGGGTGGAATAAACTTAAAAAGTAGAACATGTACTTTCAAGTTTTGTATGTCCTGATGAATATGGCCCTTTACAACGAATGCTTTTACTACGCATTCCATTACAACGCCGTCATTACAACGACTGCGTTGTTTCTACGCGATCCATTACATCGCAAGTCGTTTCAACGACTTGCTGTAGGGGGCGTGCTGGACTTAGGAATAGTATTAATTACTATTCCTACTCTAGTTCGTGCAACAGCAGGGAAGGTGTTGGATTTAAAATCCTACACATTCCCCGGTGTTGCACGCCCCCTACGACTTGCGATGTAATGGATCACGTAGAAACAACGCAGTCGTTGTAACAACCTCGTTGTAATGGAAGCGCGTTATGTTGACAGCTTTGTAAGCGCTGTTTCCCGTCCTGATAAGTGAAAAACTCTTAAATTCGTTTTTCACTATTGCAAATCCTGCCTCTACCATAGGATAACATTGGAGTTACCTCTTTTATAGTAAAGTCAGATTTTAAATTACAATTATGAAAATGCCACATTTAGAAACTTGGCATTTTCCTACTTTAGCAATTGAGTTCTTGCAGCGTGCCTCTGGGTCACATGACTGAGCATAGTTTTCAGTTGGTCATTGTGTATTACTCCGGGACAGCCATACACAATGGAGAGCTTAGTTGTGCCTGGATGGGCCATCATTGGCAGGATGGGAAGGTGGAACTACTGAGCTCAGCCATACTTACAACTGAATAGGCTGTGTCCTACCGTCACACAAAGTATTGCATACCCTCTGTAATTAGTCTGGAGCCCAAGCAGGGCAGGCAGGAAACCTGAGCACTTCAAAGGAAATCCTCTGGAAGGAGGCACCAGATATAAATGTTTTCAAGAAGTATACCCCGGCACTCCACATTCATATATAATATCTATTAAGATATATGTCTGTCCAACAGAAAGTATCATGAAACAAATTGGTTATATCTAGTAACATGTATTTTAATGTTTCCTGACAGAACTTATTTTCTCCTTTTTAGAGGTTAGAAAATAGAGAAAAAAGTCTTATTCTCAACGGTTCAACAGTCCAACCATAGACATATTACATTCATTTCAATTTTAACAGAAAAGAAAACAGTGCAAGGACTACATAATGTAATGATGAAAGTTCCGAGTCCATTCAATCAGCAATGTTCGATGTCAGACAACATCCAACAAGTGTTTCGTCACTGAGGTGACTTTCTCAGGCTGTATAACAGTAAGATTCATATGTTGAACAATAATACAGCACCGACAATAAATTAGCTGAATGCATAATTAATTAATGCCCAACCTAAAGCAAGTGGCACAAAATAGAGCGTCCTTGTGAAACTCCAAAGTAAGGAAAAACACCTAAGTGAATGGTAGACCGACAATGAACAAGGTATTTCGTCCAAGTAAAGATAAAAGCAAGCAGATAAAGTGCTTAGAAAACGAGCCCTTTGTCCCGCCTATTGTCAGGGGCATTGATCCAATACATAGAGAGAAGAAAGGTACACCAGCTGTGACATTTCTGTTGGACAGACTTATATCTTAATAGATATTATATGTGAATGTGGAGTGCCAGGGTATACTTCTTGAAAAATTTTAACACAAGGGCTTTTGTCTGATGTGCACTCACACCTAAGGTGGTAGGGTGTGGTATTACCCTGAGTGGCACCATTAATCATACAGTTAATGTTTACCAAGCTAATTAGGACCACATGCCCCCTAATTTATTTGCTTTACGAGGTGCGACATCTTTCTCCATTACTGCCCTGTTTTGTTGTACACCAGATATAAATATCAGCCTTCAGGCACCAACTCCTCAGAACAGTTCTGGACCTGTGGAAGACTCTGCAAGGAAGAAGGACTGTTGTGCTGCTGAAAGGATTGCCACTCTGATGAACTGCCATTCTAAAGGACTGCTGCCTGCTGTGCTGACCTGCTGTCCAGCTGCCCTCTTCCCTGGGTGAGAAGGACTGGATATGCAACCTGTACCGAGGACCACCAGAGTGACTCCAAGGGCTAGTCTCTTGTAACCACAATTGGACTCTGCAACAGTGAGTTCTACCCTGCCAAGTTGTGCCACCCAGGTCTTGGACCCTTGAAAGTGGGACTAAAGGTGCTTTGCCAGCCCATCTGTGGAATTAGCAGAACCATCTCCTCTGCTGTGCCGCGCAACTCCCAGCATAACCGAATCATCGCCTCAGCCACGTGCACTTTCCTGGTGCCAGGACTTAGCATCTTAGGCCTTCAGCCCCATCGGACCTGCCGCTGCGTGATGCATCTTTGACGCAGGCCCTCACATTACATGTTACTCATCGGGAGCAGCCTTGAGGATGACCCAGGACTTTACATCACCAGCCCTGCATCATCTTCGGAAGCTTCCTTCACGCAGGACTTTGAATGACACTCCGCAACCAGGATTTAAGGTACTCTTGTTCAGCAGGCCTAAGTTGGTTTCTGTAGCCGGCCCATCCTTCATCGCGGTTGGCCTGAACTTGTGACTTTGTCCCGGTCTAGTGTGACCAGATATACACAGTTGGCTCTTTGGGCATTTTGGTGCTATTTTCTCTTAAATCTTCAAAATTGCATATCTCAGGTTCTACTAATTGAATTTATGTCGTTTTAGTCTTGTTCTATTTATTAAAATATACTCTATTTTTCTAATCTGGTGTGGGCTCCATTTTGTGTTGTGTTTTTACTTTGTTACTGTTTGAAGTGGTCCACAAATACTTTACAAATTGCCTCTAAGTTAAGCCTGACTGCGCTGTGCCAAGCTACCAGAGAGTTGAGCACTGGTTAATTTAGGGTTTGCTTTTGACTTCACTATGACAAGGATTGTTTTTCCTGCTTGAGTAGAGTTTCACCCTCCCCTCAACCAGCAACACAATTTATTAGGACCCCTGTCACAACAGAACCAATGACACTCTAAGTGGCAATGCCCTGAGCAAGGGGTGGAAGAGGCAGCCAACAATGTTCAGAAGCAGCGGTGGATGGGAGTAGGAGTTTCTTGTTAACCTATGAGACACTCTTTGATGGTCTTATTAAATCTCTCAACCATGGCATTGGTTTTACCTTTTTTGTCCAATAGCACAACTCTTCAAAAAATATTTTACCTCTCTGGAACAAAAGATTCCTCTATTACCTATAAGTAGTGTTTTATTGAATACTTCTCTTAAAACAAAGCTTCTGAGAATCTTACAATGGCACTCAGTGATATATTGCCCCATAGAAGATTTCTGGGCACCTGGAAAAGATGGCTATGGGCATAAGGAAATAAGGATATGCTCCATCCAATTATACCCACTGACATACCCTTCTCCAAAGGACCACGCTGTAAATCTGTGCACACCATGGGTGCAATATGCATCCTGCACACTTTATTACTCATTGAGAATTGCCCACAATTCTTCACACACATTTCCACCTCCAGACCTGGACACCAGAAATCCTCCCCTTATTGTCTCCTTTATTTTCACTAAACCTAAGTTCCTTCATGCGCTATATCATCAATTTTCTTTCTAAAGCTCAATGGTATGACCAGCCTGGTTCCTTTGAATAAGAATTTGACTATCTTTGCCAATTTATCCTTCACATCCCTGGAAGGTTTTAATGTTTCTTCCGTTTTCTTATTCACAGGTCTCCCCGTGCTTAGCTAATGACAAACACTCAGACAACTTTCTTCATCCAGCTCCCTCTTCCTTCATCCTCCTTTACAGCTCCTTCGGTAATGACACAAACACTCTCTTCATCCAAGTGTCCCTCTCAGGATCCTCATCCGTCACAACCTTACAAGTCTCAACAGACAATCCACAGCGTTGGTTTTTATACTGTAATGTTCTTAACCATGAATGTATATTACAAGGCCAAAATGGTGTCCCCAGAAACAGCAAATCATAAATACAGTTACTCATGGAATCCACAGCCACATATTCCAACCTAGGATTCCAGAGTGCATGACTTCAATGGTCATTAACCCAAGTAATTGTACAACAAGACACCACTCTTGTGAATCACACCCACTCTATAGGTTTCCAACCAGCAGATATATCATTTATATTTGTATTGATGAAATTCTTTGGAAAAATAAAATCAATCCTGACCTTCTTTCTATTGGTTGTTTATAAAGACACACACAAACGCTGTTCCTGAACATCAGCTTTCTTATAAAATAGGAGTCTGTGAGGTAGACTGCACAAATCAACAGAAGGATTGGCTCATCTACAAAGCGAGATAACTGGTAGCTGGAGGAGTCTCACTGTAGACGGGAGATGCAAAAACACCCCTGTTGCCTGGAAAGTAAGAACAATATCAACATAAGACCTTTTTCCTGTGGTGCCGAAGAACATTTCACCAATCCTGACCACTTAGTTGTGCCTTTTTCAGAGTTATCTGCGCTTCTAAGCTTAAAACAAAATGAACCAGGCATGGGTCATAGAGTAAGGGAGGGAAACACGCAGATCACATCCATTTTAGAGTTTTTGGTATGGAAAGTATGTGCTCACTTGCAAAATTGTTTTCCATGTCAGAATAATTGTTAGACTTAGCACCATTGGCATGGGTCTCCCTTCCATTTTGTGCTGTTGTCTCATCTGTCTTTGCTGGTCTAGATGCTTTGGGAACTTTGCCACTGCTGTTCAGTGCCAAAGTGCAAGTGCTCCCTTTTGTAAATTGATGTAATGGATTAGTGATTCCATGATTGGCTGATTTGATTTACTTTTCAGACCCTAGTACAGTGCACCATGTGTGCCCAGGGCCTGTAAATCAAATGCTGCTGGTGGGCTTGCAGCACTTATTGTGCCACCCACAGAAGCAGCTTGTAAAATGTGGCTCAGGCATGCCATTGCAGAGCCTGTGTGCAGTCTGGGACTGCCATGTCGACTTGGCAAGTGCACACATTTGCCAGTCCCTAACCCTTCCCTTTTCTACATGTTAGACACCCCTAAGGTAGGCCCAAGGTACCCCTGTGGGCAGTGTGCATTGTATGTGAAAGGTAGGACATGCCCTGATGTGTGTGGCATGTCCTGATAGTTAAATACTGCCAATTTTGTTTTTCACTATTGCAAGGCTATCTGTTCCCATAGGCCAGAATGGGCAGTTTGTTTATAACATCTTATAAACATAACTGACCCTGGGAACAAGATAGGAAAATAAAGTTTAGTATGCCTGAACTCAGAATGTTAACCCCTTAACTGAGGGCCTTTCCCCCCCCCCAGTGCTGAGCCCTTTTTTGGCTATTTGGGGTAGTTCGCGATTAGGCCTCTGTAACTTTTTGACCACATAAAGTATCCACGCCAAATTTGTGTCCTTTTCTTCCAACATCATGGGGAGTCTAAAGGTACCCAGGGTTGGTGGATTCCCCTGGAGGGGACCCAGAAATTAGCCAAAATACAGGAACATTTTTTTTTGGGGGGGAAAAATGAGAAAAAAGGGCTACAGATGAAAGCGTCTGGTTTTTTCCCTGCAAATGGTATCAAAAAAGGGGTTGTGGTGCTGGAATCACCATCTTCCCAGCTTTCAGGGACAAGCAGACTTTTGTCAAAAAAACAACATTTTTTATACAGTTTTGGCATTTTTCTGGGACATAGCCTTTTTTGCTATTTTTTGTGCTTTCAAACTCTTTCCAGTTAATGGTAGAAATGGGTATGAAAACAATAATGGATCCTGGAAAGCTATACATTTTAGAAATGTAGACAACATTCTTAATTCATCAAGAGGTCATTTGTGTAGATCCTTTAAGGTTTCTTTATAGAAACTAACCGTTGAATATAGGAAAAATTGAAAATTAGTTGAAAAAAACAGACATTTGTGTCAACGTTTTCACCTGTAACTTCTTCTAATTATGACAGCTGTTTGAAAGTAATATACCGTTACATCCGCAGGACCTTTCTGGTTGTGGGGATATATAGGACTTGTAGGTTCACCAAGAACCCGACGAACCCAGAGCCAATAACTGAGCAGCGTCTTGCAATGGTTTTTTATTATGTACCGGGTATATAGCAATTAATTTGGGTAAATATATACATGGAAAAATCGGTATGAAAGACACCTATGTATTTCTGAAATTGGAACAAAATATAGAGTTTAGAAACAGTAGATATTTGCACATTTCCGAAATTGTGAGTACCCATACTAGCATGAGAATTATAGGTAATTTTTCAAAATGACTTCTTTTTTATAAATTGTCTTTCATTTGGAAGGCAGAAATGCATTGAAAGTCACTAGGTAACAACAGTTGCTCTACAATCCTGTATTACCCTAAGTCTCCCGATACAAATGGTACCTCACTTGTGTGGGTAGGCCTAGTGCCCGCGACAGGAAGCAGCGCAAAACGCAACGTGGACGCACCACATTTTCACAGTGAAAACGGACCCTTTTTTTGCAAAGTGCCTAGCTGTAGATTTTGAACCCTAGCTCTGCCGGCACCAAGGGAAACCTATCAAACCTATACATTTTTGAAAGCTAGACACCCAGGGGATTCAAGGATGGGGTGACTTGGCTGGCTCTCACCAGGTTCTGTTACCCAGAATCCCTTGCAAACCTAAAAAATTGTCAAAAAAAACACATTTTCCTCACATTTCTGTGGTGGAAAGTTCTGGAATCTGCGTGGATCCACAAAATTCCACCCACCCTGCATTCCCCAAAGTCTTCCGAGAAAAATGGTACCTCACTTGTGTGGGAGGCCCAAGTACCCGCGGCAGGAAACGGCTCAAAACGCAACGTGGACACAACACATTTTCGCAGTGAAAACTGACCTATTTTTTGCAAAGTGCCTAGCTGTAGATTTTAAACCCTAGCTCTGCCGGCACCTAGGGAAACCTAGCAAACCTATACATTTTTGAAAACTAGGCACCCAGGGGAATCCAGGATGGGGTGACTTGACTGGCTCTCACCAGGTTCTGTTACCCAGAATTCCTTGCAAACCTAAAAATTAGTCCCAAAAACCACATTTTCCGCATAATTCTGTGGTAGAAAGTTCTGGAATGTGCGTGGATCCGCAAAATTCTACCCACCCCGCATTCCCCAAAGTCTTCCGAGAAAAATGGTACCTCACTTGTGTGGGAGGCCCAAGTACCCGCGACAGGCAAGGGCCCAAAACGTATTGAGGAGACATCAAAGTTGCCTATCACAAAACGACCTGGTTTTGCAAAGGGGGTCACTTGGGTTCTTGGCCCCGTGCTCGGCGGCCAGCTAGGGAAACCTACAAAACCCACATATTTCTGAAGACTAGACACCTGGGGGATTCCAGGGAGGTATTTGTTGCATAGATCCCCCACTGTTTTCTTACCCAGAATCCCCTGCGAACCTCAAATTCAGCTGAAAAAAATCACTTTTTCCACACATTTTTGTGTGGGAAAGTTGTGGGATCACCAGGCTGACACAAATTTCCTACCACCCAGCGTTCCCCCAGGTCTCCCGATAAAAATGGTGCCTCACTCCTGTGGGAGGCCCAAGTACCCACGACAGGCATGGGCCCAAAACGTATTGAGGAGACATCAAAATTGCCTATCACAAAACAACCTGGTTTTGCAAGGGGGGGTCACCTGGGTTTTTGGCCCCATGCTCGGCGGCCAGCTAGGGAAACCTACCAAACCCACACATTTCTGAAAACTAAACACCCGGGGGATTCCAGGGAGGTATTGGTTGCGTGGATCCCCCAATGTTTTCTTACCCAGAATCCCCTGCGACCCTCAAATTTGGCTGAATAAATAACTTTTTCCACACATTTTTGTGTGGGCAATTTGTGGGATCACCGGGCTGACACAAATTTCTTACCACCCAGCGTTCCCCCTGGTCTCCCGATAAAAATGGTGCCTCACTCGTGTGGGAGGCCCAAGTACCCGCGACAGGCAAGGGCCCAAAACGTATTGAGGAGACATCAAAATTGCCTATCACAAAACAACCTGGTTTTGCAAGGGGGTCACTTGGGTTTTTGGCCCCGTGCTCGGCGGCCAGCTAGGGGAGCCTACCAAACCCACACATTTATGAAAAGTAGACACTCGGGGATTCCAGGGAGGTATGGGTTGCGTGGATCCCCCAACGTTTTCTTACCCAGAATCCCCTGCAAACCTCAAATCTAGGTGAAAAAAATCACTTTTTCCACACATTTTTTTGTGGGAAAGTTGTGGGATCACCAAGCTGACACAAATTTCCTACCACCCAGCGTTCCCCCAGGTCTCTCGATAAAAATGGTGCCTCACTCCTGTGGGAGGCCCAAGTACCCGCGACAGGCAAGGGCCCAAAACGTATTGAGGAGACATCAAAATTGCCTATCGCAAAACAACCTGGTTTTGCAAGGGAGTCACTTGGGTTTTTGGCCCCGTGCTTGGCGGCCAGCTAGGGAAACCTACCAAACCCACACATTTCTGAAAACTAGACACCCGGGGATTCCAGGGAGGTATTGGTTGCGTGGATCCCCCAACGTTTTCTTACCCAGAATCCCCTGCTAACCTCAAATTTAGCTGAAAAAATCGCTTTTTACACACATTTTTGTGTGGGAAAGTTATGGGATCACCGGGCTGACACAAATTTCCTACCACCCAGCGTTCCCCCAGGTCTCCCGATAAAAATGGTGCCTCACTCGTGTGGGAGGCCCAAGTACCCGCGACAGGCAAGGGCCCAAAACGTATTGAGGAGACATCAAAATTGCCTATCACAAAACAACCTGGTTTTGTAAGGGAGTCACTTGGGTTTTTGGCCCCGTGCTTGGCGGCCAGCTAGGGAATCCTACCAAACCCACACATTTCTGAAAACTAGACACCCGGGGGATTCCAGGGAGGTATTGGTTGCGTGGATCCCCCAACGTTTTCTTACCCAGAATCCCCTGCAAACCTCAAATTTAGCTGAAAAAAATCACTTTTTCCACACATTTTTCTGTGAGAAAGTTGTGGGATCACCGGGCTGACACAAATTTCCTACCACCCAGCATTCCCCCAGGTCTCCCGATAAATGGAGCGCTCACTCGTGTGGGAGGCCTAGCACTCAGCGACAGGAAAGGGCCCAAAACGTATTGAGGAGACATCAAAATTGCCTGTCACAAAACATTTTGGGCCCTTGCCTGTCGCGGGCACTTGGGTCTCCCACACGAGTGAGGCACCATTTTTTACGTTAGGACCACGCGCGATGAGACTGCCTATTTTTTCAGGTTTATCAAGACCTCCAACTGCTTACAGAACGTGTAGTGAGAGAGGATTCCTTTGACTCTCTAGACTACAGGTATCACACCTACAACGCAGGTGGTACACGTCTTACATGGACGTAGAACTTTTAATTATGCAATGGCTCTCTTTCAAATTTGGCCTTGAGAAAGTCCTTTTGGATGAAACACGTGTCGGCTGCCTGTTTCGGATGATATGAAAATCGTACTTGATTTGGAATAAAGGATACATAAGAAAAATCAAGACTGTTTTATGGACTTCTTATCTACCTGAGTGGCTAATAGCCAGCTGTACTGCATTGGACTTCTTTTTGTGCCTCGGCATTTGTGAAACTCGTGGCATATGTTCTGTCCACCTGTATGTGCAGCGTGGGGACTATAATGCACTTGTCAATTGGCGAACAGAACAACTACCACGTTCTGAAAGCAGATAAAGGTGTTGAGAAGTCCATGATTTCCTGAAGTAGAGGAACAAATATTCTGCACCTGCTTGTATAGTGAAGGAGTGGCCCACAGACAGTAGGTATCCCTTCACACCAATTGAAAGGTTTACCTATTGGCAGCTCCACCTCAGTCAATTTCCCAGTATTTTGCTTTAGTGTGATACAATATAAAGCAAGTAGGAAAACAGAAGGCAGGCTTACTTGGGCACTGGGGATAGTAAACACGAGTCTCCTGCCTCTTTCCCTGCATCGAGCACACTTTACAACAACGACATGGTCGCTCCTTTTTGGGTGTTGCAGGAATTTTATCAGCAAAGTGTCGCTCCTGCAGCCTTGCCACGTCCTCCAGAACACATGAAGTGGAGGCTGCTGCTTCTGTAGCAGTGAGACTTTCAATCACAGACAACTGAAAGTCAAGGAAAGACATGAGTCTTCCTGTGGTGGTCTGACGATAAACAACATACGCATTGTATGTTGCCATCTGGATCAGGTGAGTAAACAGTTTCTTATACCAAGTGCGAGTTTTACGACTCGCATTGTATGGCTGAAGAACCTGGTCGTTCTTGTCCACTCTGCCCATGTACTTGTTGTAATCAAGTATACAGGTGGGCTTGTGGACTTCGGCCATCTGACCCCAAACCGTGACAGGGGAAGTGCTCTCAGCATGAATTGTAGTGAGCACGTACACGTCACGCCTATCTGAGAACTTGACTGCGAGCAGTTCGTTGGAATGCAACGCAGTACTCTGGGATTTCTGGAGCTTCTTGCAAACAAGCTCCTGCGGGAATCCTTTGCGGCAACAACGAATTGTACCGCAAGCCACAGTGCCAGCTTTGTAGAGCTCACTGAACAGCTCTACTCCTTAATAGATATTGTCCACATAAAGGTTATAACCTTTGTGAAGAAGTGGCTGGACAAGCTCCCATACGATCTTTCCTGTGACCCCTAGCATGGGAGGGCAACCTACAGGGTTAAGACTTGTGTCCTTCCCTGTATACACTCTCAAGCTGTACACATAGCCAGTCGAGCTCTCACACAGCATGTACAGCTTGATGCCATAGCGAGCGCGTTTGCTCGGAATGTACTGCCTAAACAGCAGCCGCCCTTTATACAAGATCAAGGACTCATCAATGGCTATATTCTTTCCAGGAGTATAAACCTCTGGAAGCCTGGCAGACAAATGTTCCACGACAGGCCGAATTTTGAACAACCTGTCATGGTCTGGATAGTCCCAGGGCAATGCAGCAGAATTGTCATTGAAATGCAGCATGCGCTGCAATAGCAAAAAACGATCTCTGCTCATGTATGGTGCGAAGATGGGGGTTAACCAAACCATGCGAGTAGACCAGTAGGATAGCAAGGTTGGTTTATGCACTACCCCCATTTTAATTCTGAGGCCCAAAAATATCTTCAACTCCCCTAAAGAAGTGGGAGTCCACTTGCGCGCCCTAGAATGAGGCCCAAGAGTGCCTCCTTGCTCCCTCAGAAATTGTTCGCCACGCAAATTTGTTTGCTGCACAATTTCGTCAAGGAAGTCAACATCCAAAAAGAGATGGACATAGTCAATTGGCAAAAAATTTGCCGTATCGACTTTACATCCAGCGTCACCAATGAAAGGCGGAATTTGGGGCTGAACTAAATTGGGAGGCTGACAAGACAGCACTCCATCTGTGCTTGCGGCCGCACGTGCCTGCGCTCTGGGTTGCTCTCACCTGTTACTGGTGTCCTGCTGCACAGACTGTGCATGCAAAGGGACAGCACGACTGACATCGTCTCCTTCAGAATCGCTGGAAGATGAGTCGTCTGATGGAACTGCGCCGACTGAAAAATCACTCCCAGATTCGGCTCCATTGTCCTCTCCCTCAGATGCTGTCTCAGTATCTGCTGTCTAAGTCTCTGATCCTGCCTCAGAGCTGGACTCCAGAACCAGACTTAGGGCCTGGGCAGCATTCATCCAACGATACACCATCTCTGCTAGTGCCTAAATCTATCCTTTTAAAACACTGTCCTACGTAGAAGGCAGATAGGTTGTTGGTTTCAAAGTGTAGGTGGGTGTGTGCATGAGTGAAGTGTTCAACAGTCAATAATGATGAAGTTACCTTACCTTTCCTTTGCGAAATCTGTACGCTCTCCAAAAAGACTAAGAAAGAGAGAAAAAAGACACAGTATTACTTTACCTTGCCACATACCCATCATCACAGCCTTTTAGCGCTGGTGGAAGCCAGTGCGACCATCATTTTGGCACCAAGATGCCTACGGGTGAACGTGTGCTTTACAGTTGCACAGTATGACCTCCTTTAATTCCCTCACTACCATCTTTGCAAACGTGCCCCTCATCTCGCCATAGCCCCTCTCTCACATATATTTCATCTGTTTCAAAGTGTTTCTCCTGCGTGGCTTTACTAATCCACTTAGCTATCCACATAATACAGATCTGTTCTTTCCAGCATGCCTTTTATGGCGTCAAAACTGCCACTAGACAAAAGTCAGATATCTCTATCTAGCAGGAATCAAGGCCGCGTTGAC
This sequence comes from Calotriton arnoldi, assembly GCA_963921515.1. Taxonomy (NCBI): domain Eukaryota; kingdom Metazoa; phylum Chordata; class Amphibia; order Caudata; family Salamandridae; genus Calotriton; species Calotriton arnoldi. The sequence continues at coordinate 69,929 of CAWUFW010016023.1, read as the reverse complement.
GGCAGAAACGCGTCATGGCAGACACCGGTATGGTGAAATAAAAGAAAGATTTCTGCACTTATCTGGGTCCACGCTCGTTTTTTTCTACGGAAACAGAAACGGAGGCGAGGTGTTTGATATATATATATATATATATATATATATATATATATATATATATATATATATATATATATAGATATATATATATATATATATATATATATATATATATATATATATATATATATATATATCCTGCGTCGCCTCTCACACTCCTTTCAAACAGGAACATACGAATGCGGACCCAAGTTCTGGTGCAATAAGTTTTATTTTGTGCCCTGCACCGCCGCCATATATATATATATGCAAGCTCCGTTTCCTTGTTTCTCAAAGAAAACAGCACTCGTGAGGCAGTTGCTAGAGTTTATTGGCAACGCAATAAACTCTAGCAAGTGCCTCAGCGAGTGCTGTTTTTCTTTTCGGGAAACAAGGAAACAGAGCCTGGATAAATATCGCGGGCGCACCCCCGCGTTTGTAAAGCACCCGTCCGCGAGTGCGCCGTTCACTGTGCATCAAGGAGCATATATATATATATATATATATATATATGTATATATATATATATACACACACACAGCCACATATATATATACATATACATAGAAGATTTTATCTCTACATATATTTATATATATGTATCTATATACATATATATGTATATATACATATATATGTATATAGATACATATATATATCATTCACTCTATAGACTTATGTATATATATGTATCTATATACACATACATATATATATAGATACATATATATACATATATCATCTACAGAGAGAAAGAGACTCTCTCTCTATATATATATATATATATATATATATATATATATATATATATATATAAAGAAAGAGATATCTCTCTTTCTCTATTTTTTTTTATAGCTATGGCTTCCCTGGGGGCCGATTGTGGCTCCAACGGAAAGCACAGGGGTCGGCCACTGAGCAGGAGGACCAACCCCCTGCCAATATCGCCGCCATTTTTTACTTTTATTTATTTTTTACATTTTTGGGGGCGATCGCGCCCCCAAGGAAAGCCAACATTCTTTAATAATAAAATATGCCCTCGGGGACCGACCCATTACCACGAGGGCCGACCTCCCAAAGACATCCATGGTGTCTAGTGGGCTTCCTGGCCGTGGATCGCAGCGCTGCTGCGATCCACGGCCAGGAAACCTTTCAGGAAGGCCTCGCTTGAAAGGGAGACTCTCCCTTTCAAACGAGGCCTCCTGAAAGCTGGGCAGGCCGTTTCGGCCTGATTTCCCTTCGGAGTCGAGCGCGGCCTTACCTGCGGCTGTCCTTGGCTCTGGTGGGGAAATCAGTGACATCAGAGTGCTGACGTCACAGATGGGCGGGAGGTAGGGCGGGGGGAGACACGGAAAGCCTTCCGTGTCTCCCCCAGGGGAAATTTAAAAAAAACAATCTCTGGTGCTTTGCACCAGAGGTTTAAAGGGGGGCCTCCCTGGTGATGGCCAATGGACGTGCGCTGCACCAGGGAGGTAGTGCTTGCGTCGGCCATTGGCCGACGCAAGCACCAAAAGGGTTAAAGTGCATCTTTTAGTGTGGGTGATTTTTACATTCTGTGTTTGAAAATACCACTTTTAGAAAGTAGGTATTTTCTTGCCTAACCCTCCAGTGTGCCTCTGCTAGGTTTGTGTATTGCATGTCTGGCATTTGAATGACAGGGGCTGGAGGAGGGCAGCGGCTCCGGCAGTCTGATGAGTCAGGGCTGGGCTGAATAGACCTGGGTTGAATTTAGAGTAGGAGGAGGAGATTTCCTTTCACCTGCCTGGGCCAGGTCTGCTTTCAACAATGCTGTCTCCACCTCCTGCCAGGAAGCTGCACCAGTGAGGACAGAACTGGTTTTGGCTGGGTACAGACACTCTCTGCCTTGAGAATAAAGAATTTGTGTGTATAAAAAGGGGGACCCAGACCCCAGAACTTTAGATCACTTCTGGGAAATCAAGAGGATCCTTTGCCAAGGAGAAGAGCCGGAGAAGCTGTGGAAGATTACTGCCCCTGTGCTGTTTGCTGTTTGGGGTTGGCCTGCAGTGGCTGCTTGCTGCCGAGGAAAGGAGAAAAAGGACTTTGCTGTCTGCTTTGTCATCTTGAAGAAGATCTCCAAGGGCCTGAAACTGAGCTTGCCTCCTGTTCTGAAGTCTCAGGGACACAAAGACTTCACCACCAGCTCCCCTGAATTTCCTTGCTGGGAATTCTAACCTGCAAAGAGGTGCCTGCTGCTGTTTAGGACCTCTAGAGACTGTTTGTCGCTGGGAGCTGGAAGATCGACGCAACGAGGAAGAAGCGTGTCGTATCCGCACCGATTCCCGACGCATCGCCGAGCCACGGGGAAGAAGCGTGCGGCATCCGCACTTGGTTCCGACGCCTCGCTGAGCAACCAGGTAGAAGCGCGCCGCATCCACACCGGGTCCCGACGCATCGCTGAGAAAACCATTGCAGCACCTGCCGTGCAGCTGCAAAAGATCACGCATCGTACCGGACCGTCGCATCGAGCCGCCATTTTGTCGCATCGCACCAGATCGTCGCCACGCATCGAGGCGCCATCTTGTCGCATTGTAACCGGAACGCAGTAAGAAACAGATGCATCCCCTCCTCTCCGGTAAGGAACAGATGCATCGCCTCCCCTGCGCTGCAGTAAGGACCAGACGCATTGCCTACCCCGAAGCAAGGAACTGATGCATCACCTTCCCTGCGACCCTTTTGTTTGTTTTGCGTGACGCATCTAAAGGTACTTTGTGAGAAAAGTGTCGCATTTACAACTTGCATTGAACACTGAACTATTTCTACCATTTAAGAGCCTTATCTTTGATACTGTATTGTGGATTTTTGTAGTTTGGTCTTGTGTGGGTTTAGATAAAGATTACTTATTTTTCTAAACTGGTGTGGTGTCCATTTGTAGTGTTTTCACTGTGTTACTGTATGTGTTCACAAATGCTTTACACACTGCCTCTGAGATAAGCCTGTCTGCTCGTGCCAAGCTACCAAGGGGGTGAGCAGGGGTTATTTTAGGAGTGTATCCCCCTTACCCAGACTAGAAGCAAGGGCCCCTACTTGGACAAAGGTACCTACCTCTGCCAACTAGAGACCCCCATTTCTAACATTGGTGGCAGCGGTGGTATTTGGACTTGCATTTGTGATTTACATACAGTGATTGGTGTACACTTCTAGTGAGTGCAGACCATTATGCGACCACATACATTTTGGTAGAGTTTTTCCTTGGAACTTCTATTTTTTGAGAACTGCCAATTTTTCACCATGAGCAAAGCAGCATCCATTGCATCTGTGGATATTGAGTTTGATGAAGAGAGGGTTGATAACTACACTGTGCCACACCTCAAAGCTGTTTGCAAGAAATTTTAAATCTCTATAAGAGGCCTCACCAGAAAGGAGGAATACCAAAAGGCGCTGAGGGCCTGGTTGGAATCTAGGAATGCCAGTGAGCATCCTGAAGAGTCGATGGAGGAGGCAGAGAATTTAGATGGGCAGCAGGAGGGGCCATTGGGCCTGACTGGGGGGAAAGTGCCTTCCAGGGTGGGCAGCAGTGTTTCTTCAAGGGCCGGTCCCCAGAAGAGTTGGAGGACAGGGAGAGAAGCAGAGTGCATGAGATGGAGCTGGCCAAGCTCAAACAGGGGAGTCAGGATAACATAGAAACTAAGAAATTGGAGTTGGAAAATAAGAGGTTAGCCATGGAAGAAAAGAAGATGCTTTTAGAACATGAGAGAGTGTTGAGGGAGCTAGAGCTGAAAGCAAAGAGCTTAGAGATCACTCCCTCTGGTGGCAGCACACCGTCAGTGCCTGTAGAAGGAAGAGTATATATTCCCAAGGATGTCATTAAGGAATTCATGAAGCGGGAGGACATTGGGCAATGGTTTAAGGCCTATGAGGTAGCGATGACGTCCCACCGGGTCCCTGAGAAAGATTGGGGAGCGGGGTTGTGGAGCCGCTTTATGGATGAAGGAAGGGAAACCTTACTAGCTCTGCCCAAAGAGGATCAGATGTCCTATGCCCCCATGAAGGAAGCCTTAATAGCCAGATATGAATTGACCCCAGAGCTTTATAGGCAGAGATTTTGAAATTGCAAGAAGCTGGAGTCTAGCACCTGGGTGGAATATGTGTCTTTTTTTGCAGAACATTGGATGGTTGGGTGAAGGGTAGCAAGGTAACTGACTTGCAAGGGCTCTATGATTTGATTGCATGGGAGCACTTGTCCAGTAGTTGTTTTCCAGAGCTGCGCCAGCACCTGATTGATAGTAAGCTGACTGATCCCAGGAAGCTTGCTGTGGAGGCGGACCGCTGGGTCAGTACCAGGGTCCACAAGGGTCTTGTGGGAGACGCCGCCAAAGGTGGGCAGGGTCCCCAGCAGAAGAGTGGGGGGGACAAGGGTAAACCAAAGGAGTTCCAGAAAGGGCCCCAAAGTAATCCCCAAGGGAACCAAGGTAAGAGTTCCCAGCCTCCCACTGAGAAGAAACCATGGGCCCTACAGATAAGCCTGTTCAGAGGGGTCCCAAGACATGTTTTGGTTGTGGTCAGGTGGGCCACTTCTACTGGGATCCTAAGTGTCCCAACAAGGTTAACGCTGCACCCACTGGTGCACCGCCCCGGCAGATGGCTAGTGTAGCCCTGGGGGAGGAGTCGGGTGCCCAAGGTGGGTGGGGTCCCGCAGAGATGTCCCTAGTCTCTTTCGGAGACAGTGAGATGGTCCCTAGGACTCAGCTGCCTGATAACACTAAGAAGTACAGGCAGTGGGTGACCATCAATGGCCATAGGGTGGAGGCTCTGAGAGACACCGGAGCCAGTGTGACAGCTGTCAGTTGTCGGCTGGTGTCTGAAGAGCAGGTGATTCCCAACGCATTTTACCCGGTAGTTGCCACTGACAATTCAGAGTGCCACTGCAAGGTGGCACAGGCTCCCTTTGAGTGGGGGGGTCTCAGGTACCTTTCAAGTAGCTGTGAGGCCAGCCATGCCTGTTGACAGGTCTGCTAGTTAATGATCTGTAGCCTTCATTAGTAGGAGGTTACTTTCACGGGAAAAGAGGTGGAGTGCGATTGAGCGTGAGGCATTTGCTGTGGTCTGGGCACTGAAGAAGTTGAGACCATACTTGTTTGGGACTCACTTCCGGGTTCAGACAGACCACAGGCCCCTCAGATGGTTGATGGAGATGAGGGGTGAGAATCCAAAGCTGTTGAGGTGGTCCATTTCCCTACAGGGGATGGACTTTACGGTGGAACACCGCCCTGGTACAGAACACGCCAATGCTGATGGTCTGTCCAGATTTTTCCTCCTTAGTGAAGAGAACTCCCAAGAGGGTGGGTAGTTCTCCCCACATTTCAGCTGGAGGGGACACGTGTTAGACTTGGCACTATTGGCGTGGGTCTCCCTTCCATTTTATGCTGTTGCCTCATCTGTCTTTGCTGGTCTAGATGCTTTGGGCACTTTGCCACTGCTGTTCAGTGCCAAAGTGCAAGTGCTCCCTTTTGTAAATTGATGTAATGGATTAGTGATTCCATGATTGGCTGATTTGATTTACTTGTCAGACCCTAGTACAGTGCACCATGTGTGCTCAGGGCCTGTAAATCAAATGCTGCTGGTGGGCTTGCAGCACTGATTGTGCCACCCACAGAAGCAGCTTGTAAAATGTGGCTCAGGCCTGCCATTGCAGAGCCTGTGTGCAGTCTGGGACTGCCATGTTGACTTGGCAAATGCACACACTTGCCAGTCCCTAACCCTTCCCTTGTCTACATGTTAGTCACCCCTAAGGTAGGCCCAAGGTACCCCTGTGGGCAGGGTGCATTGTACGTGAAAGGTAGGACATGCCCTGATGTGTGTGGCATGTCCTTATGTGAAATACTGCCAATTTCGTTTTTCACTATTGCAATGCTATCTGTTCCCATAGGCAAGAATGGGCAGTTTGTTTATAACATCTTATAAACATAACTGACCCTGGGAACAAGATGGGAAAATAAAGGTTAGCATGCCTGAACTCAGAATGTTAAAGTGCATCTTTTAGTGTGGGTGATTTTTACATTCTGTGTTTGAAAATACCACTTTTAGAAAGTAGGTATTTTCTTGCCTAACCATCCAGTGTGCCTCTGCTAGGTTTGTGTGTTGCATGTTTGGCTTTTGAATGACAGGGGCTGGAGGAGGGCAGCGGCTATGGCAGTCTGATGAGTCAGGGCTGGGCTGAATAGACCTGGGTTGAATTTAGAGTAGGGGGAGGGGATTTCCTTTGACCTGCCTGGGCCAGGTCTGCTTTCAACAATGCTGTCTCCACCTCCTGCCAGGAAGCTGCACCAGTGAGGACAGAACTGGTTTTGGCTGGGTACAGACACTCTCTGCCTTCAGATAACAAAGAATTTGTGTGTATAAAAAGGGGGACCCAAACCCCAGAACTTTAGATCACTTCTGGGAAATCAAGAGGAACCTTTGCCAAGGAGAAGAGCCGGAGAAGCTGAGGAAGATTACTGCCCCTGTGCTATTTGCTGTTTGGGGTTGGCCTGCAGTGGATGCTTGCTGCCACGGAAAGGAGAAAAAGGACTTTGCTGTTTGCTTTGTCATCTTGAGGAAGATCTCCAAGGGCTTGAAACTGAGCTTGCCTCCTGTCTGAAGTCTCAGGGACACAAAGACTTCACCACCAGCTCCCCTGAATTTCCTTGCTGGGAATTCTAACCTGCAAAGAGGTGCCTGCTGCTGTTTAGGACCTCTAGAGACTGTTTGTCTCTGGGAGCTGGAAGATCGACGCAACGAGGAAGAAGCGTGCCGCATCTGCACCGATTCCTGACGCATCGCCGAGCCACGGGGAAGAAGCGTGCCGCATCCGCACTTGGTTCCGACGCCTCGCCGAGCAACCAGGGAGAAGCGCGCTGCATCGCCACCAGGTCCCGACGCAACGCCGAGAAAACCGCCGCAGCACCTGCCATGCGGCTGCAAAAGATCACGCATCGTACCGGACCGTCGCATCGCATCGAGCCGCCATTTTGTCGCATCGCACCGGATCGTCGCCTCTCATCGAGGCGCCATCTTGTCGCATCGTAACCGGAACGCAGTAAGAAACAGACGCATCCCCTCCTCTCCGGTAAGGAGGAGATGCATCGCCTCCCCTGCGCTGCAGTAAGGAACAGACGCATTGCCTCCCCCGAAGCAAGGAACTGATGCATCACCTTCCCTGCGACCCTTTTGTTTGTTTTGCGTGACGCATCTAAAGGTACTTTGTGAGAAAAGTATCGCATTTACAACTTACATTGAACTGAACTATTTCTACCATTTAAGAGCCTTATTTTTGATACTGTATTGTGGATTTTTATCGTTTGGTCTTGTGTGGGTTTAGATAAAGATTACTTATTTTTCTAAACTGGTGTGCTGTCTATTTGTAGTGTTTTCACTGTGTTACTGTATGTGTTCACAAATGCTTTACACACTGCCTCTGAGATAAGCCTGTCTGCTCATGCCAAGCTACCAAGGGGGTGACCAGGGGTTATTTTAGGAGTGTATCCCCCTTACCCTGACTAGAAGCAAGGGCCCCTACTTGGACAAAGGTACCTACCTCTGCCAACTAGAGACCCCCATTTCTCACAATAATAAAAATAAGTTATTTGTAAATTCCCCAAATATCCTAACATTGTTGCAGAATCTGCACCTACAGCATTACAGGATAGTGCTTTCAACAGTGAAATTATTGAAATTCATAAACTTCCCACATCCGGGTTCATTTGTCACATTACTAATGAAATTGGCCCTTAGGGTTTGCCATGAAGATGCAAATCCCTCAAAGCAGGATTCACCCATGGCACTTCATCCAATCTTGGCTTGAGTTAAGTAATAATAATAATAATAAAGGACATTTATAGAGCGCACAGCTACCTCGAACGAGGTGTCCCGGTGCTAACGCTGAGGACATCAGAGAAGAGGGACCAAGCCGCTAATCCCTATACTTAAAGAGCCAGGTTTTCAGCATCTTTCTGTACTCCTGCTCTGGGTTCAACATGCGTAGGTGGAGAGGCAAGCCATTCCACAGTTTGGTGGTTCCCACCGCAAACGATCTAACCCATGCCTAGCTTTGGAAAAGTGAGGGACAGTGAGGTAGCGTCAGTGGTTGGATCTTAAGGACCGCTCCTGATGCTATGGATGGAGTCTCTTCCTCAGGTAGCTAGGGCCCCTGCCATGGTAGGCCAGAAATGCAATTGTAAGGGCCTTGAATTCAATGCTCCTGGCGACTGGGAGCCAATGGAGTTGTTTGAGATGCGGAGAGATGTGATGGCACAGCGTAACCTTGCGGACTAGCCTCGCAGCCTTCTGATCAGACATCTGGGCAAGCCCAGGTAAAGGCCATTGGCATAATTGAGGTGAGAGGTCACAAGGGCATGAACCGCGGTTCTTCAGCTTTCGTCTGGCAGGAAATCTAGATATTTTCTGATGGTTCTCATCTTTCCAAAGCAGGCCGCCGAGACTTGCCGGACTTGGGCTGATAGGGTCAGATCTTTGTCCCATCTGACACCAAGGTTCTTAACCGAGCCCTTGGGCGCCGGTGGAGAGCCGAGTTCTCCAGGCTACCATAGGCCTGCGAGAGGGGGGGTGGCTTGGTTAAAAAAGAGAACCTCCGTTTTATCGGCGTTAAGCTTTAAGAAGTTTCCGTTCGTCCAGGTAGCTATGTTTTTGAGACAGTCTCTGAACGATTTGAAAGCTGCCACCGATTGATCTCTAAAGGAGAACATCAGATGTGTGTCATCCGCATAGGATATCACCTTGACCCAACTCTTTGCGATGAGAGCTGCCAGTGGCGTCAAATAAATGTTGAAAAGTAGTGGACTCAAGGGAGAGCCTTGAGGAGCTCCACATCTGAGTGGTTGTGCAGAGGAGGTGTAGGGGCGGAGAAAGACTTGTTGGTCGCGGCCGTGGAGGTAGGAGGAAATCCACTCTAATGCCGTACCCTGGATGCCTATCTGATTTAGTCTGTCTAGCAGGATTGAGTGTGACACAGGATTGAACGCCGCTGACAGGTCGAGGAGCACTAGCACGGCCGAACAGCCTCCGTCAACAGACAGACGGATGGAATCTGCTACTTCAATCAGCGTAGTTTCCGTGCTATACCCTGTACGGAAGCCAGATTGAGAATCATGTAGCAGTTCATTGGCTTCCACAAAGTCGGCTAGTTGAAGATGAACCAGTTTCTCTAGTATTTTAGCCGGAGCTGATAGTAAAGAGATAGGCCTAAAGTTATTGGCTACTTCCGGGTCGGCATTGGGCTTCTTCAGAATAGGTAATAGATAGGGATGTTTCCATGTGAACGGGAAAATCCCCAACCTAAGTGAGGATTTCCATTTGGGGTTGAGGACCAGGTTAAGCCAATCGGCTAGTAACCTGAACTGCCGTGCAGGACAGGGGTCCCCCGGGGACCCGGATTTGCATTTCCGCAGTTCAGCCAGAGACACCTCTGTGGGAATTATGGAAAAGGATGCAAACACCGGTTGGTCCTTGGTGGGGCAATGGATGCCACCCACAGCTCTGGGGTCGGGAGACGGGGGAAGGAGGCATAAATCTGAAAAATGTTATCTTCGAAGAAGTTCGAGAGGCAAGTGTACAGGTCCTGGGATGGTCGAGCTGCATGCTCGAGTACTGTAGGATTGGTGAAAGATTTCACAATCATGAACACTTCCCTGGAGGAGCTTTTTGCGCTGGCGATGCGATCAGCCAGGAATTCCCTTCTTTTGCTGTTGAGAAATTTATGGTATTCTTTCAGGGCATTTTTATATATGATTTTGGCATCTTGTGTGTAGAACTTTCTCCACTCACGTTCCAGTCTTTTGCACTCGCTTTTTTTGCCTCTAATATCCTCTGAGAACCAAGGTGCAGATGGTGTAGCTCTAGTAGAGCTAACGGATCTCAGAGGTGCAAGTTTATCAAGTGCAGCCGTCAACCAAGTATTCAGGTTCGCAGTATTGTGGTTGGGGTTGTCCGTGACGAGAGGCCTTGAGTAATCCAGTAACGGGCCTAGTGTCTCAGGGGTGACCATGCTCCAGCTCCTCCTGACTTCCTTAGGTCGAGCTGTGACCCTTGAAGTGGCCTTCAAGTGGAGCCGGAAAGGGACAAGGCAGAGGTCTGACCAGATAATCTGTATCGGCTTGTCGACCATCACCTCCTGCATATTTGAGCAGATGAGGTCAAGCGTGTATCCGGCTTTATGGGTGGGGGAGGAGACCAGTTGGACAAGATAAAAGCCAGCAAGAGTTGATATGAAATTCGCACTATGAGTGCAAAGTGGGTTGTCGACATGGAGGTTAAGGTCACCTAGGACAGTGAAGTTTGAATACTGGGTAGAAGCCTGGGCGATGTAGTCTGCCAGAGTTGGCGTGCCACTGTGACAGCAATCCGTGACAGCAATACGGCGGCCGGTAAGGGAGAAGGCCCAATTGGGACCCCCCAAGTTAAGTGGCGCTGGAACTTTTAGTTACTAAGGACTGTTTTTCTCAGTAGAAAAATATACCTAGCAGGGAGAGGAGCAGTGTGGTGGAAACAGCTGTGTATTCGTATATTCTGATATGACTGACACTGAATGACCAAATTGGATAATTGTACCTCTCGAGGAGAGAATGACACTAAGCGTAGGCTGGATCGTGGGAACTAAAAGAAAAGGGGAAGTGTATTCACTACTCCTGTAAGTGGTCGCTTTCAGTGTTCTGGGATTCCACTTTTTTATTAACACAAAAGCAGTTAAGAGCCACACCTACTGCTGAGTGCTCAAGTGTGAGTCTAGTTTATATTTTGGTCCGAGTTAAACGGAGCCATGTTCTTAACATTTAAAGTTTAATGTATCTCAATGTTTGCAACATTTTTGGTAAAATGACAAAAAGATCCCAAAAAAGCAAGTACTGGAGTCTCTGGAAACATGTCCAGTTGCGGACCAATATCTTTTTAACTTGTTGAAGACGTTGACGATTCCTCTCTTGAAACAACGCTGTACCACATTGTAACAAAGTCACTAATCCACCACTAAAACCCTCCCTCCAGCTAGAGTAAACCATCCATTTTTCCTTTTACCTACACTGCCCTACCCACACTTCAGCCCCATCATCCACCTCTCCCTATTGTTTCCTCACTGTTTTCTTTGTCTTCATGCTACTTCCATTTTCTGCCCAATTATCGCCATTAGAAATACCCTCCACTTACCCAGCGCTGCATTTATTTGAAGCTAGGTTCACACTTTATAAATTCACAATCATACAGGCCTTAAATAGATACTTTCCCTTCCCCAAAATGTATGAGGCTTTGGTATGCCCTGATGCAACTGGAACTATAAAAATAGTAAGTGACCCCTTTAAAATGGAACAGAACTTTTTATATCCTCTTCCTACACCTCTGTTGCAAGATGCCCATTTAGTTACAATGTAGAACTTGTCCCTTTCCTGACTACTTTTCTGTAAATCCGTTTTTCGCTTCAATGTCTCCTCGGTTGAAGGAAACCTTCATAATGTGTTTAATTGTTCTTTTCAGGGATTCAGAAAGCGAGGCTTTGTAAACAGTTTTCTAAGGCTGTTCTATTTTATTTGATTCTCTGCAGACGGCTACTTTTATCAGCGTGAGCAATAAACGTAACGTTGTAATAAATGTAGCTTAATAGCAAAATATGAGCAGTACAACAGAAAGTTTACCAAGCACATACATCGATGAGGTAGATGTAATAATTATTGAGTCATTCCTTTCCTGCACACACGGGAGCTTATTTAAAAGAGGCCTGTGCCACTGAAGGGTCACTTTTTTTGACGCTCTGGTGGTGCAGGCCTCTCATTCACATCTATGAGGCGACGCAAAGCCACCCTGCGTGGCTTTGCATGGCCTCATAGATAAGGAGTAAGGCAAGGCAGCGATAAGCGCTGAGTTGCCTAACTGTGTCAATGAGGCGTTCCATGGGCGTTACGATGGGTGTCCCCACGCAACGCCCATGAATTTTGACGATGCCCCAGGTTTACAAAACCATGTAAACCTGGTGCAGTGCCAACACCTTATGCCCCCCTAGAGCAGGTATAACAAGGAGAAATGTTTTCATGTCTCCTCGTTTTTTTTACCTCTTTCGATGTGTGCTACAGAAATGCAGCAAACATGGAAAGAGGAAAATGCCTCCATGGATTGTTTTTGTGTAGGAAGGTGCCCATTTCTGCACAAAAACAAGCCTGCCAACAATGCAGACCCCCTTGCACCATGGCGCAAGGGTGCCTGTGTTGGTGCTAGGCACCAAATTGTGCACCAGCGCTGGCTGAAAGTGCAAGAATGCACTGTATCTCATAAATACAGTGCATTTCTGCCCATTCAAATTGGCGTAGGGCAGCACTGCCCCATGGTGTTTAACTCTCCTTGTGCCCTAATATGCGATGAGATGAATAGATGTAAAAGCTTGTGTCAACAGGCATTAACAGTGGTATTCCCAATTATAAGTATAACTATAGTTTTAGATGGATGTCAGATCCCATGTAAACTAATAGCCATTTCTTTCTTTTGGGTCTACCCTCTGTAGACCTTTCATGTTATAGAACTGGTGATTATCATAGTTAAATTACAGGGTCAAAATCCCACTAGTACTAATTATGACTCACCCAAGTCTGTTTTCAGTTTATATAATCTTTAGAGAGGTCAGAGCTATGTACATAAACCAAAATCATTACTATATGTAAAAAAATACCTCCAACTGTGTATTAGAAGAATATTGCAACTCACCGAGAAGTTTCATGACCATACAGGGACAAACAGCTACAAGCTGAAAGACTTGATAGATCACAGAACTCCAAAGTGACGCGCAGTATAGTTCTTCCATATATTCAGTAGGTATTTGTCTCATTTAGAGAGGTCGCAGGTAGTCCCACTTAAAGAATGAGTTGCTCATTTTGTCTTGGACCCTTCTTTTCACTTTTCATTCATTCAGGGATTTGAGTTAAGAATGAGTGCCGGTGCCCAAATCTCTGCTCAGAATCCAGCGACCGGTGCAATTAAACATCAGCACTCCGAATAGCAAGGCTGGTAGTCTTAAATTAACCTAATGGCTCTTGAGTCCACTATTAGACAGTCCCTGACCCTTTATCTCACTGCACAGTATTGTTATCAATGATGTCATTTCAGATGTCACTAGGGATATCATCAATGCAGTCATTGAACATGTCATCAGCGATGCAATGTGTGAGGGTTGAAGCAGTGCATGGCGAGGGCTTAAGTTATAGTTACATTAGGGAACGTTATAGTCACTTGAGATAACAATGCTGTTGAATTTCATTGGTTTTATTACATACTTACTTACATATGCATACTACCCCTCCTAGGCTATTGGCCATCAACCAGGACTCTCCAGTTACCTCTGTCCTGAGCTTCCTTTCATTTTGACCCCAGAAGAAACCCATTCCCTTGCAGTCAGCTTCAAGGGCGCTGCGCCAGTTATTTCTTGACCTTCCTCTTTTCATTTTCTCTTGAGGGTTCCAGGTCAGGGCTTGCCTGGTGGTGTTTTATGGAGATTTGCGTAGGGTGTGGCCTTTCCAGCCTGGCATCTTTTCATGATTTCTTCATGAGCCGGGAGTTGGAAAGTCTGCTATCATAGGTCGTTGTTGCTGATGGTGTTTGGCCAGTGGATTTGGAGGATTCTCCTCAGGCAGATGTTGATGAAGGTCTGAACTTTGTTGGTGGTGGTCACTGTTGTCCTCCAAGTTTCTACTCAAAACTGATTTTACGAAGGTGTTAAAAAGCCTGATCTTGGTTTGCAATTTGCAGCCTTAGGCTTGGAGCTCCAGATTCTTTAGCTGAATGAAGGTAGCCCTTACTTTGACAGTTCTCACCTTGACGTTGGCGTCTGTGCCTCCCTGCTGGTCTATGACGCTACCCAGGTAGGTGAAGGCCTCGACCTCTTCCAGTGCATCGCCTGCAAGAGTGATAGCAGTTGTGCATGCTTTGTTAGCCTTCAGGATCTTGTTTTTCTTCCCTGCGAATGTTGAGACCAAGTTGTGCTGATGTAGCTGCCACCTTGGCAGTCTTATCTTGCATCTGCAGATGGGTATGGGAAAGAAAACCAGGTCATCTGCAAAGTCCAGGTCGTCGAGCTGCATCGCAGGTATCCACTGGATCCCATTTCCTCTCCTTGCAGTGGATGTCTTTATGATTTAGTCTATAGCCAACAGGAAGAGAAAAGGCAAGAGCAAACAGCCCTGGTAGACTCTGGTCCTCACTTGGAAGACTTCTGTGATTTGTCCTCCACGGACTATCTTGCAGGTCATTCCCTTTTCAGAGTTCCTAATTATTTTTGTGAGTTTATCTTGCACACCATAGTGGCGGAGGAGTTTTCAAAGGGTCTCTCTGCCCACCCTGTCGAATGCTTTCTCATAGTCGATGAATTGACATAGAGGGGAAAGTTCCATTTCATCGACTGCTCATTGATGATCACAGCATTGCAATCTGTTCTGTACAGGATCTATCTTTGCGGAAGCCAGCTTGCTGATCTTGGACCTGAATGTCGACTTGTTACTTCATTCTGTTCAGGATGACTCTGTTGAACACTTTCCCTGGGGTTGACAGGAGAGTTATCCCTCTGTAGTTTGCACAGTCACTCAGTTGACCTCTCTTGGGGATCTTGATGAGATATTTCTCCTACCAGTCTGACAGCACTTTTTCCTCTTTCCAGATTCTTGCAAACATGGGATACAGCATGTCTACTGATGTTTCAATTGCTGTCTTCAGTGGCTCTGCAGGAATGTTGTAGGGCCCTGCAGCCTTCTCATTTCTCAGATGTTTGATGGCTCACCATATTTATTCCTTGGTTGGTCTGCTGCAGTCGATTAACAAGTCCTTGTCAGCTGGCTGTATGTCTGGTGGAGACTGTGGCACAGGCTGTTTCAGCAGTTCTTCAAAGTGCCCCACCCATCTTCATTGTTGCCCCTCATTACCCATGTTAGTCTTCTCATCTTTGTCTTTAACAAGTCTTTCTGGCTTGCTGTATCTGCAGGAGAGTGTCCTTGTTATGTTGTAGAGTTCTTTCAAGTTTCCATGGCATGCTGCTTCAAGGGCTTTTTCTGACATCCTTAACCCTAATTGATCGCAATTGTGCATTTTTAATTACCAGTATAGATTTATTGTATTCCCGCTAGAACCGTTGTTTTCGGATACAAAGGGCTTCTGTGGCAAGACCGTAGATGAATGTTCGTTTGTCTGCTCTTAAGCTTCTCTTTGCTTCCTTGTTGGTTTTGGTGTATTCGCCTTGAGCTTTTGCTTTTTTTGCTCTGGGGTTGCCTGTTTTGCAGAGAGTATTGGTGGAGATCCATTTTTTATGCTGGTGTTTCTTGGGATCAGTACCTCCTGGTAGGTTGATATCACTGTTTCATTGACCTTCTCGCACTGACTCTCTACTGGGTCTCTGTCATCCTCTAGTTCTGGCAGGACTTGAGACTATTTACTCATTTTCTGTGCATCTTTGAATATGGTGGTGTTATATCACTGGCGTTGGTTTGTTGGTTTCCTTCATGCTTTCTTCAGCTTTAGCTTTAGCCTGGCTATGACAAGGAGATGGTCCGATGCCACGTCTGCTCCTCTGATCATTGCAGGGACCTCTGGAACTTCTTGGCAATGCAGACATAGTCAATCTGATTCTCTTTTGAATGATATGGTGACATCCATGTTGCCTTGTGTATTCTTTTGTGTGGGAATACACTAGTGCCTTTCACCAGATGGTTCAGGGCACAGAGATCTGTGAGCCTTTCCCCATTCTCGTTCATGTTGCCAAGTCCATGGTTGCCCATAGCTTCTACGTATCCACTGTTGTTCCTTCCAGTCTTAGCATTAAGGTCCCCCATCAGTATGGTGATGTCTCTCTCAAGGCATTTCTCTAGGATGGACTGGAGTCTGTTGAAAAGCTGTTCTTTTTCTTCTTCTTTGTTGTCATTTGTAGGTGCATAGCATTCTTCTGACCCTCTTTTTCTTTGTGTGGAAGGTCACTGTGACTATTCTGGGACCGTGGGCTTCCCATCCAATCAGAGCTCTGTTGGTGTGCTACTCCCTGAGTATAAGGGGTTTTCATTTCCTCATGTCCAGAATACAGCAGCATTCGTTCGTGAGCCAGTCTTTTCTGTCTGCACTGTGTTCATCTGGTTTCGCTGATGCCAAGCAGGGTAAGGTTGTATTATTTTCATCTCTGCTGCCACTTGGGCTTTCTTGCCTGTCTTGTATATGGTCCTCACAATCCATGTCCCAATGGTGAAGGTCTTGGTCGAAAGCAGGTAGATTGGCTTTGTGGCTTCCAGGGATCTCAGGCTTTCACCACAAGGCATCAAAGCTTTCCGTGCAGGAGATTCCTCTCTCCACAAGCCTGGGATGTCTTTTGGTTTATGTTTCTGTAGCTAGGATTTTTTACATAGTACATAGCTAGCCCCACGCATAAGTCTTCTCCTTTCACAACTGGGCTTAGGACCGGTTACAGTGGGGTTTGGTTTTATTAGCCTAAAACGTAATGTTCTAACTGACAGTTTCACCTAACTATAATGTCCCTGTAACTTTTGTTTTTTTCAGTGAAATTGTAATTTTTTAAAATGTAAATTAAGATATTATTACAGTTAATTTTACAAATATTATTAGGGTTCCAAACTGTAGGAAATTGGGTTACTGGTTGAGGGGGGTGAAAGTCGACCACAATTTCTGTCAGGTTGAAGACACAAGCAAACACCAAATGAACCTTTGCTCAACCCTCTGGTAGCTTGGAACAAGAAATCAGGCTTAACTCAGAGGGAATGTGTAAAGTATTTATGAACCACTTCCAACATTAAAAAAGTGGGAGCACCACAGAATAAAGATCCCACACCAACTAAGATGAATAGAGTACAATTTAATACATTATTTGAGACCAAAATGACAAAAATCAAATCAGTAAAACAGGAGATATGCAACTTTAAAGATTTAAGAGAAAATAGTGCCTCGAAGCACAAATAGCCAACTGTGGTCACCTGGTCGCGCCTTACTGAGACAAAATCACTAGTTCAGGCCCACTGCGATGGAGCATGGGCAGGATACAAGGACCAAGTTAGGCCAGTTGAACAAAGTACCTTAAATCATGGTTGTGGAGCGTTTGCAAAATCTTGCGTCGAGGATGTGTCATGCTGCAGCATTTCCGAGGAAGCTGTGGGGCTGTGATGTGAAATCCTGCATCGTTGTCGAGGAGGCTGTCGACGGGGGCTTGTGATGCAAAGTCCTGCGTGGAGGATGTGTTGTGCAGCACCGGTTCTAAGGAGTTGCGGACTGTGAGTTGATGTCCTGCTTTGTTGTTGAGGATGCCATCGATGAGCTATTTGCAAGGTGAAGTCCAGCTTCCAATGAGCTGGGGGCTGAAGTGCAGAGTCCTGCAATGGAAATCCGTCGTGCAGTAAAGGATCCCCAGCGGATCTGCAAGGAGATGTGTTGCGCTGTATCAGGTCTCCCCAAAGGATCACAGCTGAGCTGGCAGAGCAACTTCAGTCCATCTTCTGAGAGTCCAGGAATGGGCTGGCACCACTTGGAGGGGGGGGCAAGACTCACAGAAGATAGAGTCCATATTCTGGGTTACAGGGGGTTGGAGGCTTTTCTGCCCCTGAGGCCCTGATCTGAAGGCCAGTCAACCTGTCCTTGGAGTCACTCTGGTAGTCCCGGGTTCAAGAGGCAGCAAGGCATCAGGGCAGCAGGGCAACAAAGGAACTGTCCTTCTTGCAGAGCAGCACAGCAGTCCTTCTGAATCTTCCATAGGTCTGAATTGTACTGAAGAGCTGGATCTCAGGGTCCAGAAGTCAATTTTAAGTAGGCAGAGGTTCTGGAGGCTTCCACCCCCGGAGGTGTTTCCTGCCTTCCTTCTTTAGCACAAACCTTTCACGAGTGTGCTCAGGTAGAGCCTTTGTGATGTGCAAGTGTGGTACGTGACAGCTCCGCCCCCTATCAAGTCAGAGATGGCCCATTCTGCCAGCACCTATTCCCCCTTGTCTCACTGTTGGGAAGCAATACACAAAGACCTGCCACCTACACTTAGTCATGTGACCGAGGATACAGGCTGCAGGTACCAAATGGTTAGGACAAGAAAATGCCAACTTTCTAAAAGTGACATTTTCAGAATTGTGACTTATAATCTGACTTTACCATTAAAGAGGGTTTTAAAGTACAATCCTTTAGACACCAATCACGACATTCGTACCTGCTCCCAATTGAAAGTTAACACTTATTAAATGTAGCAAGGTAACTTAATGTTATCCTATGGTATAGGCAAGCCTTGCAGTAATGAAAACTGAATTTGAGAGTTTTTCAATACCAGGGCATGTAAAGTTTTTTAAATACACTGCAGCCTGCCCTTTGGGCTGTTTAGGGCCTGCCCTAGGGGTGACTTATATATATTGAAAAAGAAGGTTTAGTCCTGGCAAAGGGTTTATTTTGCCATGTCGAAATGTCAGTTTAAAACAGCACACACAGGCTGCAATGGCAAGCCTGAGACAGGTTTGAAAGTCTACTTAAGTGGGGTGCACAATCAGTGCTGCAGGCCCACTAGTAGAATTTAATTTACAGGTCCTGGGTACATGTAGTATCACTTTACGAGGGGCTTACAAGTAAATTAATGTGTCAATTGGGTGTAATCCAATTTCACCGTTTTAGGGAGACGGTACAAGTATTTTAGCACTGATTAGCAGTGGTAAAGTGCACAAAGTCCTAAAAGTCAACAAAAGCAGCTACAGAAAACAGGAGGGTGAAGGCAAAAAGTTTGTGGATGACCCTACAGAAAGGGCCAAGTCCAACACTAACTATAACGTCACTTTAACCTTTGTTTTTTTTCAGTGAATTTCCATAGTATTTTTAATTTAAATAAAGATGTCCATCACCGGGTGCATCATGGGTTTGGAAGAAGGGCCTGACCTGAGAACAAGCCCTGTGCCCAAACCCCTGCATGTGCCCAACCCCCTTGCTTTACCTTTTGTTCGCTTGTGATCTGCTGCGATTCTCCAGTAGGCAGTGCTGGATTTCGTGGTGTGCTGAAGCTCTAATGGGAGCCCAACACCCTGCTGCACATGGCCTTCAGCCATGGGTGGTGAAGAGTTGGCCCTTATATCCATTTTTTTTTTGTAGGACTAGTGGACTGAGTCCTAATTGCTAAGATGATGGCCCCAACATTTCCCTAAGGTTTCATCCAGCCAATCACAATGCTTGGTTGACGTAGCAGATCCACGGATCCCCCGTGTTGAATCGTGGGCAGCCAATCACAACGCGCGAGGATTCATGGATCCTCCACAATGGACCTGTGAAGGTACCACGTGTGAAATATACTTACATTTTGAACCTTAATTTCTCAAAAACTGCTGGACGGATTTACACCAAATCACAAATGCGAGCTTTTGTGATCAAGGTCTAGCTTTCAGTTACTTTTAGTGCAATTCTATTCAGCTGTTTTTGCTGTGTTGTTGTTAAAAAAATGTGCTTGAAGGCCCCTCCTTTATCTCAGCCTCTGCTTGTTGGATCACCCCAAAACATTCCAGGAAGGAAGTGAGGTGGATGTTACTTTTGTTTCAAAATTTTCATGAAGATTCATCAAACAGAGCCAAAGTAATTAGCAAACCAAAAAATCAATTTCCTATGGAAATGTGGTCCTTACTATAACTACCCAGTGATGACTGCCACTGGGTAATATGTATATTTATATGTAGATATATGATACACACATACATACAAAGTCATGATTAATAAGTGTAAGCGAACAACACTGCTTTGCAATGAAAAGTGCTTTGACAAACAAATTTGTGTGTCAAGATGCAGTGTCTGTTTGCTACTTTTTGTGTCATCCTCTGGTGCATTCAGTAGCGTTGGTGGTGAGACACAAGGGAGGGTAGAACAAACTGAGTTATGGCAAGGTCTTGATCCCCCTACCAAGAGATGCCAATCCTGCAGCCATGCTGATTGGTGTGAAGTTGTTGGCTAGGCAGAGAGGCAAAAGACTGGTCAAATGCTGCAAGGCTATGTGAGGTCGACGCCGATTTAAATCAAGAGAATCCTTGCTGAGAGTAAACACCTGGGCTGGTGCCTGCACCAGTATCAGTCCCTTTACACATAAACTCCTGTCTGAATTGAAAGGCATGAGATTACTGAACAGTTGACCATGAGGGGGGCATGTGCTCAGTTATTCGGTTCCCTGCTTGGCAAACGTGCCCTTACGAGAGAGTTCCTGCCATCAGTGGGCGTGCAGGGCTCTCTCTTCCATTGCTGAGTTCACTGGGAGGGAAGGAGGTAAGCACTGATGCATTACAGTTGGAAGGGTGTCCCCAAGATGTAGCTGTTAGAAATGGGGTTGGCAGATGTATGCACCCTGTCCAAGTACGGACCATCACTCTAGTCAGGGTGAGCTAGATACACACTGAAAGATAACCTGTGCTCACCCTTTGGAAGCTTGGCACGGAGCGGTCAGGCTTATCTAAAGAGGCAATGTGTAAAGTATTTGTGCAGCACCCACACACACACAGTAACACAATGAAAACACCACAAAAAGACTCCACACTGGTTTAGAAATATAGACAATAATTGTATAAATATATCAAAACCAAAACGACAATAATCCAAAAAGTAGAAGTCAAGTTATGAATTTCTGAAGAATGAAAAGAGTTCTAGTGCTTAGAAGAAATAAGCGCCATGGGAGGCTATCTGATCGCGCTGGACTGTGGCAAAGTCAATAGTTTGGGCCGACTGCGATGGAGCATGGGCCGGCTCCAGGACTCACAGAGGCCCCAGTGAACAAAGTACCTTATCCTGGTTTGCAACAGCAAGATGCGGGGAGCCGTCGAGCGATGTATCAAGCGATGCGTCGATGTGGATCCCGCAGTAGATGATGCTTCGATTTTCTCCACACAAAAATGGCGATGCATCGGTTCTGTAGACAAAGCACCGAAGCTGAGAGGCGTTAGTTCTGAAGCGATACGCTGGGTTTCTCTGTGCAGTCAAGGGGATGTGTCAATCTCTTCAAGCACCAGAGTGACCGAAGTCACAGGGGGCAGAGAGAACACCTTAAAGGGGGTACAACCTCCCGTTTTATAACACCTGAATCACAACAAGTACTCCCTTAGAAAAACATACATATAAAGAACTTTCAATACGATGGTGATCTGGAGAATTCCGAGATGAAAACTATACTACCAATCTCCATCAGATGGAATGATCAATCGAGTAATAGCTCGTTCAGTTCAACACATAAGGAGAAGCTATCTGCCCTTATAATAAAATAGTATAGGGCCTTTCCCGTTACTTCAATCCAGGGGTTACAATTACCGATACCCTGAAGAAAGTCTTGCACCCATTAGGGGCGATTATTGACTGAAACATGTCGGCACAAGGGTCCTAGGACCATAACACTCCTGAAGATCCTTGGTTGGTAAACATTATTTTAATAACGCAGTAGAGGTCCAAGAATAAAGGGAAACTGGGACTTCACTGAGTTTTTTATCTTTATTCCCCTGGTCTTTATATATTCTAAGAGCTCCCTGAAATATTGGTTGAGCCCACCCTGACCTTTAGGCGACAGGGTGAACCGATGATGAAGCATGACACCACTAGGGTGTGTGAGGGTAAATAAAACCAAAAGGACTTGCTTCCTTTCCTACCATCCTGAGATTGGTAGTATAGTTTTCATCTCGGAATTCTCCAGATCACCATCGTATTGAAAGTTCTTTATATGTATGTTTTTCTAAGGGAGTACTTGTTGTGATTCAGATGTGTCAATCTCACCAAGCTGCTGCAGGAGTGATGAGCGATTCTGTGTATCAGATTCGGCCGGCGCAGTGGCGGTTCCGATGCGATGCAAAGAGTTTGGCGCCTGCCACAGGGACGATGTGTCGATTTCTGCTCACGCAGTCATCAGAAGTGTCGGTGCCTCTGTAGCCAGTGCACCAGGCACAAAAGCAGGGTTAGAGACTTTGATATCCCTGAGTTTAAAACAACAGGAAGCAATCCAACAAGCCTGAGGACATCACTTTGCTGCAAGGTAGAGTCCAGCCCTCCTCAGCAGGGTCAGAGAGCAACAAGCAGCAGGGCAGAACAATAGATAAGCTGGCCTTCCAGGCCAGCAGTCCTGTAGAGAGTCAGTCCTTGATGCAGCACAAACGTTCTTATGAAAGTGTCCAGTTGGAGGTCCAGAAGTGTCTGATTGGATGGGGGCAGAGATCCAGTACTTATACTCAGTGTTAGAAATGGGGGTCTCTAGTTGGCAGGCTTGTACCGTGTCTAAGTAGGGACTCTTCTTTCTAGTCAGGATAAGGGGATTACACACCCAAGATAACCCCTGCTCACCCCCTTGCTAGCTAGGCACAAGCAGTCAGGCTTATCTCAGAGGCAATGTGTAAAGTATTTGAACATAACACACACAGTAACACAGTGAAAACACTACAAATGGACACCACAGCAGTTTAGAAAAATAAAAAATCTTTATCTAAACCAAACAAGACCAAAACGACAAAAATTCAACACAAACAACTCCAAATATGACTTTGAAAATGTTTTAGCAATTCTGTCCATAGGACGCTATGGATGTGGTGATTTTACACAAAGTACCTTCAGATGTGTAACAATTCACAAGGTAAAACAGCTGCAGAAGAGGGAAGCGTTGAAAAACACAGTAATGCGTTGTAGGAAGCTGGCTCTGTATATACTATACCAAAGTGAGGTATAGTGTGCACAGAGTCCAGTGGAACCCCAAAGGTAGGCAGAGGTAAAGTTAGATAGCACCTCACTCTCTATTTGTGGGAGTGTGGTCGAGCAGTAAGGCAGTATCAGAGGACAGTGTTAAGCATTTGATGTACACACTCAGTCAGCAAATGAATTCACACACTCTGTTGGACTTGGCCCTTTTTGCAGGGTCATCCCTGAACTTTTTGCCTTCCTCCTAGTCTTTTTTCTGACCTGGTGTTGGTGGTTTTAGGACTCTGGGCACTTTATCACTGTTGTCCAGTGTAAAGTGCATGTGCTCTCTGTGATAAAACGTGGTAAGATTGGTCTACACATGTTTGGCGTAATTTAATTTACCTATCAGTCCCCAGTAATGTGGTATCTCATATACCCGGGGCCAGTAAATTAAATGCTACTGGTGGGCTTGCAGCGCTGCTTGCGCCACCCACCAAAGTAGCCTTTCAATCCTGTCTCAGGCCTCTGCCATTGCAGGGCCTGTGCGCGCAGTTTACTGCCGCTCTGACGTGGCACGCAAAGTGGGTGACACGTCTGTGACTCCCTTTTTCTACATATCAGTCACCCCTAAGGTAGGCCCTAGCTAGCCCTATGGGCAGGGTGCACTGTAGGTAAAAGGTAGGACATGTACCTTAATTGTGTGACATGTCCTGGTAGTGACAAATAGCCATTTTGGTTTCTCACTGCTTTGAGGCTGCCCTCTCATAGGAATGCAATGGGGATTCCCTGATATGTGTGTCAGTGGTAATTCCTGATATGAGAGGAGCAGCGTGGTCAAGTTTGGTATGTTTGGAATAGTAATAATAAATGCTGCGTAATGGTGTGCGCAGATTTGTTATCACTATTTTGGAAATGCCACTTTTAGAAGTTGGCATTTCTGTGTGCTATGTGTCTTTGCCTGCCTGATGTGTATTGCATGTCTGGCTCTGGAGTGACAGGGGCTGGTGAGGTGTGTGACTCCAGAGGGGCAGGGTGAGTCAGCGCTAGGATGAATAGGCAGACTGCATTTGGAGTAGTGGGAGGAGTAGCCCCTGACCCTGAATAGGTCTGTGCCTGCCTTGTTCAATGCTGGCTCCGCCCCCCTGTGGTGTGTCTGGGGCCAGAGCCTAACCTGACAAAGGAGGGTGTGAGCACTGTATAGAAAGTGCTTCAGTACCCCCCAGAATCAGTTGGGACTGGTTCCCCAAGCCCTGTGCCAGGGTAGAACAAAGACATATAGGGTATAAGTACTGGGGCTGTGACCCCATGAAGTGTGCTTTTGGTGCTTACTTGGAGCAATGTGCCTGCTTGGACTGTTGGGCCCAGGAGAAACCGCCATGAGGGATTGCCCCTCTGCTGGAGGGCCCTGTGAGCTGGCCTGCCTGGGCCCAGCTCTGCCCCTCTAGACCTTAGGGGGTAATCTGCATCAAGCGCGTGGTGAGCGGTTTGTCTTCCTGGCCCTTTGAGTCCTAGAAGTGGGCTCTTGCTTGTTGGCGCAGGGCGAGCGCTGTACCTGTGTGCCAGGAGCGCGTGGTGGGCATTTTTGGCTCTATTGTTCCTGAGCCCGAGAAGTTGCGGAGACGTTGCTCCGTGAAGCCAGGAAGTCAGGCAAGTGCCGCCTGACTGTGGGCGGGGCCGGAGGAAGCGTGACGCGGACACCGGAAGGGAGCCCGGGTCGACGGAGGCTTCGCTCCGTGTGTGCTCCAGGTCGGAGCTGTGCTGAGTGGTGGGCGGGAGCCTACCCCACGTTCGAGGGCGTCCAAGGCCCAAAGAAGGAGCCCAGAAAAAGGAGACTTCGCTCCGGATGCCGGATGGCCCATGCACGGGCCGGAAGTCAGGCAAGTCTGCCTGATCGGGGGTGGAGCTTCCGCAACGGAGACAGAGCCTTGTGACGGCTCGCAGCCGCTGTGCACCACCAGAGAGTGGCGGGTGAGAGGAGGGGCTCGACCGGAGACTCCACAGGCGGCAGGTACGAAGGAGAGCCCCACGTGCAGCTAAAGGTCCGAAGGCTGTCACTGGAATTGCTCAGCCCCCAAGGAATGGTGAGTGGGGCTGAGCCTCTTTCTTTTGCCTCCACCCGGGCCGCGGTGTGGAGACGTCATTCCCGATTTTGCTCTGCCAGCAAGTCCCAGTGAGTGGGGCTGAAGGGAGAGCACTGTTGGTACTGGCGGGTACTTGGGCAGAGATTTCCCCAAAGAGGAGCCCCGGGAAGGAGGGTCTCCCAAGGCACTCTGTTGGTGCCTACTTGGTACACAGCTGCACCGCCTGATTGCGGGCAGCTGCAACGTTGCGGGGGCATTGTTTTGCGTCTCAGGAGTGACAAGGAGGGGCTACCCCCACACCCTCCATTTCTGGTGCCGGCCTGTTGGGCCTGCACCCTGCTGCAGTGGCAGCTTAGAGCCCTGACTTTTGATGGACGAAGGGCATTGCGGGGAAGTCCCATATGGGCCCCCGAGGAAGGCCAGTTGGCCTGTGAGCACCTGAGGTGCTGGTAGGGCGCAAGGCCCTAATGTGATGCATAATGTGTTTATGCCCAGTGTTTATGCATAATGTGTTTAAGCCTAATGTGAGGATGCTGAGTACAGTATTTTACCAGTAGTTGCTGGTTGTTTTATAATTGCTACTTGTGCTTTCTAATGGTTTTGACAGTGGCCCGATTGGCCCTGTCATGTATACAGGTCCCCTGTAAAGTATTGCCTAGTGCCAGGTGGCACAGTGTACATTTGTGATTATGTTCTAATGTGTTTATGATAATTCAAAGGCTATTTTTTTATATAACCTTGTGTGGAGTTTCTTTTGTGTTGTGCCTAGTGTGTCGCTGCTGTGTGTGTGTGTTCCGCAAACGCTTTACACATTGCCTCTGGGATAAGCCTGACTGCTCGTGCCAAGCTACCAAGGGGGTGAGCAGGGGTTATCTTCGGTGTGTAACTCCCTTGCCCTGACTAGAGTGGTGGTTTCTGCCTGGCTGAGGCACTTGCCCTAGCCAACCAGAAATCCCATTTCTAACACACTCAAAAACTGAACTTCAGACCAATTGTTTTTGTATAAAATTATTCTTTTAGTTATTTTATTTCCTAGAACCAAGCAAGCCTGGCACAGGTAAGTGATAAGTACTTTGCAGTAAATATACAGTTGAAATACAGTATGGATTGTAATGGTATATGCACTTTGTTTTGACTTACAGTATTGTTGCAGAGAAATGCAATGCTTTATAAATACAGTACATAGACTTGAATGGGCTTTTCAGTAAAATACCAGGTAAGCTACTTTTTAGATTACTTTTCTTACTCAGTGTAGTATACCTGGATACTACACTGGGACATTACCTGTAAACAGCTAAGTAAAAGCGTTTTTGTTAAATAGTACAATTGTAAAGAATTTCTTTAGGTTTTCAAACTCCACACTTAGAAACTTTTCCAAGAAAAACAGTCAATGTTATCCTATGGAGGAAATAGTGTTATCGGTTTTAGGGTAAGTATTCGGTAGTGGGAGTTGAGGTTCTGGGGGTAGACTCAGAGGTCTCATGGTCAAGGATGCACTCTTATTACACCCTCAGCGGCACTAGGGCGGCAGGGTGCAGAGTGCTGAGGCCCAATGTTATCCAATGAGGGGTAGCAGGCCTCCGGTTAGTGGCTGCTGACGAGCTGGCCACTTGGTTGTGGGAGCAAAGCTCCTAGACTTTAGCTCAGGGCAAATGGGGAAACAAAGTAGCACCAAAGGTGCACCCTCAGCGGCACTAGGGCGGCCGGGTGCATGGTGCTGTTTCGACGTCGGGCGCCCTGTTGTTTGCAATGGGGAACCTCCGGTTTGTGAAGGCACTGCAGGCTTGGGGACGAAGGTCTTCTGGGTGCGACCACCACTTCGAGAGGTAAGTTGGGAAGTTGGGGGTTGGTTAGGCACCATTGGTTGGACCACCCAAGGCCGTGGAGCGTCGGGTACAGGGGTGCCTTTTAGGGTTGGATCTTCTTACCAGCTTCTGGTCACGGTTGGGAGGACCTTCTGGATTTAGGCTGCAGGCATCGGCTGGAGCCTTGAGGCAGGTCAGGGGTCGCCGGATCTCGGGTCAGGATCGCCGTGGAGACCTTCTCGTGGTGTTTTCCCACTCGAGCTCGGGCCATGGACGGCGGGTGCAGAGTGGTGCGGATTTGCGGTGTCCGGCCGGAGCCAGAGGTTGGAGATGAACAAATCCGGTGTTCAAGGGAGACATAGTCTTTGTGTTTGAAGGCAGGCAGGTCCTCTGGGGTTTTCAAGGCTGCTGGCTGCAGGACAAAACGGGATTTCGCAGGAGCAGGTTCGAGGTGGAGACAGGCCGGTAGGGCTGGGGCCAAGTCAGTGGGCGTCTTCCTCTTGTTAGCTTCAGCACGGCTGTTCGGTCCATCTTCTTCTTTTCTTGTAGTTTCTTCTGGTTTGAGGAAGCAAAGTTCAGGGGTGCCCCTAAATACTAGATTTAGGGGCATTACAGGTAGGTAAAAAGGTTGGGACCAATGGGTCCCTTACCAGGGATGGGTACACCCCCTATTATGCCTGGTTGGCTTAGTCCCCCCATCTGCAAGATGGCGGGGACTGAGAGTTGTGCTTCACTTCGCCTCCCCCACCTGAGGGGTGGAGTTGGCAGAGGTGGGCACACCTCTCTTCCTCACTTGTTTTTCCCGCCGGTTCTCCCGCCCAAAGTGGGGGTCAGAACCAGTGGGGACCAGTTGTTGAAAGCAGCAAGTGGCCTGGGGAAGCTCAAAAAGGTGGCAAGCCTTTGAAGCTTCCCCTTCGTGAACCCTGCCCATCCTGGGGGAGGAGGCTTGGCACCTCGTCCCAGGATGTGCATTGTTTCAGGCCCCGAGAGCAGCAGGCTCTCGACCCAGGGGTCCATAAACATGTCTGGTGGTGGCAGCTGAAAGCAGCCACTCAACCTGGACACTAGTGGTAGGTTAGTTTTCAGGGGGCATCTCTAAGATGCCCTCTGTGTGCATTTTTCATTAAATCCCACACTGGCATCAGTGTGGGTTTAATGTGCTGAGATGTTTGATACCAAACTTCTCAGTTTTCAGTGTAGCCATTGTGGTGCTGTGGAGTTCGTAATGACAAACTCCCAGCACCATATACTCTTAATGCAGCACTGCACTTACAATGTCTAAGAATGGACCTAGACACTGTAGGGGTACAGGGCTCATGCACCTGTACCCTCACCACTGCTATAGTGCACGCAGCTAGAGGGGTGACTGATCTATGCCAGGGCAGTGGGTTGTAGGCATGGCACACAGGGATGTGTGCCATGTTGACTCTTCACTTTGTTCTGCACCAAAACACGCAGCCTGCAAAGGCAGTGTGTGAGTGTGAAGGTACAGGACCTCTAAGGGTGGCACAATAAGTGCTGCAGCCCGTAGAGGCCTTCTCTGGTAACAGTGCCCTGGGTACCTGGGGTACCATTTACCAGGGGCTGACCTGTGGCCAGAGATGCCAATTGGGTTTAGGCTTCAATGCAGTTTTAGGGAAAGAACATAGGCCCTGGGTACCTGGTTAGCAGGAGCCCAGGGCACACTCAGTCAAAGCACATCAGCAATTCAGCAAAAAGTGGGGGCAACCATGCAGAAAGAGGGCACTTTCTCACATGCGTCGGTTCCTGAATCACTGGGGAGGCAATGCGTCTGTTCTGCTGCACGGAAGAGAAGTGTTTTGTTGAATCCGGACAGTAAGGGGAAGCAAGGTGCTGAAATCCAAGATGGTTCTGGTCTGATGGTGATGCATTCAGAAAACTTGGCGCCCAGGTGCGATGCGCGGAAATCCGGATGCACTGGAGGTCGATGCAGCAGCGGCAAACAGGAGCTGCGTTGATTTTTCAGCCGCAATCCCACGATGCACTTATTCTTTTCAGCCGCACAGCAGGGCCTGCGTCGGAGTCAGCATTGTGGTCTCAGACTTCGGAGACACGATGCTCTGAAAATGGGCTGCGGAGGTTTCTTCTGCCGCAGGCTGACTCTGTGTCAATTTCTTCAGCCGCACGGCAGCGATGCATGGGAAATTTCTACCGGGCGGTGGTGCTGCATCAGAAAAATAGGCGCTGGAAGGTCGATGCGCCAACTTTCAAGTCTTTGAGCAGCAAAACAACCTCCAAGGGCCCAGAACTGGAACTGGCACCACAGGGCAGCTCAGAACTCACAGCAGTGGAGTTCAGGGATGCTGCAGATGAGGTCTTTGGTGGCCCTGAGACTTCTTAACAAGAGGCAAGCACACTCAAGCCCATGGAGAAATATCACAAGCAGGATACACAGCAAAGACCAGGCCTTTGTCCTCTCCAAAGCAGAATCAGCAACTGCAGGCCAGACCAGCAAAGCAACACACAGCAAAGGGGCAGTACTCCTCCTCACAGCTCTTCTCCTTGGCACAGGTTACTCTTGATCCAGAAATGTTCTAAAAGTCTGTGGTTTTAGGTCCAATGCTTATAACCCTTTTGGCCTAGTAGGCATATTTCAAAAGTAAGTCTTTGTTGTTCACAAGTTCGTGCCTTGCCCAACCTTGGCTACAGACACACTCCGGGGGTTGGAGACAGCATTGTGGAAGGACAGGCACAACCACATTCAGGTGTCAGTGACAACTCCTCCAACCACTCTAGCTCAGGAAGACCCATCAGCCTGGTGATGGCCCACTGGGATATGCAGGACACACCTCAGCTCCCTTTGTGTGACTGTCTAGAGTGAATTCACAAAAAGGCCCCTGCCAGTCTAAACCAGACATTGATTCCACAGGCAGGCAGAGCCACAGGATGGTTAAACAAGAAATTGCCCACTTTCTAAAACTGGCCTTTTCAAACACACTATTTAAAAACCAACTTCACTAAAAGAAGTATTAAAAAAAGTCTGAGCCCGGGGAGCCCAAACTCCAAATCTCAATATCTTCCCAATTGAAAGTTACACTTGTAAGATGTTAGAAGGCAGCTCCAATGATAGCCCATGGGAGAGAGAGGCCTTGCAATAGTGAAAACAAAATTAGCAGTATTTCACTATCAGGACATGCAAAACACACCGGTACATGTGGAGAGGTGTGGTGCAGCGGCCAGGGCAGCTAACTTCGGAGCACAGGGTTCACGGTTCAATCCCCGGCTCCGGCGGCAGCTCAGCACCATGTGACTCTGGGCAATAGCTCACTTAATTTCCACTACGGTCCCCAGCGCCTTGAGACCCGTAAGGGTGAGTAGCTGCGCTATATAAAAACGGACTTACATTTTTTTACATGTCCTACCATTCACACACACTGCACCCTGCCCATGGGGGTACCTTTGGCCTACCTTAGGGGTGCCTTACAAAGGAAAAGGGAAGGTTAGGGCCTGGCAAGTGGGTGCACTTACCAGGTCTACTTAGCAGGTTAGAACTGCACTCACAGACACTGCAATGGCAGGCCTGAGACAAGTTTACAGGGCTATTCATATGGGTGGCACAACCAGTGCTGCAGGCCTACTAGTAGCATTTGATTTATAGGCCCTTGGCACACACAGTGCACTTTACTAGGGACTTGTCAGTAAATCAAATATGCCAATTATGGATAAACCAATCACCAATACAATTTACTTAGAGAGCAAATGCACATTAGCACTGATCAGCAGTGGTAAAGTGCCCAGGGATCCTATAGCCAACGGTCCCGTTCAAGAAAAAGTATATAACCATTACCACAAAACTACAGTCAGGGTTGGGTATATTACTGTCCAAATGGAAGGTATTTGTTATTTATTCACATATTCAATAAACACGAAAAAACATACAGTAACATGAAGTGAGCAAGAAGTGACGGGGTTCTGGAAATCAGCAGATTTCCTGACCTCAGGCATAAAACTGCAAGGTGACTTTGTGGTGATGAAAAAATAACAGTAGTCCCAGTTAAAAGGACATATGTACTCCACATAAATCATAAATAACAGTTGGAGTTAAGATGTGGTTGTCGACGACGTTTCGATCCCCAACAGCGGTTATGGGATCATAATCAGGACTAGTGAATCAGAATGCCTGAGAGGTTGCTTAGGGTCCAGGATGTGGGCCGCAGGGTGGTATCTGGGAAAGGAACAATGTCCTACCCGTGGCAACGAAGCAGCAAGTGAACGCGCAGGCTCGGCAGGATTGCGGTGGTCGATTGCGGGGGAGATCAATGTCTCATCCCCGGCGTGCTTCTCGAGTAGCTCTTGTTCGAGCAAAGAGAGGCCTCATAACAGCCGCGATGAGGCCCTAGGGCGTTCAGGCACCTTCGGACTAAGCTCATCGCATCGAAAGATGGGATAATTGAATGAATGGTTAATGGATTGAAATTTTTGGTGAAAGACTGGATGAGAGAAAGTAAAGCTGAATCATGGTGGCTATGTGTGAATTAGAAAAAAAGGATGAATGAATATTTGGATTGTTTGGATGAATAAGCAAGACAGTTCTTCTCAAGAGGGGCGTGCTGCTCACCTACTTTGCTTACTTTGTTTATGTAGGGTTAACAAAGCTATGGTTCAAAGTGGGGTGTATTTTTTATTTTATGTTCTACTTCCTTGATTCGCTGTATTTGTTAAGTGAGCCAGATGTATCCCACTCATCATTCATCACCTCCCCCTCCCCGCCTATGGCATTTTTTTGCCACCTATGACCGGAGTGTAGTATGGGTCAATTCATTACTGCAGTGTTGGCTGTGCAATGGGCGTCTGCTTCAGTTAATGTGGCATTTACAATGTTTTCAATGCATTGCAAACCGAACACACAAGTTGTGTTGTTTACATTTGCCCACTCAGTCACCCCTTAGTACTTCACTCCTTTCTTTTTTCCTACGTTCTTCTGTTCCCAGTGTACCAAATTGGAAAATCCATTCTTGGCATGTGCCACATTTAATTTTTTGTTGTTGTTGTTGTTTAAATATCTTTTATTGAGTTTTTACATCAACAAGAATAATAACATTCACAATCACCAGGCTATGAGTAATACCGGCAGGGCTTGGCAAGCAGTAGATACTGTGTGCATTATTAGTCCACAGTCTTGAGGCTTTATGGGATAATACATAAATCAAAACCTTGCGTTGCAACGGGCAAGCACAGATGTGTAAAACTTAGGACCTCTTCAAGGTTTTGTCCACATTGGCCTCCACGCCATTTAGGGTCGGTTACCCTGAACCCCCCCCCGTTTATGGGAGAACCAGATACTGCCAGTACGCAGGAGCCAGGGGCATGTCCCCTGTCGTCTGTTAGCCTGTTGAGAATTACCAATGGGGACGGGTGAAGTCCCAACATCAGAAGACATAAAGAGATAGAAGTAGGAAAGGATAGTACAGGAAGGAGGAGAGAGGAAGAGAAGGTAATTCCGTAGTTTCTTGGTGTAGGGGTGCCTCAGGTAAAGATGTTTACAATACATATCATTGGCGTAGGACTGCCTCCACATTCTGCAGGAAGGAGTGTGGGTTCCCCCCAACCCCTATCCCGCTTCCTCGTCACATGTTCCCCCCCTTGGAAGTATAGGGTCAGCAAATAGTTGGAGGACTCTCAGGCGGGGAGGGACTGATCGGGCGTGCTCCAGTTTAGAGAGGTGTGTGATCAAGGGCTGCCATGTACGCTCTAATTTAGTGTCAGTGTGTGCTAGTCTGTGAGAGAGGAGCTCCATTGCCATGACGTGCCACAGACGAGTGAGCCATATCGTGTAGGGTGGGGTGAAGGCTTTCTTCCAGTGGAGTGCAATGACCTGCTTCGCTGCCATGAGCATGTGGAAGATCAGGCGCCAGTCCGAGTGCGTCATAGCTTTGAGGGACCTCGGGCGGATCCCTAGTAGTATTGCCCCCGGGTCGCGCGGGAAGGGAAAGCCCACCACCTCCCTAATGTGGCTTAAGATCTCTTTCCAGTAGATAGTGATAAGGGGGCAGAACCACCATATATGCAAGAAGGATCCCGGGGAAGCCTGACAGCCCCAGCACAGGGGTGAGGAGTCCGGAAACATCTTTTGGAGGCGAAGAGGAGTATAATACCATCGGGTCATTATTTTGTATGCTGATTCCTGCTGTGCGATGCTCTTAAGAATGCGGGGGATATCTCGCCAGAGCTGCTCCCACGGATCAGAGGGAATGTCTTTCTCAAGGTGTGTCTGCCAGCTAGTTTGATATAGGTGGGGAGGCCTTATTTGCGCGCGCTGTAGTACTTTATAGTTCCTAGAGATCAGCCCTCGGGAGCCATCGAACGATCGAACCAAGGTCTCAAACGGTGTAAGTTGACGTGTCGTGCCCTCCGTGTAGGCAGAGGAGTGGAGCCAGTGGCGGATTTGGAAATATTCTAAACGTGTCGTTCTAGGTAGATGAAAGTCCGTCCTACATTGTTCAAAGGATTTGAATCGACCTTCTTGGAAGAGTTGTTGTATGACCCGGCATTCACCAGCAGCCCACGCGGGGAAGGATGCTGGGGAGAGGGCCGGTGGGAATGCCTGGTTGCGTGCTAGTGGTGTGTTGGGGGTGGGAAAGGTGGTTAAGCCCCTAGACACCACTATCCTGTCCCAGATCTCCAGGACCATATTCGTCGGGGTGGCAATGTAGGCACTGCGATGTCGGGCTTCCCGCGGTAGCCAAGCTAGGTCCCAAATCGGTCGACAGGCCACGGCCCTGTCCATGTGGAACCAGTGCTTCTCACTCTCCCGAACCGCCCACTCCGAGATGTAGCGCAGGTGTGCCGCCCAGTAATAAGTTAGGAAGTCAGGGCATGCCAGTCCCCCCCGGTCCCGAGGCAGCATTAATACCTTCGTGGAGAAGCGGGGCCTTCCCCCTCCCCAAATGAAAGTAGTAACATCCCGCTGAAGGCTCTGGATGTCCCTTGGCGTCGGGAGTGCCTGAAAAAGGTAGAGAACCTTAGGAAGGAGTGACATTTCAACCGCATTAAGGCGGCCCAGCCAGGAAATGGGTAGTGGTTTCCATCGACGGAGGTCTTCTCTTATTGATTTTCGGCAGGCTGGCCAGTTCGCCTGGGTCCATGTGTCTAAAGTAGCTGTGACGTTAATGCCTAAGTATCGGATAGAGCGTGAGGCCCATTGGAAGGGAATAGTGTCTCCCAAGGCTTCCAGCTGTTGTGGGGGAAGGGTAAGGTTAAGCGCCTGCGATTTTGTGAGGTTAATTTTTAGTCCCGAGATCATTTTGAATTGAGAAAGTATATCCAGGAGCGCAGGAAGCGAGGTCGCAGGGTCAGTGAGTGTCATAAGGAGGTCATCGGCGAAGAGGGCTATCTTATGGTCAACCCCTCCGATGCGAAGGCCTCGTATTTCAGCCGATTGGCGAATGGCAATCGCCAGGGGCTCCACCGCAAGGGCAAAGAGGAGGGGTGACAACCGGCACCCCTGGCGCGTGCCCCAGCGAATAGAGAAGGGGGGTGAGGAGTCTATTGACTCTGATCCGTGCTGATGGCGCCGCATAGGGGGCCATGATTCGTGCAATCATGACCGGGCCCATGCCTATTTTCTGTAGCACTGCTCTGAGATAGGACCAGTCGACCCGGTCAAAGGTTTTCTCAGCGTGAAGGGACAGGAGGAAGGCCGGGATGCCCCGACGTTGAACCTTCTCCACCAGGTGGGCTATTCTCCGGAGATTATCCGCCCCTTGGCGCTCCTGAATAAATCCCACCTGGTCAGGGTCGATTAAGCCGGGGAGATGAGGGGCAAGACGCTGGGTCAGAATTTTTGTATATAATTTGACGTTGACGTTTAGCAAAGATATTGGACGGTATGACGCGCACAGTATCAGATCTTTCCCAGGTTTTGGAATGAGCACTATCTCGGCTTCGGTCATCGAAAGCGTGACAGCGTTCCGTTCTGAAAAGGAATTAAAAAGTTTTAACAGTGGATCCCGTAATTCCAGGAAAAAGAGGCGATAGAACGTTAGGGTAAGGCCATCAGGGCCTGGAGATTTCCCCGTTGGAAAGCTTTTTAACGCTTTTTGGAGCTCCTCAGCTGTGATGGGCTTCTCCAGTTGTTTCCTAGTCTGGGGCCCGAGCGGTGGCCAAGGGCAAGAGGTGAGAAAGGGATCGATCTGATCCGCACATATGTCCCCCCAATCATATAGGGTAGAGAAGAACTCACCAAATTCTTGTTGCTTAGCCTGTTCTGAAGTAGCCCATCCTCCTCCCGGCAGGGCAATGTTAGAGATGTGATTACGGGACACCTGGAGGCGGAGACGAAGTGCCAGTATGGAGCCGACCTTGTTGCCTTCCCCATAGAATTTTTGTTTAAGGGCTAAGAGAGAGCGTTCCGCCTTATTAACTCTCAGGACTTTAAGTTGTCCCTGTAGTGATGCAAGCTGTTTCCGTACTTGCCTAGTGGGCGCCCTGTGAGTCTGCCTTTCGAGGGCCTTAATATCGCTGGCAAGCTTATTTTTCACCAGGCGAGACTCCCTCGTGCAGGCAATAGAAATGGAGGTGATACCGCCTCGAATTGTGGCCTTAAAGGCGTCCCACAGTACGTGTTCGTGGGTTTCTGGGAGATCGTTGGTGGCGAAGTACGTTTGTATCGTCTGACGCAGTTCTGCCACATGAACTGGGTCCGTGGGGGGGTAGGCGCCACCTGGGAGTGCAGGCGGGGTTCCTTCCCAGGACCATCAGAGTAATTTCTAGGTGGGCATGATCAGATATGGATATATCAGAGATCTCCGCAGTTTCTAACATGCGAATAAGGGAGTGGGACAGAAAAAAGTGGTCAATGCGTGAATAAGATTGGTGCACATGAGAGTAGAATGTGTAGTCCTGTGACCCAGGCTGTTTGTAGCGCCAGGCGTCCGTGAGACCCAAGGCTTCGAGTTCTTGTTTTAGTGCCGCCGACATGGCTCCCGTCCCCTGGAAAGACGAGGCAGTGCGATCGAGAACGGGATTTCACACTAAGT
Source organism: Calotriton arnoldi (assembly GCA_963921515.1). Lineage (NCBI taxonomy): Eukaryota > Metazoa > Chordata > Amphibia > Caudata > Salamandridae > Calotriton > Calotriton arnoldi. Next base: position 34,361 of record CAWUFW010016023.1, on the reverse strand, counting down.
TAAAGTCCCCCAAGAATAATAGGGTTCAGCTCCCGAGAGAGTGCGCTCTGAAGCAGGTTCCGCAGAAATGCATCTTGTGCATGGTTAGGTGCGTATACATTGAGAAGCGCAAGATGTTTACCCTGCATGAGAAGTGTCAGTTTTAGGAAGCGTCCCTCTTTGTCGCGCACTGTTTGGGAGACTTGCATGGGAGTGCCTGCTTTGAAGAGAATGGCTACCCCTGCTGTTTTGGTTTGTGCTGAGGCCCAGATTTGTGTGGGGAATTTAGGGTGGTACATGCGCTGAGTGTCCGCTTGCAAGAGATGAGTTTCTTGAATGAAAATGATATCTGGGTACTGCATAAGGAGGTACCTCCATATTTGTTGCCTCTTGTTAGGGGCATTAAGGCCCGTTACGTTAAGGGACAAACACTTAAGGTGTGCCATGACTCACTACCTGGGGAGCAGCGCACAAGCAGGCATATGGATCCTCATCCCCCTTTCGGGCTAATCCCAGTTCCCACCAAGTGCCCCCCCCAGCGTTGGGGTGAGGAGAGAGGAGCGCGATGAGAATAACCAGTAAGCGGTGTCCCCTCCTTCCCACGACCAGCGAAGTCCCACCCCTAGGCACCCCCCGGTGTGCTTGTTATCCCTTCCAAGAAGTCTAAAAGGGGAGATAGTAGGAGTAAGGAAAGAATTGGAAAATAGAGAGAAAGATAGGGAGAAACAAGTCAAACATAAGAAAGGCCAACTGGGCCATAGGCTACCATTCCCGTCCAAGAGCGGCACAGTGGTGTGAACCAGGGCGGCTCTGAGGAAGTCACTCCCCATCGGGTCTAAGAGAATGGCGGGGTAGGCCAGTTCAAATATAGATGTCGCCGCTGTCCGTCCCCCCAGTGGCCGACCAGCCACTCGAGCATCCGTGGGGCACCAGGGGATTCCCCGGGCGCGACCGACAGCCCCCGTTTGCAGGTCAGGGAATTTGGGCCAAGTGTTAGTCTATAAAGATGAAGATCTCTGGTCACCAGGGGAACTCGTCGGTTACTGCTGGACATTGTGGGATCCACTGTGGTTAGAGGTGTTGAGGCCCTTCCGTGTAAGGTTGACATGAACAGGGGCGAGGGCAGCCCCCTTGACAGAAAGACCCTGATGGGTGTTTGGACCACTAAGGAGATACAGGGCTGTATTGAGACGAAGATGGTGTATAGCCCCTCTATCTCCAAGGGGCCTCTGGTCATCAAGCAGCCTCCAGTTCGGGGTTTGAGCCGGGGGGAGAGGGGGCCCCAATCCTGAGCCCCCTCCACCCGAGCGTTGCGTGGCTTCAATTGACTTCTGGTGGTGGATGATGTCTTGTTTGGCGTGGAGAGCCATTGCTGCGGCCCTGGAGGAGCGCGTGTGGGGGGGTTGGACCCTGGACCACTCTGGCCGTAGAGCCATCCGGGTCTCCGAGTCTGCAGAGGTGGGGGTGGACGGCCTAGGGTCAAGCGAGATGCAGAGCAATTGGCACGCCTCCTTGAGGGATCTCAGGGATCTACGTTTGCCCTCCCACTGGAAGATCAGGGCAAATGGGTGGCCCCATTGGTACTTGACGCTGGACTCTCTGAGTTTGTCTGTCACTGGCTTACAGCCCTTACGACGGCGTAGAGTGAGTGGGGAGAGGTCCTGGAAGATTTGGATGGGGTGTCCCCCATATGACAGGTCACCAGCGGCCCTTGATGCTCGAAGGTTTGCCTCCTTCTCAGTGTAGAAATGCACCCGGGTCAGGATGTCTGGGGTTAGGTCGGCTTTACCGCGCAGGGGTGCCACTCGGTGAGCTCTATCCAGTGTTGTAGGGGAGGCATCGTCATCTCCCCGCACCTCCTGCAGGAGATCTGCGACGTATGTCATGATATCTTGGCCCTCTGCCCCCCATGGGACACCCCTGATGCGGAGGTTATTCCGTCGGCTCCGATTTTCCAAGTCTTCCTGCTTTACTTGGAGCTCGATATGCTGCTCCTCCAGTGCGGCAACACGGCGCCACAGTTCCTCTTGGTCCTCCGTTCTGGTGTCCAGGGTGCGTTCTAGGTTGTCCACCCTTGTGCCGATTTCGGTGACATCTCGCCGGATGTCCGCGAGGCAGGACTTGACCTCCGATTTGAGGGAACTTATCTCACCTTTTATCTCCTGGAGGAAGGAGGACATGAAGGCCTGAGTAATGGGGGCCGCCGCATCAGTCTCCGGCTTGGCGGCCATCTTGGAATCCTCCGGGCCAGGGGGCGGGACAAACTTCGCCCACAGGTCGACCACGGACGTGTCCCTGGGCGTCGATTGTACCGCAGTTTTCCCCTGTCTGCCGCGTGTCATAACTTGAGTGAGGGGGCCTCCAGGTGATGGGCGTCGCTCTTGTTGTCTGACCGTGGAGCACTCCCACCTCCGTCGGGGCGCTTCCCTGCCTAAGAGACCTCGAGAGGAAGAGTACAGTGAAGCGGTCACGGAGGTCGGGATCTGCGGTCTCCATCTCAGGTCGCCAGCAGGCCCCAGGAGATACTCCGTGCGGCGGTCTAGGCCCCTCAGAGGTCCAGCATCGGCCAGGGGCCCGGTCTCTCCGGGGCACCAGTTGCGAGCAAGGGCGAAGTACGTTTGTATCGTCTGACGCAGTTCTGCCACATGAACTGGGTCCCTGAGCACGTGGGGGGGGGGTAGGCGCCACCTGGGAGTGCAGGCGGGGTTCCTTCCCAGGCCCATCAGAGTAATTTCTAGGTGGGCATGATCAGATATGGATATATCAGAGATCTCCGCAGTTTCTAACATGCGAATAAGGGAGTGGGACAGAAAAAAGTGGTCAATGCGTGAATAAGATTGTTAAGTTTGTAGCGCCAGGCGTCCGTGAGACCCAAGGCTTCGAGTTCTTGTTTTAGTGCCGCTGACATGGCTCCCGTCCCCTGGAAAGACGAGGCAGTGCGATCGAGAACGGGATTTCACACTAAGTTAAAGTCCCCCCCAAGAATAATAGGGTTCAGCTCCCGAGAGAGTGCGCTCTGAAGCAGGTTCCGCAGAAATGCATCTTGTGCGTGGTTAGGTGCGTATACATTGAGAAGCGCAAGATGTTTACCCTGCATGAGAAGTGTCAGTTTTAGGAAGCGTCCCACTTTGTCGCGCACTGTTTGGGTGACTTGCATGGGAGTGCCTGCTTTGAAGAGAATGTCTACCCCTGCTGTTTTGGTTTGTGCTGAGGCCCAGATTTGTGTGGGGAATTTAGGGTGGTACATGCGCTGAGTGTCCGCTTGCAAGAGATGAGTTTCTTGAATGAAAATGATATCTGGGTCCTGCATAAGGAGGTACCTCCATATTTGTTGCCTCTTGTTAGGGGCATTAAGGCCCGTTACGTTAAGGGACAAACACTTAAGGTGTGCCATGACTCACTACCTGGGAGCAGCGCACAAGCAGGCGTATGGATCCTCATCCGCCTTTCGGGCTAATCCCAGTTCCCACCAAGTGGCCCCTCCCAGCGTTGGGGCGAGGAGAGAGGAGCGCGATGAGAATAACCAGTAAGCGGTGTCCCCTCCTTCCCACGACCAGCGAAGTCCCACCCCTAGGCACCCCCCGGGGTGCTTGTTATCCCTTCCAAGAAGTCTAAAATGGGAGATAGTAGGAGTAAGGAAAGAATTGGAAAATAGAGAGAAAGATAGGGAGAAACAAGTCAAACATAAGAAAGGCCAACTGGGCCATAGGCTACCATTCCCGTCCAAGAGCGGCCAGTGGTGTGAACCAGGGCGGCTCTGAGGAAGTCATTCCACATCGGGTCTAAGAGAATGGCGGGGTAGGCCAGTTGAAATATAGAAGTCGCCGCTGTCCGTCCCCCAGTGGCCGACCAGCCACTCGAGCATCCGTGGGGCACCAGGGGATTCCCCGGGCGCGACCGACAGCCCCCGTTTGCAGGTCAGGGAATTCGGGCCAATTGTTAGTCTATAAAGATGAAGATCTCTGGTCGCCAGGGGAACTCGTCGGTTACTGCTGGACATTGTGGGATCCACTGTGGTTAGAGGTGTTGAGGCCCTTCCGTGTAAGGTTGACATGAACAGGGGCGAGGGCGGCCCCCTTGACAGAAAGACCCTGATGTATGTTTGGACCACTAAGGAGATACAGGGCTGTATTGAGACGAAGATGGTGTATAGCCCCTCTATCTCCAAGGGGCCTCGGTCATCAAGCAGCCTCCAGTTCGGGGTTTGAGCCGGGGGGCGAGGGGGGCCCAATCCTGAGCCCCCTCCACCCGAGCGATGCATGGCTTCAATTGACTTCTGGTGGTGGATGATGTCTTGTTTGGTGTGGAGAGCCATTGCTGCGGCCCTGGAGTAGCGCGTGCGGGGGGTTGGACCCTGAACCACTCTGGCCGTAGAGCCATCTGGGTCTCCGAGTCTGCAGAGGTGGGGGTGGACGGCCTAGGGTCAAGCGAGATGTGGAGCAATTGGCACGCCTCCTTGAGGGATCTCAGGGATCTACGTTTGCCCTCCCACTGGAAGATCAGGGCAAATGGGTGGCCCCATTGGTACTTGACGCTGGACTCTCTGAGTTTGTCTGTCACTGGCTTACAGTCCTTACGACGGCGTAGAGTGAGTGGGGAGAGGTCCTGGAAGATTTGGATGGGGTGTCCCCCATATGACAGGTCACCAGTGGCCCTTGATGCTCGAAGGTTTGGCTCCTTCTCAGTGTAGAAATGCACCCGGGTCAGGATGTCTGGGGTTAGGTCGGCTTTACCGCGCAGGGGTGCCACTCGGTGAGCTCTATCCAGTGTTGTAGGGGAGGCATCGTCATCTCCCCGCACCTCCTGCAGGAGATCTGCGACGTATGTCATGATATCTTGGCCCTCCGCCCCCCGTGGGACACCCCTGTTGCGGAGGTTATTCCGTCGGCTCCGATTTTCCAAGTCTTCCTGCTTTACTTGGAGCTCGATATGCTGCTCCTCCAGTGCGGCAACACGGCGCCACAGTTCCTCTTGGTCCTCCGTTCTGGTGTCCAGGGTGCGTTCTAGGTTGTCCACCCTTGTGCCGATTTCGGTGACATCTCGCCGGATGTCCGCGAGGCAGGACTTGACCTCCGATTTGAGGGAACTTATCTCACCTTTTATCTCCTGGAGGAAGGAGGACATGAAGGCCTGAGTAATGGGGGCCGCCGCATCAGTCTCCGGCTTGGCGGCCATCTTGGAATCCTCCGGGCCAGGGGGCGGGACAGACTTTGCCCACAGGTCGACCACGGACGTGTCCCTGGGCGTCGATTGTACCGCAGTTTTCCCCTGTCTGCCGCGTGTCATAACTTGAGTGAGGGGGCCTCCAGGTGATGGGCGTCGCTCTTGTTGTCTGACCGTGGAGCACTCCCACCTCCGCCGGGGCGCTTCCCTGCCTAAGAGACCTCGAGAGGAAGAGTACAGTGAAGCGGTCACGGAGGTCGGGATCTGCGGTCTCCATCTCAGGTCGCCAGCAGGCCCCAGGAGATACTCCGTGTGGCAGTCTAGGCCCCTCAGAGGTCCAGCGTCGGCCAAGGGCCCGGGCTCCCCGGGGCACCAGTTGCGAACAAGGGCGCAGGATCCCCTCCGGGGGTATGTTCAGTTGAGCAACCTTCCTGTAGGGACGCCTCCCTCCACAAAGGGGTCCGCCGGGATAAGCGCCCCCGGGGGGGACCGAGATAGATCAGTTCTGGTCAGCGCGGGCTGATCTCAGTCCATGCAGGCAGCTCCAGTGCCCAGTAATCAGTGTCCGGCCCACAGATATTCCAACTTGGGTGCGGGCGTCTCCCCCACAATGCAACGCTGTTGAGAGGGGCTCCGCTCCCCCCTGCAGGGCCCCACCAGCCAGGCCCGCCATCAGCCATAGGCCCAAGGCCCCAGGAGTGCTTTGGTGTAGTGGTGGACTGCCGTTGATGGGTGCTCTCCCCTCCGCCGCCAATGCAGGGGTCGGCACGGGGGTGCAGACGCCCCCACCGCCTCTGCTTGTTTGGGCCCCTGTGGTTACCCTTTTCTCCAGTCAAGCGCCCCCGTTAGTTACTGTCCATGGTGGGGGATGGTTGGAGAGTGGGCCTCCAGTTCTCACGGAGGTCTCACGTGTCTATGCCCGCTCCCCCCTCCGCTAAATGCACTCTGTCCGGGGGAGGGGCGGTGAACTGTGTGTTGCCCCGCTTGATGGCGCGCGGCTAGGCCTCCGGCCACAAGCGAGGCACGCGCTCAGTGGGGGGGGTCCCGGACCGCTCCGATGGCAACTGCGCTGTTCCCGGGCCCCGGAGCCACCCCCGGCTCACCAGTCCAGCATGCCTCCCGCCACTCTCGCCCGCCTCACCTCCAGGGCCGCCACCCAGATCCTCAGCTGCTGGTCGCTCCGGTCACTTGTCCTCCACCCGGCCCAGGCCCGAGCGTGGCCTGAAACATGGGGCGGCCGCCAAGCCCTAGTTTGCCGTCCGGACCCTCCACGTGATGTCGGGCCAGCCGCGGGAGAGGCGGGAGGGAGAGAGCAGGTCGGGAAATCTTCGGTGGGCGGCCTCGCGGTCTAACAGCACCCTTGGAGATCTTGCTGGGTGCCGGCCGCGCCGGTCTCTCCGGACAAGATGGCGGAGGAGCGCGCCTCTAGGGACCGTCTGTCCCGCTCTCGGGCGTCTGTTGCGATTAGGTCCCCGGTGCCCCCTGTCAATGCACACGGGGCACGCTCAGCAGCTGGGGGGGCTCGATCGCACCCCCGGGCCTCCAATTAGCCATTTAAGCTCCCCGGCCGGCCTCTGGAGGACGGGGCTCACGGGACCTGTGTCCTACTCCATCAAGGTCCTGGCCACGCCCCCCACATTTAATTTTTTAACCATTTGAAGTGAAGTGTTTCCAGAATATATTTCATGGTTTCCCATAACAGATTTATTTTACGCCTGTTCAGATGTTTCCCTTTCGACTTGTACAGTGACTGAATAAGCCAAAGATGACAAATCGATGATCAGTGTATTGGCCCCTATAGTCTATATCAAGAAAGCTTTACCCTACCTGTCTAGTCCTTCTACCCTACCCCGTGCGGTAGAGTAAATCAAGTTTACTTTCCTGTGGTGGTTGGAGAGGCCACAAAGTAAAGTGGGAGTAAGTGCCTTATTTGATGTCAAGTTTGGCGTATAGGATACACAGTGACGAATGTGGTAAATACAATCTATATAGCCTGTTCCTTGCCCTGTAGTGCAGGCCATCATTTTCCCCAATGTCTACTTACAGCAGACATGATAATATTAATATTTGCATTTCATACGTGAGGTGTGTGACGTAGTATATTATTTATTATTCATCTGCCTCTTTGGAGTCAGGGTAGAAAGAGAAATGCATTTGGAGAAGAGCAGGGCTATTGGAATTAAAAATTGCTAATTGTCAACTACAACTGCCACCGCTTCAGACAGTAGCAAACTGCCCAGCGCACTGGCTAGCAATGAGCATAGCTTCATTATTTTAGCACAACACACAACTTGTACTCCACAGTGCATAATGCTGTACTCATTAATGAGAGGTAATTAATTTTTCAACTCAAAGTGTCTGTTTATAGTTACTTGAAAAGACTTTAGAAGAAAAAAAAGAATCAAATCACTGTTTTTAAATTCAGTGTTATTCTGCCTTTAATACTTTTCTGCAACACAGTCAGTGCTTTTATGCAAGGCATGTGTAGGTAAAACATAACATTGGCCTTGTGACTCTCCTAATCACAATTACATATAGTTCCAGTGGCCCTACGGGACCAGCAATATACTACTACTGTGCCACCCAGTAATTTAAAACAATTGCTTGTACAGACTAATATTTACAATTTATCTTTTTTGTTTTTCTCAATATAGCTGTTCCTGCTGGTCCAGCCAGACCACCCACCAGGCAGGAGATAGCGGTCTGTTTGTGGCGGCAGAGCCTGGAGTGTATCCAGCACAAGTACAGGTGGCTGGTGGTCCTGGAAGAGGAGGAGAAGGAAACAAATGCCTCTCAGCCGGGACCCAGTGCAGCCAGTCTCCCTCAGCCTCCAGCCTTCTGGCCATCCCATAGCCAGTGCTGCCACCAGCTTCCATCAACTGCTGCCACCCCCTCCCACACTGACAACACTACCAGGCAATTGCTGCATCACATCCTAAAGCGGATGGACTCCATCAAGAGCCTTCTTACCACACTGGAGCAGAGCCTGGACCCGCTCTGGACTGACATCCGTAATTCCCTTTTCTAGCCCTTTTTTTATTTTTTGTTTTGGTGGGAGGGACTTGTTTGTTGGGGCTAGGTAGAGAGGGTGGGAATGGAGTTGGGAGTGATTTTCTTTGGCCATTCTTTTTATTTTATTTTTTAATTCTTTTTATTTAAACAGCAAGACAAACAAACAATCATCAATCAGGGAATCAATACACATTCATTATTATATTACATGTTGCACAGTTAACATCAAGCTGTAACGCTCGTATTAGCAGACTTATACAAGTTAAGACATCAATGGTTACGTCCTTAACCCCCCCTATTTCACATATCATGCCTCGATATTCATTCCACCTCCTTTCTTTTGACATTTTGGGACTTTGAGGCTTGGGTCAGTTTTGTTTGGAGAGAGGGGTGGGCATGTTGTGTGGGTGAAGAGGGTGGGTTTCTTTGTAAAAAAAAATAATGGGGGAAACAATTTTATTTCATATAAATGTATGCCTGAAATAGTTTGTTTTACTTTTATTTTGATCTGATGCCTTCAGCTTTTAAGCAGCCTGTTTATGTGCTTGTAGGAGAGAGTGTAAAAACACACAAGACTAGCAAGACCTGGCTTGGCAGATTGGGCTGGACTGTTCCCATGTGGCACAGGGTCAAGACTGATTTGCATATAGCTGGGTCTGAACTGAGGTGGCGAAGTGAGCTAAAGAACGATGATGGATTCAACCCAGATCTGTGACTGGGGGTGAGTGTCTGAAAAGTTTCAGCGCTCCGTCCATCATCTCCTTGTTTTTTCTTTGTTTGCCCTAGGTTGGCAGGGTATGCCCAGATGTGGGTCCCTTGCTCACTTTGCCACTGGATTCAAGCTAGCCTGGCTGAAGAGGGGTGTTACCCCGAAACCGGTCCCAGGATGCTTGTTTCTGGTTAAGGGAAGACCTGGCTTGGCAGTTCGGGCTGGACTGTTCCCATGAGGCACAGAGTCAAGACTGATTTGCATATAGCTAGGTCTGAACTGAGGTGGCGAAGTGAGCTAAAGAACGATGATGGATTCAACCCAGATCTGTGACTGGGGGTGAGTGTCTGAAAAGTTTCAGCGCTCCGTCCATCATCTCCTTGTGTTTGCTTTGTAAGAGAGAGTGTAGCACTTAGTTATAGAGTTATACTTCTCTAACTATCTTAACCGTTTGAGGGAATGCTACCCCGACCTATATTGTCTACAACAACCTAGATAAACAATAGTAGCAGTTAGTTACTTACTTACTTAGTTAACAAGTACACTTCCCTCCATACTAGTTGTCTTACCTGAATATATATGATGCAATAACAGGGAAGGCATCACAACTTCACAAGCGAAGTCCCACTTCCAGTGCCACCCAGGTGAGCTCCAACTGTAGGATTAAATTGAATGATTGATTATCCATTGCAGGCAACTAAATGGAAATAAAAAGACTGAGTTAGTGGGTTATATTTTATCAAAGCTTTACAAAGAATTGACACCTGAGTACTACATGATGACACAACAAGAGTGCCTGATAGTGCTAAAATACAAAAATAGCAATGCTAGTAAGTTTTGGCTAATGGGGAGATAGTAGTATTATTTACGAAATCCTCGAGTTATAAAAAATAGAATTATAGTCTGAAGTGTCTAGGTTAGGCGTTTACGGTTACGCAACACAAGGCCTGAATGATGATGCGGACGACTGATGTTCTTCATTCTATATCTAAAATATGGATAACTTTTCATGCGCGGGTGGGTAAATGAGGCCAACGTGGGCTAATGCTTAGAAGATCCTGCAGTAAGTTGGTGTTGCTTTCACCACATCCGCCTCACCAGGTATGTGATCCATTGATGGTGTATATTTAGCCACACCTCAATAAATCACACAGTCAGGGGGAAGAGGGTTAGGGGTTTGATGAATGGATGGGAAGGGAGATTTGGGGAAAGGTTTGACAAAGATAAACGCTACACAAGGACAACATTTATTTTGGCAATGAGCAGCACATTGTTCGTCATCAATCTGTTGTGGAAGGAAACAAAGGAATGAGTATGACAGAGTACAGATAAATGCATTGCAAAATTCCTTCTGCCCCCGAGACCCAAATTATCAGATATCTAAATGTTCTATCTTCTAGGTTGGGGAGTGAGCCCACCCACCCAGTTCTCCAAATATGGTTGTTAAAAGAAAAATGATACTGCATTGCAAAATTAAGTGGTGCATCTGCATTTCCTCGGGAATGTCTACTCTTGGGTGCCTGTCTGGACTAGTCCGGTAGGTAAGCAGGAGTGTTTTTGAGCTCAGTTTTCACCTTTCGTTCATGCAGGAGAGTAGAAGAAGGCCTGTGGATTGTAACAGAGAAAATTTATTTTAGAGTCAAGGAGAAAGACAGAAGGAAGGTAAGCTTCATGAGGAGTGTATCAAGAAGACTCAGAGGCAGAGCACAAAAAACAAGAGGGGGACTCAGAGTTTCACTTTTGTCACAAGTCCAACACACACACACAGCATCATTTCACAAACGCACCTCTCTCTATGCCACATAGCTCAGTACTAGGCCTCAGACTCTTGGTTTACCTTTGAACTGAAGTTGATAATGTCTTGCTTATTACTGTTGATGCGATAGTCTGGCAGCTCCCGCCCTGAGTTCTTCCATCCTCCTCCTGAGTCCTAACTCCGAATAACTCCATCCCAGATCAGTCTTCATCAGGACCCAAGCAAGATAGACATGTAGTACACTGCTGTTGAAGAACAAGTAGAGAAACAGAATTGCAGTATTTTGCATAGGTTTTTGTTTGTTAACTAAAGTGACTGTTCTGGTCTCTGAAGAACCAGAAAAAAAGAGAGTACCCAGCAATTATATCCGGCTAAGTGCGAAAGGGCCGATTACCTCCAGGGAAAAAGATTATCGCCCATCACTTAGGCCCCAAACATTGAAAATCAATAATCATCTCAAGAAATTCCCCTATTACAGTTCAACACACCCTCCCTCACTGCCAGTCTCCACATCAATCATCACTCACAGTCACTCAATAATCTGATCACTTATTGGTGGAATGCTTACCTGTTCCAATCCAAGCAGGGTGGTAGGTACACTATCTCCCCTTTAATGCAAGCAACAGATTGGAATTTGGCAGTCTTGTAAATCAAATAATTGTCTGGGTCAGCCATCCAGATGATGAAAAAAACAGAAGGATCATAGGAGTGGACCTTACAGATTAATTAATTTTTGCTAAGTAAGTTTGTGAAGGCCAAGCACCTCCAGGGAAAAAAAATGATTGCCCATTACTCAGGCCTCAAACATTGCAAATCAATCATCTCAGGCAAGTTCCCACATTACAGTTTAACATTCTCCCTCACTGTCTGCCACATGAATCATCAGTCATCATCATCACTCGTACAATCACTCACTCACCGTTGCAATAGTTGTAGTTACCTCTTACAATCCAAGCACGGGTAGTTTAGGTATTAGGTATTCATATATGATGCAGGCAACACTTTGGAATTTGGTATTGGCAGGCAGTCTTGTAAATCAATGATCTTCTGGGGCAGACCTTCTAGTGCTAAGTGATGCAAAAAGGGATAGGCAATAGGCATGCGAGGGGGGCAGACACTGTCTTCACTGTCATGAAGGAATTGTGGAGGCTTCTTCAATGCATACTGGTCCAACTGCAATCTGGCAACATATGTGACTAAAGAAAATGGTGAGGCAGCATAAATTTGACATAAAAATGATAATGATCCACTAGCCATTTTTTTGCGAAGATAGAAGTTCAACGAGAAATAATTTAAAAATTCTATAATGGCATACAACTTCTGGGAAGAAGAGTTCGTCCTCAGACTTAGGTGGTTCACCCAGAAGTTGATCAGCTAACACATTTGATTCAATTTCGGACCAATCACCCTCCTCCTCCGGTGCTGTTTCAGGAACAGTGTAATTGTGTGGTATAAAATGTTGGTCCATTTTGATCATAGTCAATCTCTCCAAGTTTTGAGGTGAGAGACTGGTCCTTCTCATTATAACAACCGCACCAGCTGTACTGAACACATGCTCAGCAGACACACTGGCGACAGGACAAGACAGATACTTTATTGCCAGCCTGCTTATCTCTGGCCATCGGCACATCTTCCCATACCAATACATCAATGGATTTTGATACACATAGACCTCTTTTGGATCATCCAGATACACCTGGAACATCATGTGGATGGTCATTGGGGCTTCCACTTGCTCAACCTGTTTTGCTGCTGTGAAACTAGACTGCACTCTCTGGAAGTTGAAGGTGGCACCCCAGAACTGCGGGGTGGGCCTCAAAGTTCCAGTAGTTCTTCTTCCAAGTCTCCAGCTTGCTCTACAATCCCCCTCTTGTATTTTAAAACATACCTTGCAGAAAATAAAATGAAAGTGAGCAGGAATGTTTTGTAATGTGGATCAAGTAGTGTGGCACAGATGTACTCTTTTGGCGTGATGATGTCATGTTGCAGTGTCATGTCTTTTAGGATAGTCCTGTCATGTATGCCAACTTTTACATACACTATCCCATCCACACGACAATAACGGTTCTGAACAGGTGACCTTTTACCTAGTAGCTTGCTCCGGTCTCTTCAAAACCAGGCTCTTAGGATTCTATCATAATCCCTGTACATGACATATATAAACATATCCTCAGGCACGGCATAATTATTCTGTATAAGGGTCAACCATTTTTTTTATCCTTGGCCAACAGCCCGCTGTGCATGATCGCATTTGTTTGGTAAAAACATTTCAGATTGTTTTCAAAACATTTCTGATTGTTTTCAAAACATATCGATTCAGGAAGAAACCCTGGAGTGACCACTCTAGTATATAAGACACTTATTCCCCCCAACAAATCAGAGGAGAATTCCTTCCAAGCTGACACGGGGTCCTGCATGTTGAATGTTTCACATGCAGCGGTCTGACATCCCTTGCGGGGTGTCATCCTCGAAGCAGAGACGGTGTCCTTCATTCTCTACCATCAGATGAGGGGGATGGTTCTTCCCTAGGGGTTTCTTGGCTACATATACGCATATACATGCTACACATACAGAACTCGGCTAGGTACATTTAGGCAAATTACTTAGGGCGCACATTTTTTAGGAATATGCAAGTGCTACTGTTTTTATCTGAACTGCTTATGTTCATCTTATTAGCACTATGGTATAAATGTATCTACTATTTACTATATTGGTACTTGCAATCTCTTTCATATGCTTCTGTCTCCTGATTGTCGCAGCAAATACGTTTTACACAAGACTAACGCTGGACCAATAAATACTTATTGAAACGTCCTAATCGCCATCCTGTGTATTTTCTGAGAATAAGTAAGTACGAGTAACTGAGCGAAAAGTACTGTACTGTGCTCCACGATCCCTGAGGAACCAGGGTTGTCATGTTCAGTGGTTGCCAGAAACTGGTGCAGAGACAGATTATGGACGTGGAAATATCGAATTGCATTAATATCGAGCCAAGAATATTGATGGTGTAAAATATTGAGGTATGTTTTTTCATAGTTGAAAATATCGAATTTTATGTAATGCAAAAATATTGATTTTGTAAATTTCGATGTCAAAAATATTGTTGTAAATTATATTGATTTTTTTTCTTTAATGTTTGTATTTTATTATTATTAATTCAGTATTTGATATTATATGTTTTATAGCTTAAAAATTATATGTTAAAAAGTTTGTTTTCTTTTTTTAAATTAAGTTTTTAGGAGCGGGATGTTGGGTTTATAGGGGATAAGGGTGGGGAGTAATTTAAAAATTTTGGATTAAAATGTTAATATTTTTTAAATTTTTGTTAAGTTTTAGGAGCGAGATGTTGGGTTTATAGGGGATAAGGGTGGGGAGTAATTAAAAAATTTAGGATTAAAATTTTAATATTTTTCTAATTTTTGTTATATTTTAGGAGCGGGATGTTGGGTTTTTAGGGGATAAGGGTGGGGAGTAATTTAAATAAAATTGGTATAAATGTAAATATTTTAAAAAAAATTGTAAAGTTTTAGGAGTGGGATATTTGGTTTATAGGGGATAAGGGTGGGGAGTGATTTAAAAAAATGTAATTAAAATAGAAATATTTTCAAAAATCAGTAAAGTTTTTGTAGCGGGTTGTTGTGTTTATAGTGAATTAGGGTGGGGAGTAATTTGAAAATATTATTTGTAAATTATTGATTTTTTTTTGAATTTTTTGATAGAATTTAGTAGTGTGATGTTGATTTTATAGGGGATAAGGGTAGGGAGTAGATTATTTTTTTTCTTTTCAAAACACAGTTTTATTAAGTCAGCAGATAAAACAGTTGCATCTCGAACAGGAGAAAGACAGTTAGTTCTGGTCAGCATTATAAGAATCAATCTGGTGACTTTCATATGACATTTACAAAATAAGGAGATAAACATTTCGGGCTTGTAAACAGCAGCCCACAACTTTATAACCAAGTGTGCTATGTACAACATAATAATCTATGTAACATATCTTGAGAGCCAATTCTCATATAAAGTAGGTCCCTGCATCACTTCTTGTCCCCTTGATCTATCATCCAGAGATCTCAGCATCTGTACAGCATGGTGGAGGGGGTTCCAAAATAAGACCTCGATAATCTGCCTAGCGTCTCCAGATTTTGAAATGTTTCTGTAGGCAGCCTTGTGCCTTAAATATAGGTTGCTCCATGTTCATACACCAATCCAGACTCGCCCTCCATGACCCAAGTTTAGGTGGGGTCGAGTCTTTCCATGCCCTGGCTATATCCCTTTTGGCCAGAGTAAGGCCCAGGAATAATAGATGCCTTTTATATATATTTCCTCCAATCTCCTCCGAAGACATGCAGCAGTGCAAGCCTAGGGGACAGGGGTATCTCCCACCCCAGTACCTCTGACAGACAGGTCATGACCCCAGTCCAGAATCTACAAAGCTCCGTGCATTCCCAAATAGTATGTATAAACGTGCCTTCCGCACTGTCACAGCGGAGACACGTAGGGGAAGCTATCAGTCCTGCCATCCAGAATCTATATCTTGTGAAATAGGCACGGTGTAATATTTCAATTGAATGCATCTTAGGCATGATGCTATTGCAGCTCCCCGCGGGGATTCTAATATCTCCGTCCAGTCGTCGTTATCTAGTTGACCAAGGTCAGTCTGCCATCTCTCCCGGAGTGAGTCCAGGGTTGTAGAGAGATTCGTCACAAGAGATTGATGTATTTTTGCCATCTTGTGGTCACCCAAATAGCCCATAAAGACCTTAGCCTCTATCGGGATATACTCGTGGATAGATTCCAGGGTCGCATATACGGTGTTAGAGCGTGACAAAGTTGCAAATACTTGTAAAATTGGGTAAGCAGCATCTCAAAGTCCCTCTAGAGCTCCTGAAAGGACTTCAGAACGGTGCCATGCATCACGTCCCCCAATGTGGAGATACCAATGATATCCCAGTCTCGAAACCCCGACAAGGTAGATACCTGTGGCATATGTCCACTCTGCCAAAGAGGTGTTTCTCTTGTCAGTTTCCTCCACCATCCCATCCTCTGCAGCGATTGCTTCCATACTCCAAAGATCACTCGTGTAGCAGACGAGAGCTGACGGAGCTCTCTTGGGGCATGGAGGAGCATGTGTGGCAAGGTGCTACCCATGAGCCATCGTTCCACCTGGTATGCCGGATCATTTCTCTTGCCGTACCACCAATCATTGAGCACCAAGAGGTGGGATGCTGCATGATACAATTGGATATCCTGTGTCGCTATCCCCCCACAATAGGTAGACTGAAAGCATATTTTGAGCGTGACTCTAGCGGTCTGGTCATTCCAAAGGAAACGGCTGAGTCTGGAATTAAGCTGTCGGAACCAGGCGGGTGGTATTGGAAAGGGATGATTCTGCAGCTGGTAGAAAAGACGAGGAAGTGACACCATTTTAAAAATCACCGATCTACCCAATATGGAAAGGGGCATACGAGTCCATGACTTCATCTCAGTCTGGGTGCGCAGCCAGATGGGAATAATGTTTTTATCCCACGACACCGACTGGGATGAAGCCAGATGAACCCCAAGATATTTAAATCCTGATGTAGCCATCGGGACTTCTGCAGCCCATGCACTCATTACGGAGCTCCCGCGCAGAGGCCTAAGTATAGACTTCCGGGCGTTCATATACAATCCCGAGGTCTCTCCAAATATCTGCAGTATTCGGAGCAACCGTGGTCCCGTCCGCTGCGGCTCTGATATAAAGAAAAGGACATCATCCGCATAGAGAGCGATCCGATCCGATATTCCGCCTGGCCATTCAAATCCCTTAAACTGTGCGTCAATCCGGACCCATGAGGCCAGAGGTGCCAGTGCAAATAAATAGGGGGACAAAGGTCATCCCTGACGCGTACCACGTCCTATAGAATAGGGTTCCACGATTGCACCTGCCACTCTAACTGAAGCCGTGAGATCGGTATATAACAGCCGGATATAGGACAAAAGGCGTAGCCCAATATTAAGACGCTGCAGGAGAGCAAACAGGTACGTCCACCCCAAGGAATCAAATGCCCTATCTATATCGGCCAGCAGCAGCGCAGCTGGGCTTTCCAGACGGTAAATCGCTGCCATTGCATTATGGGCCCGTCGGATATTGTGTCGGGTAGCCCGGCCAGGCATAAAGCCTGCCTGGTCTGGATGAACCAGGTCGGGCATAAAGGGGAGGATACCAAAAGTTTAGCCTCCACATTTAGCAGTGATATGGGACGGTATGTTGAGTGTTGATCTGGGGGTCGGCCGGGTTTAAGAAGTATCGCAATTTCAGCATGTCGCCAATCTGACGGGAGTCTCCCTTCCTCGAGGGCCACGTTCATCGCCTCCAGATAGTGCGTAACAAACTGGGACTGAAAGAGTTTGTAAAACTCGCATGGGAAGCCGTTAGGACCTGGAGCCTTGTCGGCGCGCAAGTCTGTGAGAGCCGCACTCTGTTCCTCAGCTGTTAGGGGGGCATCTAGGTCCACCCGTGCCGTATCCGATAGGGCTTTGGGGGTAGATCCTCTATAAAGCGAGTAATCACAGATTCAGGTAACACATCATTAGGGGTATATAAATCGGCGTAATACGTCGCAAAGCTGGTCGCAATCTTGGCTGAGTCCGTCATCGTTTGACCATCCTCACACAAAATACCTGGTGTTGTTAGTGGGTGAGTCGCCCGTTGACATAGGCGCTGTAGGAGAGAGCACAATTTGTCCCCTCACTGATATATACGGCTGTGTGAGGCCAGCCAAGCCTCTTGGCCTCGTCCCACAGAACATTAGCATATGCTTGTTGCGCGAAGAGGAGCTAACGGCGAATTTGCCTACCGCCTACATCTCGACTCCGTTTGTCTAGATCAAGTATTTGAGCCTCAGCCTGAAGCAATGTTTCCCGGCATTTTTTCCGTTGAGCGGCGCAGAAAGAGATGTCAGCACCCCTAAGGGTTAGCTTCATAGATTCCCAGATGGTCATCGCCGAGCTCACAGTTCCCAAATTTTCAGTAAAATAAGGCGTAATGGCCTGATATATGTAGGTTTTATATTGTGGATCATGAAGATGCCACGTCGAAAGGCGCCATCGGAAGGAAGGGCGGGCTATGTCCAGCCGCAATGTCAACGTTATAGGAGAATGATCTGAGAGGCCTCTAGGTAGGATATCCGCATCCGCAATCCGATAATAGTAAGTGGCCGGTATAAATATATAATATAAAGGCGAGAACGAATTGTGTACTGTAGAGTAGTATGCGTAGCTTTGCACTGTCGGGTGTAAGTGTCGCCACGTATCCACCCAGCCCATATCTCGCAACAGTGTCTGTAGTCACGTGTCGCTCAGTGGCTCCGGTCCACCACGTGATCTCCATCTATCCTGGGCTAATATCAAGACGTCATTCCAGTCCCCGCCCATGATAGAGAGGCCCCTGGGTATCTCTAACATCATTCTAGTCAAGCATTCCACAAACGTTTCAGACAATGGGGGGGGGCGCATAAATGCTACCAAATATAACAAGCTCCCCATATAACGTACCAGTCACAACTACATAGCAGCCCTGGGGGTCAGACCATGTTTTAGCATGTGTAAAGGGGACTCTTCGATGAATAAGGACCGCCACCCCATGAGATCCCCTGGTGAATCCTGCATGGAAGACCTGGATATAGCCAAATCGAGAGAGAGGCATGGCGCTTTGGAACCCAAAAGGTGAGTTTCCTGCAGTAGCAGGACATCTGCTGAAGCACGTTTAGCCTGTCGAAGAACCGCCCCTCTTTTGATTTTGTCCAGTGCCCCCCATATATTCCAGCTCACTACGTGGAGCCTACCTGCGGGGTCTGACATATGGCATGACATGAAAAATAAATATAGAACATGGCTCGTCGCATTGCATGAAAATCATAGGCATGAAGAAAAACATGGCACAGCATAACAACACAACTCGTCAATCCCCTTCCCACCCCCTTCCATCCCACCCAATACCTCATAATGATTGAAGTATCTGTCGCGGTTGGGGTTCTACTGCGGCCCCAACAGGGGTAGGGCATTGCCCCAAACCAATGGATCCCCAGTAAACGATCCCCATGCATAGATACAGTTCTCAGATACTGAGAGAAGAGTTACGGGGGTAAAAGTCCCACGGAGGCCCTAAAATGTTTTCATCAGCCAAACAGATATCGTACTCACGACCCTCAGTCTCCATTGCGTGACTGTGTTAGTTCATGTTTGTCTTCATCCACTCGGGAGCTGGATGCCCCCGTGATTTGGATCGGCGCCTTGAGCGTGATCTACAGTTCGATTTCTCTTTAGTTTTGACAGTCTTTCGTGTGGCTTCTCCAGAAGATGACTCTGAGTCAATAGATGGCGGGTTGTGTGGTTTAAACTTCTGCTTCTCGTCCGTCCAGGCAAAGACCTCCTTGGGGGTATCGAAGAACAGAGTGCGCGACTTATAAATAACCCGCAGCCGGGCTGGGAAAAGCAGGGCATATTGAATCTTCAAGTCTCGGAGCCGGGCCTTCGTGGCTGTGAACGACTGTCGGCGTTGTTGCACCAGCCTCGTATAATCTGGAAAAACTAAAATGGAATGAGAGTTATAGTGGAGTTTGCCAATCAAGCTGGCCTGCGCGAGGATGGCATCCCTATCATAAAAGTTGTGGAGCCTGGCGATAATAGGCCGTGGTCTGGCCCCTGGCGGAGGCTTCTGCATCAAGGCGCGGTGAGCACGTTCGAGAATAAAGCATTGGGACAGAGACGACTGAGGGATCCATTCCGCAAGCCATGTGGTAAGAAACTGCTCCATGTTGTTGCCTTCGCAGCCCTCCAGAAAGCCCACAAAGCAAAGATTATTCCTCCGAGCCCTGCCCTTGGCATCTTCCGCCCTGATCGCAAGGCCCTTTGTGATGGACTCCAAGGAGGATACCCTCTTTTGGAGAGATGCGACTGTGTCCTCTGCAGTAGATATATGGGTCTCAGCTTCCGTTATCCTGTCTACCACCTTGTGGAGGTCCTGGCGGATCAGCATGACGTCCGATCCCACTTCCCCGATTTTGGCCTCTAAGGCGTCGCGAGGCTGGGTTATTGCTGCCATCAGCGCAGCGTTGTCTGGGCCGATAGAGGACGGAGCTGCTGGGTCCGCCGCCTGCGCCCCCATGTAGCGATCCAGCGTGCTCTGCTTGGTACCCTGCAGCTTGTCTCGGGTCATTTTGGGTGACCGTAGACGGTGACGGGTATTAGTGATGTAGAGCTATAGGGATCGGCACGTAGGGCGCGCTCGTCGTAGACCGTAATTATAATAGTGTTGCTTCCGAGGAGCAAAGGGTCCCCCGCTGCCACTGTTGTGGACGTCGTTTGTCTTCAGGGTGAGCAGGAGGCAGGAGTGAGGGCAGGCCACAGACAGGCCGCACCAAACCTAGTCTGCCTGCTTTCGCATGTAAAAGACACACAATTGATGGACGGAATGCAGAACAAATCAAAACATTCACCCCCAGTCAAGAGATCTGGGTTAAATCCATCATTCTTTTGCTCACCATGCCACCCCAGTTTAGACCTGGCCATATGCAAATCAGTCTTGACCCTGTGCCTCATGGGAACAGTCCAGCTCGAACTGCCAAGCCAGGTCCTCCTGGACCGGAAACAAGCATCCTAGGACCGGTTTCGGGGTTTCACCCCTCTTCAACCAGGATAGCTTGCTTCCAGTGGCACAGTGAGCCCAGGACCACGTCTGGGCATACCTGGCGCACTTAGGGCGAGAAAGCAAAAGACACACAATTGATGGACGGAATGCAGAACAAATCAAAACATTCACCCCAGTCAAGAGATCTGGGTTAAATCCATCATTCTTTTGCTCACCATGCCACCCCAGTTTAGACCTGGCCATATGCAAATCAGTCTTGACCCTGTGCCTCATGGGAACAGTCCAGCCCGAACTGCCAAGCCAGGTCCTCTTGGACCGGAAACAAGCATCCTAGGACCGGTTTCGGGGTTTCACCCTCTTCAGCCAGGATAGCTTGCTTCCAGTGGGACAGTGAGCCCAGGACCCACGTCTGGGCATACCTGGCGCACTTAGGCGAGAAAGCAAAGACACACAATTGATGGACGGAATGCAGAACAAATCAAAACATTCACCCCCAGTCAAGAGATCTGGGTTAAATCCATCATTCTTTTGCTCACCATGCCACCCCAGTTTAGACCTGGCCATATGCAAATCGGGCTGGACTGTTCCCATGAGGCACAGGGTCAAGACTGATTTGTATATGGCCAGGTCTAAACTGGGGTGGCATGGTGAGCAAAAGAATGATGGATTTAACCCAGATCTCTTGACTGGGGGTGAATGTTTTGATTTGTTCTGCATTCCGTCCATCAATTGTGTGTCTTTGCTTTCTGCCCTAAGTGCGCCAGGTATGCTCAGACGTGGGTCCTGGGCTCACTGTGCCACTGGAATCAAGCTATCCTGGCTGAAGAGGGGTGAAACCCGAAACCGGTCCTAGGATGCTTGTTTCCGGTCCAGGGAGGACCTGGCTTGGCAGTTCGGGCTGGACTGTTCCCATGAGGCACAGGGTCAAGACTGATTTGCACAGCCAGGTCTAAACTGGGGTGGCATGGTGAGCAAAAGAATGATGGATTTAACCCAGATCTCTTGACTGGGGGTGAATGTTTTGATTTGTTCTGCATTCCGTCCATCAATTGTGTGTCTTTGCTTTCTCGCCTAAGTGCGCCAGGCATGCCCAGACGTGGGTCCTGGGCTCACTGTGCCACTGGAATCAAGCTATCCTGGCTGAAGAGGGGTGAAACCCGAGACCGGTCCTAGGATGCTTGTTTCCGGTCCAGGAGGACCTGGCTTGGCAGTTCGGCTGGACTGTTCCCATGAGGCACAGGGTCAAGACTGATTTGCATATGGCCAGGTCTAAACTGGGGTGGCATGGTGAGCAAAAGAATGATGGATTTAACCCAGATCTCTTGACTGGGGGTGAATGTTTTGATTTGTTCTGCATTCCGTCCATCAATTGTGTGTCTTTTGCTTCCGCATGTAGCCACTGTCCGCCCCCCTATTGGGTACCCCCCACACAGCTCTCTCCAGCAGCGTCGCACAGTTCCCGTGTGGAGGCAGTCCCAGAAGGTAAGTGTATGAAATGGTCTCAACTGTAAGGATGTAGGGCACAGGTGTAGAGCAATGTAGGTCACAGCTGCCTGCTCCACTGAGGCCCCAAAGTAGCAATGGTCAAAGCCCACGGGCCATGCAGAGAAGACGCAGATCATGATAGAGAATGAGGAGGCCACCACCTCCGGCAGGATCGCAGAGTCAGCACCAAGCGATTCACCCTGTACCCCAAGTTAGCCTATGGTTAGAGCTCCAGGGTGGGGTCGGGCACCAGAAGTCCAGGAAGGCGGGTCAAGGTGAAAGGATCAGGTCGGGGCACGACGTCCCAAGGAGCCCTCAGGGCATTCAGATTTCTGCCACATTCAAAGGAGAGGAAAGAGAAGGGAAGAGGGAGCCTCTAAGGTCTCCGCTGTCGCAGTGAGCTGTCTCACCCCATGGAACACACGGCAGAGTCAGGACGCCGGTGGCGGCAGGAGGACTGCGTTATTTCAAACTGATGCACGTCATTGACGCTGCCATTTAAATTCACCAACCTTCTTAAATAATATTTATTAACGATTCCAAACGTACATTCAGGTTCTCATCTTGGTTGTGATCAATTCAAATGTTATTTTTAAATCAATTATTATTTTGACTCACTTTGGGGCTGATTACGATGGTGGAACGATCACCACCGCCGGGCCGGCGGTGAGGTCCGCCAGCCCTGCGGACCACGATTCTCCGACCGCCAGATTACGATGGCGGTGGGATCCAGACCGCGACCGCGGTGGAGGCAAAGCCCGTCTGTCACGGAACCGCCACAGGCAATAGTTACGATTGCCTGGCAGAGCGGTCAGCATGCTTACAATGGTGGTGGAGCCTAGCAGGCTCCGTCCGCCGAATTACGATGCTGGCGGAAGCCAGCCTTTCCGTGGCGGTTGAACCGCCATTTAAAGGCTGGCGGGGATTGGTTTCGGGGGCCCGTTGCGGGCCCCCCTTGTGTTGGGGGGAGGTGTGGGTGCACTGGGGGGGTACCATGGCCCCCTGCATTTCACTGCACCATGTGGCAGGCAGTGTAGTGCCTGCCACGTAGTGCAGTGAAATGCACAACATGCTCTTTTCGACATCGCGGCGGTGCTGCTGTCAGCAGCCACCGCCGCAATGTTAACGGTGCAGAATCTGACCGCAGCGGTGGTGGTCCCATCCTAATCGGTTAGGCGGGACCGCCGCATGCATGGCGGATGGTCCCAAACACCACTACGATAGAGAGCGGACGAAGTCCACCCGCCATTGTGATCAGCACCTTTGTCCTTATTTAAATACTTGATTTTCTGGATCTCCTTATAGTGCCTGACGAACGACTAGATACTGTTGTGGTCCCTCATTGCTTCAAAGTGCTCCAGTGCTCAGTTTTTCAAGTGGCATATAGTGCCTCTAAATTCTCCGCTATCGCAGGGAGCCGCCTCACCCCAGGGAACACACGGCAGAGTCAGGACACCGGTGGCGAAAGGAGGACTGCGTTATTTCAAACTGGTGGAATCCAGCGTCACCAGTCAATATGCCAGGCGGGCGCGGCATCCCCAACCAGAAAACGGATCCGCGGCCCGAGCGCGGCCCCCGCTCACCTCGCTGCAGCCCACTGCCTGTCCCTGTTTCTGCTCCATATCAGTCGCACGGCAGGCCACCAGGGGTACCGGGCCGGAGGATATTCATCAGCACCAGTAGCAGGCCGCACCCAGCAGAGGGCCCGCCGCACACCCCCAGGGCGCCACAAGGCAAGCAGCGCTGTTCCTCTGCCATGGGCCTCCACCGCCGATGTTCCGATTGCTCGTCTGCTGCTCCGGACGGGCCGCCCCCGGGTGCCGTCCGGCCCGACCGGCAGTCAGGTTGAGAGAGGCTGGGAGGCCGCGCAAGCTCGATCTCGCAGGCCGGCCGTTGCCACCTCGTTGTTACTGCCACTATGGGGGTCCGGCAGCCTCCTTAAGGTGATGTGGGTATGAAGGACAGCAATGTCGGGAGAGTGAGGGCAGGATGCAGGGTGATGAGGCAGGATGAAGGTAGGATTACGAGCGGGCCATCGGAGCTCACTTAGATCGCGTCCGCCATTGTGGACCGCTTGGCCACGCCCAGGGAGTAGATTTTTAATGTTGTTTAATTTTTTTTTAAATTAAAAGTAGAAATTGAATTTTTTTTTTTTAAATTTACATTTGAAAATTTTAATTTGAAGAAAAAAAAATTAAAATATTGAGGTTATATTTATGTTTGAGTACATTTTTCTATACTTTTTGTAATTTATTTGCAAAAAATTAATTTTTAAATTTAAAAATTGATTATAAGGACAAAGTTTAAGAAAAAAATTATTATATTGATTATAAATTTGGAGTTGTAATATTTATTTATTATAATTTATTATCCAGCACTTTCTCTGAGTTTATTTTGTTTTGGAGTTGGAATAGTAATTTATTTTGTTTTATTATCCAGCACTTTCCCTGAGTTTTGTTGATTTTGGAGTTGGAATAGTAATTTATTATGTTTTATTATCCTGCACTTTCCCTTTGTTTTGTTGGTTTTGGAGTTCGAATAGTAATTTATTATGTTTTCTTATCCAGCAATTTTCATGAGTTTTGTTGGTTTTGGAGTTGGAATAGTAATTTAGGGGGTCATTATGATAGCGGGCAGATCGACACCGCCCGTATGGCGGTGGCGATCCGCCCGCTATTTTTCACCACCCGCACTCCATTTCCCCCCGCCATATTACGATGGCGGGGGGGACCCCGGCGGACGGAAAGACCGTCCGCCGATTTTCCACCGGTCTGACAGGGGACCGGGCGGAAAAGGGCTCTACCATGGTGGCGGTGTCTGCAAGACACCGCCATCCATATTAGGATGGTGGCGGAAAGCAGCCTTTCCATGGTGGTGTTGCCGCCATGGAAAGGCATGCGGTCTTTGCTTCTGGGGGTCCATTGCGGGCCCCCAGGGTTTTGGTGGGGGTGGGGGGTACACATGGGGAGTACCTATGGTACCCCCCTACATTTGAATGCACAAGGTGGCAGGCACCGCACGGTTCCTGTCATGTTGTGCATTCAAATGCACAACATGCTTTTTTCACATTGCGGCGGGTGCTGCTGACAGCACCGCCCGCCGCAATGTAAACAATACGGGATGCCACCGCCACCGTGGCGGTGGCATCCTAATACACATGGCGGGACCGCCGCACCTCTTGCGGGCGGTCCCGTTTGCCGTTGCGGTGGCGGGCGGACTTTGTTCGCCCGCCATCGTAATGACCCTCTTAATTTGGTTTATTATCCAACACTTTCTCTGAGTTGTGTTGGTTTTGGAGCTGGAATAGTAATTTAATTCGGTTTATTATCCAGCACCTTCACTGAGTTTAGTTGGTTTTGGACTTGGAATAGTAATTTATTATGTTTTATTATCCAGCACTTTCCCTGAGTTTTGTTGGTTTTGGAGTTAGAATAGTAATTTATTATGTTTTCTTATCCAGCACTTTCCATGAGTATTGTTGGTTTTGCAGTTGGAATAGTAATTTAATTAGGTTTATTATCCAGCACTTTCACTGAGTTTTTTTGTTTTTGAGTTGGAATAATAATTTAATTCATTTTATTATCCAGCACTTTCCCTGAGTTTTGTTGGTTTTTGAGTTGGAATAGTAATTTATTATGTTTTATTATCCAGCACTTTACCCGAGTTTATTTTGTTTTGGAGTTGGAAAAGTAATTTAATTTGCTTAATTATCCAGCACTTTCCCTGAGTTTTGTTGGTTATGGAGTTAGGCATAGTAAATTTCTATTGTTCATTAGTTATTTTATTTTTTTATTTTGTATGTTCAATTAAATAAGAAAGGAGATGTATGTTAGTTATTCTGGTAAACATTTTTATTGGTTACACATGTTTTTCTTTATTTTACAGTTTATTTGTTCTCATTTGCTATACATTTTTTCACAATATGAAAAACGTTATCTAGGTATTTTGATTTTGTTCAAAATTTATTACAAAGTATAATATATTTTTAACATACATTTTTCTTGTAGAGTTGGAAAATTAACAATATTTTTTTCATACATTTTTCATGTAGAATTGTAAAATTAACAATGTTTTTTAACATACATTTTTAATGTAGAATTGGAAAATTAATAATATTTTTAATATACATATTTTTTAAAACATAATTGAAAATATTAAATTTTTTGGAAGTATATTCATGTAATAGTAAAGTAGATATATTAATAGTTTATTTATTTTAAACAATTTGACTTTCATTGTTTATTTTTTATGAAAAAAGTAAACATTTGTATTTTTTTTTAAACAATTTTTTAATATATTTTATACAATTTTATTTTTTAATACAATTATATAATATGCATTTTACAAATGTTTTGTATATTTTATTATTTAGTATATTGAATATTATTTTTATTCAAATAATATTTAATATTTTAAATAATTTACAAATACATATTTTCACATATAATTTTTCATTATACATTTTAATATTTTTGGTAAATTTATAGTACGTGAAATAAACATACATTTTAATATATATTAAATATCATATTTTTTGTTTTTTGATAATATATTATTTAATATATATTTTACAATTTTTTGCATATTTCTAGAACATTTGTATTTTTTTTACAATATATAAAAATATTCATTTATTTTTTAATTTTAATATTATTTCTCCATTCTTTTCTATGGGGAATAAGTCTTTTTTTCATTTTTATTACGCGGCCATTTTTTTTCTCGTTTCCTCACTTTTCTATCTATCTGTTTGGTTTATAGGTCATTTTGGAAGATGGAACCTCGCGGTTGGGAGCTGCGTTTCGTCGCTTAATGTAAGTTTGTTTTAATGAACTTTTAAGGTAGTTTTAGGGTAGGGGCGAGGTAGTAGTAGTGTAGTTAGGTTTGTGAGAACCGTGTTTGTTTGTTTTTGGTGTAGTTAGGTGTTGTTTTGGTAGTTTAGGGGCCCATTACGATACCCGGCGTAAATAAATCCGCCAGGCATGGAAGCGGCAAAAATCCGCCCGCACACACCGCCTGAACACCGACCACGCCATTACGATTACACAAACCGAAAACCGCCATCGGCGGAAAAAGCACACAAAATACCGCCCGCCAACGTCCGAGTCGGAGTCAAACCGCCCGCCACGGACGGAAACACGCACGACAACACAAAACCGCCCGCCCTCACGGCCGACACACCGCACGTGACATTACGATCGCACCGACATGAGCGCGGAAAAACCACAAATATACCGCCCGCCAGCGCAAACAACGCCGATGAGAATCGACACGGCAGAAGCCATGGCGCCAACGTACCTGCACAGAAACCATCCGCACACAAAACCAATAGCACACAACATGGCCAACAAGTCCACACAGCAAGGCACGCACAAATACACAAGCACAGTACACATCCCGAAAACACCCCCGGACAAACAAAAAATACAAAGGCCAGAACCCCAGACACAACACACCTGAAAACAACAGACCATGAGGACACACCCACATAGGTGAGTACAAAAGCAGCACTCCCACAGACCACAACCCCTTGCTACATTGCAAACCAGAGAGGAGAGGAGAGGACACAGTGACACAGCAAGGACAGCAGCACACCACAGAAACGCACACATCACAACCACCACCACCACCACCACCACCACCAAACACCACCACCACCACCAAACACCGGCACCACAAACCCCCTGCACATTACACAACACACACCGCACCAGCACCACAAACACCATGGCACCACAAAGAATGCCCAAGTTCACGCCCATGGAGCTGACGGTCATGGTCGACGAGATCATCAAGGTGTACCCACAAATCTATGGGAACATGGTCCAGCACACACCACTAGCCACCAGAAACAGAATGTGGAACCGGATCGTAGACCAGGTCAATGCAGTCGGGACCCTGCCCAGGAACAGAGTCGAGATTAACAAACGTTGGAATGACGTAAAGAGCCTGGTCAAGAAGAAGGAGGGCAAAAACAGAGAGCTGGCTGCCGTCACTGGCGGAGGGAATCCCGCGCTCTTTAAGACCTTCAAAGCGTGGGAGGAGAAGGTGCGAGTCGTAATACATCCGGAGATCCTCGCCGGATTAGCAGGGGAGTGGAGGCTGGTAAGTACAAACTAATGTATACCAGCACACCGCTATGTACTCACATGCACTACCACCATGCCACAGCTCCCAGGGACAAACACCCCCATGTCCAGCACACAATACACAACACATCACACACACATGCAACAGACACTACCACACACAGCCCAAACCGAACAACTGTAAGATGCGTGGGGACATGTGTACACTAAGCCAGCCACGTAACCACCAACAGGTCCCCAAATATGCCAGAAGCGCCACAACGAGCACCCACCACACCCATGTGTCCGCCACAGCTGCACTAACCGACAAGTAACAGGTAAGTGGCAGGAACACAAAGTGCAGTGGGTGGGACGGTGGACAGCCCAAGTACAACACACACCAGGCCCCAGTCCCACAGCACAGCAAGGAGGAGCATCCCCACACCCCACAGCCACGTGTCAGCCACCGCAGTGCACAACGACAGCCGAAAGGCAGACATCACGGTCCACAGCAATCGGTGTCAGTGGGTGTCCAGCCACCCCACGACCCACAACACCCCCCACCCCCACAGACCTGCAACATGGAGCACCCCCGCTTAGAGCCATGTGGCATCCAGTACAGTGCACGCACGAACAACTTGCAGGTGGGAAACTGGACAGGGCTGGATTACTGGAGGCATGAGGACCATAACACGACCAACACATGGGACATGTCACGTAGCAGACGAACACGCAGCACCGCCCACCGTCACGAACAAGTGAACAATGTGCACACGGACATGAACAACAGACTCACACCCCACATGACCCATCACAGACATAGCAACACCCAAGGAGCCACGTCTGCATGCACAAGCCACACTGAATATAGTCCCACACGGCAGCCACTGTGCAACTCATCACACACAACCGAAACACCATTGAAGTCCTGTCCATGTAGCCCCTACTGCCTGTCAACAACACACCCCACAACTACGCCTATGTAAGACAAACAACACTAGACGCAACAGAGCGGAACAACATAAATGCACACGAACACCACTGAACCCATCAAACTCACAGACACACCATGCACATACAACATACCATCCATCCCATCCGTCAGCCCCAGTCTCATGAAAGGCATGTCATCCGCACAGCTGCCACACATACAGCAGTCACGCTAAGACACATGCCCATGACCAACCATGTGCCAGAAGTCAATTAAGCGCACGACACACTGTGAGCAACAACACACAACATGGGCCACACCCCCCCGAGCACTGCAGTGATGCACATGGCACAGGGCAGCACGCACACCAAGGAGATGGGACAACTGCAATACGTTGGCTGGCACACAACTATCACTCACTCATAACGATGCGTCCAATGCCATGTCCAGTAATCACAACAGACAGCAAATATGCAGGCCATGTCAAGCATGCACACACCTCAAACCATGCACTGTCATGCTGCCACAACACATGTCACGTTCGGCACCCATGGCTCACAGCATGTACCCCAAAAGCATATCCCCTCCCAAATGCGAATCTGGGGCATAGCCCCCATGTTGCCATATGCGTTCCTAAGCGTTCCATTTGAACCCCAAAAGCATATCCCCTCCCAAATGCGAATCTGGGGCATAGCCCCCATGTTGCCATATGCGTTCCTAAGCGTTCCATTTGAACCCCAAAAGCATATCCCCTCCCAAATGCGAATCTGGGGCATAGCCCCCATGTTGCCATATGCGTTCATAAGCGTTCCATTTGAACCCCAAAAGCATATCCCCTCCCAAATGCGAATCTGGGGCATAGCCCCCATGTTGCCATATGCGTTCCTAAGCGTTCCATTTGAACCCCAAAAGCATATCCCCTCCCAAATGCGAATCTGGGGCATGGCCCCCATGTTGCCATATGCGTTCCTAAGCGTTCCATTTGAACCCCAAAAGCATATCCCTCCCAAATGCGAATCTGGGGCATAGCCCCCATGTTGCCATATGCGTTCATAAGCGTTCCATTTGAACCCCAAAAGCATATCCCCTCCCAAATGCGAATCTGGGGCATAGCCCCCATGTTGCCATATGCGTTCCTAAGCGTTCCATTTGAACCCCAAAAGCATATCCCCTCCCAAATGCGAATCTGGGGCATGGCCCCCATGTTGCCATATGCGTTCCTAAGCGTTCCATCTGAACACCAAAAGCAAAGTACAAACCAGACCCAGGATGGGCCAGGAGCCCGCATACACCAGAGTCACAATAAGTAGGGGCACAGCAACACACCCATCGGCATGGCCAATCCGTCCCATGCCACATGTGCACAGCACACAGTCCCATTGCCAAGCACACACAACTACAGATGCTACAGCCACACACACGCCTCCGGGAAACCCATGTACGAGATTGCACCGAACTGTCAATGTCAGACGACAAATACATACTTCGCCAGGTGCAACACAATAACAAATCTCATTCTCTCCACAGGTGACGAACTGCTGGATGCTGGGGATGGAGCCAGCAGCCAGCACAGCCAGCCTACAAGCCCCCAACGAGGACACACGGATCTGGAGGATCTGTCCTCCTCTTCGGACAC
This sequence comes from Calotriton arnoldi, assembly GCA_963921515.1. Classification (NCBI taxonomy): domain Eukaryota; kingdom Metazoa; phylum Chordata; class Amphibia; order Caudata; family Salamandridae; genus Calotriton; species Calotriton arnoldi. The sequence goes on along the minus strand of CAWUFW010016023.1, from coordinate 3,997 downwards.
GGACAACCAAGCAGGCCCATCTGGTGTGGCAGGGCCCAGCCGCTCCCCAGGACCCCTCCTACCCACCAACCCATCATCCAGGGCTGCTGAACATTCCCAGCCCCCTGCTGCCACTGTCGTTGCGGCCACACCCACGGTCATTGTGGCCACTACCACTGCCGCAACCGCCACCATCGCCGCACCGACCACCACCGCCGCCACCACCGCCACGTCTTCGCTGGCACCAGCCCCAGCGCAGGTGGTGGCCCGGACGACTGGATCCACCCTGGGAGCCACAGCGAGGACCGTGGTGAGCAATGTGGCTAGTGGGCAGGCCGGTGGCAGCAGGACTGGTAGGAGGAGCAGGGTCAGGGAAACGCCAGCCTCCCCTGGGAGCCATGCCCTGCCTCACATGGCCAGAGTCCTTGGGGCCTATGAAGAGGCCCAAGGACAATGGGTCCGGTCTGCTTCAGACACGCGTGAGGTGCTGGGGGTGCTGAGGTCCATGGACGCCCGTATGGGCCAAATCGTGGACCTCATGGGACAGCTGGTGGTGGCGGTGAGGTCACAGCCAGGGACAGCAGCTCCCCTCCGCCACCACCTGCCGGGGCGCAGGGTGGAGCAGCAGTGTCCAGTTCCCCTGCGTCCACAGCCAGTGATCACACCTCAACCACCAGCATGTCGCAAGCAGGCACCCCCTCGCAAACGTGGAAGGGGCCGTCCGAAGTGGAAACAGATCTCCCGGGAGGACTTCGCACGCTCCAAACGCAAGTGAGGCAGCCAGCCAGCCTTCCGCCAGCCTTCCTTGACCAGCCACTGCATTGACTTGGACTACGATCCCACTCCACACAGCCATCTGGATGGCATGTGTGTGTTGGACTATGGACATAGAACCAGTGGGTACACCTTGATCATCACGCAGCCATGACCGACAGCTCATTGTCACTGCACGCACCACTTTTGTCATCACCTTACACACAATCACATGTCACAGTTTGTAATAAATGCACCTTTTTCACTAACTGCTGTTTGTGCCCTGTGTCTTATTTGTACGGAATACAACGGCCACCTTGGGCGGAAAGGCACCTGATGCGTGGCATGGCATTTGAATCCGGAGGGCCTGTAGGGACCTAGGGGTGGGAGACAGAACAGGAGCACATTCAATGAGTGTGTCACACACCCATCACACAGTACATGTCAACAACTACAAGCAATGTACACACATCGCACAGAGCAATAGGGCACAATGCCACAGCCACCAACAGTGGCATACTACCCTGGCCATGGAGCGTTGACACACAGCACGCAGTGAACAAACGGCCACCCTGACACAGCACACACACACCTGCACAGATACAGCCACATCAGCCGTCGTACATGGACACTCACCGTCAAGTGAAGTAGCGGGCGATGAGCTGCTGCCGCACATTACCAGCTTCCTCCTCTCCGCTGTCCTCCTCACTCGAGCTGTCCTGGTCTGCGGGCTGGGGCCCTGGTTGATCTCCGTCATCCACGATGAGGGGGATCTGCTTCCGAATGGCCAGATTGTGCAGCATGCAGCACGCCACCACTATCCGGCACACCTTCTGTGGGGAGTACGCCAGCGCACCCCCGGTGCGGTCCAGGCACCTGAACCTGGACTTGAGGAGGCCAAAGGTACGCTCGACCACACGTCTGGTCCTCCCATGTGCCTCATTGTAGCGATCGTCTGCTGGGGTGCGAGGATTCCTCAATGGACTGAGCAGCCATGCCCCATTCGGATACGCAGAGTCACCTGGGTGTGAGGGACACAGAGAACCGTTGCTAATCCAACTGGACAGGGGACAGCATCGCACAGCCAGCACGCTACACCACTCCACATACTCACCGACAATACAGGCACGATCCTGTTGCATATTGGACATCAGTCGTGGCAAGATGCTGTTGCGCATTATGTGTGCGTCATGGGCCGAGCCTGGGAACTTTGCACACACGTGGGTGATCACCATGTCCGCAAGGCACACCACTTGCACATTCAGGGAGTGCGTGTGCTTCCTGTTGCGGTACAGGTGCTCAGTGGCCTGTGGTGGAACAAGGCCGACATGTGTGCAGTCAATGGCTCCAACGACGTGTGGGATTCTGCCAAGGGCATAGAATGCACCCTTCACTGCCGCCAATTCACGAGCCCTGGGGAAGCGGATGTACCTGTTCCGGTACAGCATCATGGCTGCCAGTACATCCCTCAGCACCTTGCTGAACATGGGCTGGGACATCCCTCCTCCACTGCCCACTGTGTGCTGGAATGACCCAGTGGCGAAGAAATGCATGGCGGCCATCACCTTAGCCGTGGGGGTGACAGCAGTCGGATACACCCTGCGGGGACGGAGATGGGGTTCTAACATGGCACACAGTCGATGCAGGGTTGGCCTGTCCAGCCGAAACTTCCTAATAACCTCTGTATCGTCCATGTCCACCAGCAATTGGTATGGGCGGTCAATGTTCGGTCTCCGCCTAGGGACAATGGCAGAGGACACATGTCAATGCAACACGACACATAGCAATTTCGCATACACATCACTGACATGACTGAGCAAGCACATGAGCCACAGCCCAGCTGTCAAGCTGGGGCGGCACGGCCACAATACACTTACACAGGTCTCCCAACAATGGCAATGGCTAGTGATACAAACCACTGCCATGTGCATGCACATGGGGATCTAGGCCCCAATGACTTGCGGGCGTGCTGATGGGGACTGACTGCATATCCGTCAAGCGGCAACGCCACGGCAACATGAATGTCTGCTGAGCATGGAACTGCTTCCGCGGCTGGATGAGTATGGCACACGACGACGACGATGTGGGCACAGGCTGAGCGGCCAAAACAAGTGGGACCTGTGGCACGAGGGGATATGAGACAGTAGTAGGTGTCAGCACTGCACCCTATGTACAGCACTGTACGGATCACACCTCCCGAAACATTGACAGGTGTCCACATTGACAGCCCCATGCCAAGACGGCTGTGTGCTTGCAGTCACACGTCACAGGTGAGAGGTTACATTGCACGTGCCAGGTGGCAGTCGTACATAGTGGGAGCTGGCATGTGTGTGCATGTGTCTCCTGTTCAGGATCCACCAGATGGGCGCTGACTCTGTACTGACCATTGGACACAGCATGTTCCGTGGAAGGCTTGTGTGTGTGGGATGGTGGCACTGGATGTGCCTCCGTTGGGTGGGGGCCATGCACAGGGCGGGTACGTCGATGATTGCGCATTGTTGGTCACGGTGGGTGCACCCACTAAGATGTGTTGCCCTGTGTTCAATTCCTATGTCCGCATGATGATGGACTGTAGATGTGGGCAGACTACACATTGGTCGATGTGCTGTCTATATGCATGTGCCTTCACACCAGGCACAGCTGCCCCTGCACATGTGACCCCTGCTGGACTCGCTGCTGGGTCTGTGGAGCTGATGCACCTTCTGCGCGTGGGGCGGGCAGCTCTCCTCACTTCCCTCATTGCGCATGTCATGACTTTGCCGCAGGTGACATGGATCATGGAGGGCCCACATGTACGCGTGGGTAGGCTACACATGATTGTACACTGGTCGCCACCCCCAGTCAGTGTTTCGAATGGGAAGGTTGTCGTGCTGGTGGTATGTTCGATGTGGCGGATGGGCGGGCCTAGGTGCGGGCTTACATTCCGGACATGGGGGGTAGTTGGATTGGCGACTAGTTGCAGTACACACGGGACACGTCTCTTCCTTTCCACATCTGGGTCATCCCTTGTACTAACTGACAGTGATACAGTCATCTTCGCCCCAGCCCTCATGTCCTCCCCTCGCTCCCCCAATATGCATGCTCACCTGCGAGGCTAGCGCTTGCACAGGCTAGCCCCAAGCTCGCACCAGAGAGGGCAAGGAGTGTATGTGTGGGTCCAGTTGCACGAGTGGGCTGTCTCAGGGTATGATGTGTTGCGGGACGCCGTCCACCTGCGTGGTGCCCCAAATGGAGACCCGGCCTGCATGGACTATGCATCACAGTC